>CAXITT010000435.1:629929-664896 GCA_964033795.1 Lymnaea stagnalis
GGGGGTGCAGTGACTGATCGGGCGCAGGGTGTAAGGCCTGCTGAAGGATCATGTTGTGGACTTTTTTTTTAGATTGTCTTGATCATGGCACACCCGGAGACGGGAGGGTCTTCCCCTAGGAGGGGGGGGGGGAGAGGAAGACCGATTGCCAGCTTCTGTAGACTTGCAATGCATGGTGGCTTGAACGGCATTCTGACCATGTGACCGAACCACCAAATAATTTAATTTGCTGTTAAAGCAAATGCTGCTTGATGGTTTCGGAACCAAGCCATTGTGTTTCATGTTGTGAAGCAACGATTCCGAGAATTTGAGCCAAGAGTTCGAAGCAACGATTCCGAGAGTGCGAAGCGACGATGCCAAGAATTCGAAGCAACAATTTCAAAAATTCGAAGCAACGATTCCAAGAATTCGATCCAAGGATTCGAAGCAACGACTCCAGGAATTCGAAGCAACGAGTCCAGAATTCGAAGCAACGATTCTAAGAATTGAAAGCAACGATTCCAAGAATTCGAAGCAACGATTCCAAGAATTCGATCCAAGAATTCCAAGAATTCGAAGCAACGATTCCAGAATTCAAAGCAACGATTCCAGAATTCGAAGCAACGATTCCAAGAATTCAAAGCAATGATTCCAAGATTTCGATGCAACGATTCCAAGAATTCGAAGCAACGATTCCAAGAATTCGAAGCAACGATTCCAAGAATTCGAATCAACGATTCCAATAATTCGAAGCAACGATTCCAGGAATTCAAGGCAACAATTCCGAGAATTCAAAGCAACGATTCTACACACTTCATGAACATGCCCTAAGCCTTAATTTATTTGCAAATTCTATTCGTCGGGTTTTCCCCCTAGCATCTTCCTGTTTAACAAAAAAAAATCCTTTATATTAACTTTTCTTTTGTGTCTGACTGGCTGGCTGGCCGTCAAAAATTGACCCTCTTCCCATCAAGCTGAAACAGTGCACATAGAACTCGTTGTCTATGACAAAACTTTGAGTCGAATTGTCAACCCCACCCACCACCCAGACGCCCCCAAAATCAGTTTTTCCTTTTTTTTTTTTTTTTTTTTTTTTTTTTTTTTTATTTTTTTTTTTTTTTTTTTTTTTTTTTTTGGTATTTTTGTGTTGTTTTTTTTTGTTTTTTTTGTTGGAGGTCCTTTTGCTTTTTCGCCTCTTTCTTCTTTCTTTCTTTTCTTCCACATTTATTCTTCCCTTCAGTTAAAACATCCACCTGAAAAGTATCGTCCCAATAACCATAAATTGTTTTATTTATTTTTTTAAAATAGTTAGGATAAGTCTGGCATCTAGTCCTCTGTCAAAAACAAACTTCCGTTTTGTAAACTTGTACATAGACACGTGACAGTCGGGGTTAAGATACAGTTAGTGTTTTTTTTTATCATTTGAAACAAGAGCAAGAAGACGAACATGAATTCGATCCTAGAGCTAAATAGTTGAAAATCAAGGCAGCTTTCTAATTTGGCCAGAGGCCGACAGATGACTTTATTTGTATAAATATATTATATTTATAGCTGCCACCCTAATTTGTGACTCTGGTTTTAGATGTATACTTGGATGTGCAAACCTAATTCTTCCAAAAATATATTCCCCATGGCTTCCCAAAGTTTCATATGCAACTGTCCTTGACAAGTAGTTTCAAATATTCGAATTTTTATTTGTCCGTTGATTTACCCAGTGTACCAGAGTTAGCCACAGATTTTCAAAAGACAAATGTGCAATTCCCAATTTAACTTTCTGGTACCGAATTTTTAATGTGGTAGTGTGCAATTCCCAATTTAACTTTCTGGTACCGAATTTTTAATGTGGTAGTGTGCAATTCCCAATTTAACTTTCTGGTATCAAATTTTTAATGTGGTAGTGTGCAATTCCCAATTGAACTTTCTGGTACCGAATTTTTAATGTGGTAGTGTGCAATTCCCAATTTAACTTTCTGGTACCGAATTTTTAATGTGGTAATGTGCGATTCCCAGCTAATTTATGCTTATCTTAACTTATAGCAATGTACAAAATGTCATAATTTCCAAATCTGTAGGCTACATGACTTCCCAGATCAAGGTGAAGTTGAAGATAATGAGTCCGACACATTGTTCTCCTCTTTACCTGCCATTGTTCGCAGTGAGAGAACATTACAATGAAATGCTGTTGCTTGTTAACTTTATTTCTTTCATTCCCTCAGGCCAAGTCAGAAGATGATGTCAAGTCAGAGAAGGAATGGCTGGAGACGGAGAAGTATTGGCTCATCCACCGTGGGGGCTTTTCGGAGGTTTACCTGCTCAAGTCTGAGAGTTCTGGCCTACCCGAGGGGCGCGTCCGCGTCAAGCTGGAGTCTGGGGATGTCATAGAGGTGGATGAAGATGATATTGAAAAGGTAACAATTTACCAATCATGGCCGTAGCTGGGCTTGGCCGAAAATGCAGCACCTAAATTTCAACCCAAAAATTGCCTCCCTCCCCACACCACTCTTCCTACACCACTCTTCCTACACCACTCTTCCCACGCCACTGATAGTTTTGGTGTTATAAAGATGAACAATTTTGTACAGTTGTATTGAGAAAGAGGTCGGAAGGGGAAGGTACTCAACAAATTTAATTTATTTATTGATTAACTAACCCTTGAGATAAATGTTTTACTTAAAGTACAGTTTGAGCAATGATTACAAGAGACTTTAAAACAATGCCCTCACTATGTTATTAGTTCATGTTTAGGACAAATCTGTATGGTTAAACACGGCACTGTATAAGGATATGTCCATCTGACATGTAAGCCAATCAACTTTCACTGATGTGGTGTTATTAGTCTCACATTGACACATACATTGTTAACATTGACACATACATTGTTAACATTGACACATACATTGTTAACATTGACACATACATTGTTAACATCGACACATACATTGTTAACATTGACACATACATTGTTAACATTGACACATACATTGTTCACATTGAAACATACATTGTTCACATTGACACATATTGTTCATATTGACACATACATTGTTAACATTGACACATACATTCTTAACATTGACACATACATTGTTCACATTGACACATACATTGTTAACATTGACACATACATTGTTAACATTGACACATACATTGTTAACATGTGTTTTTTATGAACACCATGACGTGGATTCTTTTCTTATAAGCTTGTCCCCCACCATGATCCTGTAGTGGTCAGTCTTGTGACAGGTGTAACTGTCTTGTTTTCTCCTCCAGGCTAATCCACCCCAGTTTGACAGAACCGAAGACCTCGCCACCCTGCGGTACCTGAATGAGTCCAGCGCCCTCCACACGCTGAGACAGCGCTACGCCGGCAACCTCATTCACACCTACGCCGGTCCTCATCTGATCATCTTCAACCCCATGCAGCAGTTGCCGATATATGCCGATAAGGTAACACAGTCTTTCATCATAAGAGGTCCTGCCCCCTTGACACATTTTAACTGACGTACAACCCCCAATAGTTCGCTGATATTTAATGCTATGTTTTCAAGTCTGGATAAAAACTGGACTTTGTCTGTCTCACAAAACCTTTGTCTGTCTCACAAAACCTTTGTCTGTCTCACAAAACCCTTATCTGTCTCACAAAACATTTGCCTGTCTCACAAAACCTTTGCCTGTCTCACAAAACCTTGTCTGTCTCACAAAACCTTTGTCTGTCTCACAAAACCTTTGTCTGTCTCACAAAGCCCTTGTCTGTCTCACAAAACCTTTGCCTGTTTCACAAAACCTTTGTCTTGTTATCAGTAAAGCAGAATTTCATAGCAACATATTCCTGCCAGCCCCAGTCTCTGTTAGCTGTGACGAAATGGCCTTCCTATGGCCTACTGAAAACAGACAAACAAACTCACTGAATAGCTGTGAGTGGTTGGTTTCTCTCCCTGAACCCTGAAAAATCAGGTTGTTGCATTGGAGACCATTCCAGAGAACACCCATATAATATTAATAAGTCATTTGACCGATTTCTAAACATTTTTATGGGGCTAACCATAATGGAATATTAGACATCGCAGTTACTGGTACATTGCATATGAGTCATACACCTGATAGAATTTGTATGGAAATGAATTAATAACAAGATTTGGTACATTGACTCCTTACAGAATAAACCCAATTCACAATTTACATAGCTGCAATGTTTTTAAATGTTACTTCCCATTTCCTTTCTGTTCCTCTGAGCTTTGTTTTTGTCAGGGACTCATGCTCACTCTTAGCGTCAGTTCACAGGGACTCATGCTCACTCTTAGCGTCAGTTCACAGGGACTCATGCTCACTCTTAGCGTCAGTTCACAGGGACTCATGCTCACTCTTAGCGTCAGTTCACACGATCAAATTAGCTTCAAATTTCCCGTCAAATTTGTGTATGAACCCGCTATTTTGTGTGTGGTTTTTTTGTTTTTTTTTTGGACAAAAATGGGAATTTGATCAAACAGTAATTTGAAAGTTGTGAAAAGGCTTCATACAAATATTGCATCAAATGTATGAACGAAAATTTGATCGTGTGAACTGACACTTATTCTATTCTTTGATTTTTTTTAGGTAGGATACATACATAAAGATATAGATATATGGATATATATTATGTAAATTAAATTTTTACGTGAGTGAGTGTTTTTCTTATTTTGTTATTTGTTGTACTGATGAAGGCATTTGCCGAAATGTCTACATTTGTATTCTGTGTAACCATCATTAAAGCTGAAACTCTTCTGTTTTATTGGCACCAATTGTTTGTGTCTTACCAATGAACCCTGAAAGTCACTTTCCTACATTACTGACCATGATTTCGTTGTCCCGAGCAGATCATCCAGATGTTGAAAGGTTGTAAGCAAGAGGACATGCCCCCGCACATATTCTCCATGGCCCAGATGCTGTACAGAGACATGCTCAACACCAGGAAGGACCAGTCCCTGCTCCTGATGGGCAAGAGTGGCAGTGGCAAGACCACTAATGCGCAGAATGTCTTGCATTACCTGATCACTGCTGCAGGCAATGTCAACTGTGTGCTTACAGGTGGGTGCAGGGCCATCAGTGGATCTCAAGACTGGGTACATGGGTAACAGGGATAGTTTAGCTATCAAAGGAGCTCAAAGCTGTGTTCTTGTGCGTATGTGACTAGTTTAGCTATCAGTGAATCTCAAAATGTGGCTAGCTTATCTGTGGGTGGATCTCAAAACTGTGTGATTGCAGGTGGGTACGGGGCTAGTTTAGCGATCAGTGAATCTCAAAACTGTGTGCCTACAAGTGGGTACAGGTCTAGTTTGGCTATCTGTGGATCGCAAAACTTTGTTCTTATCTGCACACAGCAAGTGTAGACATATAAAATAACATTGATTTAGTTTCATTGGGCATCTAAAAATAGCTTTTATTGTTCATTATCTGAAACTGGTGATCAAAATCAACACAAGTTCCTTACAATGACATAAAAACATGATATACATTCACATCCATGATAAAATCACTGTCCTAGAGATTAGTCCATTCTCAGCCTCCCATCCTTACAATGACATCTATGATAACATCACTGTCCAACAGGTTTGTCCATTCTCAGCCTCCCATCCTTACAATGACATCCATGATAACATCACTGTCCTAGAGATTAGTCCATTCTCAGCCTCCCATCCTTACAATGACATCTATGATAACAGCACTATCCAACAGGTTTGTCCATTCTCAGCCTCCCATCCTTACAATGACATCCATGATAACATCACTGTCCAACAGGTTTGTCCATTCTCAGCCTCCCATCCCAGGTATTAATACATACTTTTGTCTCGTTGACAGTGGACAAGCTGGCCTCTGTCTATACTTTGCTCCACGCTTTTGGCAACAGCAGGACGTCACTGAACGTCAATGCCAGCAGGTTCACCCAGATCTTCACTCTAGACTTTGACCACTCTGGCCTCATTGGCTCAGCATCTGTCCAGGTAGTGCCCCTTACAGAAATGTTTGAACTTAACCTTATCTTCATTCAATTTTATAGAGTAAATTTTGTTGTTCATTTTATGATTAGTGGTGTGGTGAAATAAAGTCTGGCATAACTTATTGCTCTAATTAGTGGTGTGTTGAAATAAAGTCTGGCATAACTTATTGCTCTAATTAGTGGTGTGGTGAAATAAAGTCTGGCATAACTTATTGCTCTAATTAGTGGTGTGTTGAAATAAAGTCTCTCATAACTTATCGATGTAATTATTTTTTTATAAAGAGTTAAACTTCTAATGGACTTACTGGAATCTTTTATAATTTATTATTACTATATTTTTCACAAAACATTCATTCATAAATTAGGAAAAATTAAATTTACTAGATAACGCCCGCCAAACATTGGCGACAGCAATGCGTGAACTTCCCATCTACTAATGTTACTTGACAAAACATGAACTCAAGAAACGCACATTTAAGAATCCCAATTTCTGCTATACCCTTTCCCCCCATGATACGTCACTGCACACTTTATATTTCATGGCCATGAAATATATTAAATATTCTGATGTCCCAACCACTTTAAAACCAAATATTTTGACACCATACTTAAATTGAGAAGGTTTCATTTTCCGAAAAGTAAATATACGCGCCAAACGCAGTTGTCTTATATAAAAAAAAATCATTTAGATTAGTTAATGGGAATTATATTTTAGACGCTAAGGAAATCATTATTGAAACATACTTTATTTCAAAACATATAGAATTATATGTAATATACTCTCAATAGCAAATTCGCTGATTAGGAAGCATGATATATATGTAAGAGATTATAATATTAAAATTTAATAAAAAGTTGGCATAAAAGAAAGGGACAAAACGTATGTAAAAAATTGAGTTTTTTCTAGATGTTTAAGTTAAAAGACATTACAAACCATCAATAAAATAAAATGTGTTTATAAAGCAACAAGAACAAAAATCAGTTTAGTAAATGACAATGCATTACAATGTTTAGAAATAAACATGGTAGATTTGAAACAGTTTGAAGTACAATGATATTATCACGAGAGGAAAAATGTATGGCTAAACCTTGACTTGCAGGCCCTCATGTTTGAGAAGACCAGAGTAGTGAGGAGACCAGAGGGAGAGCCAACATTCAGCATATTCTATCAGCTGTTGGCAGGGGCTGATGCCAACCTCAGGTAAGCCTGGGCTGTCATCTGGAATGTTGGGTTTAACATTAGATGAGATGTGTACTCAGGGCATACATACCCAGGGCATACGTACCCAGGGCATACGTACCCAGGGCATACGTACTCAGGGCATACGTATTCGGGGCATACGTACCCTGGGCATACGTACTCAGGGCATATGTATTCGGGGCATACATACTCGGGACATACATATCCAGGGCATACGTACTCGGGGCATACGTATTCGGGGCATACGTACCCTGGGCATATGTTCCCAGGGCATATGTTCCCAGGGCATACGTTCCCAGGGCATACATACTCAGGGTATATGTACCCAGGGCATACGTACCCAGGGCATACGTACCCAGGGCACACATACTCGGGGCACAGGGGAAAGACTCTTTCATTGTTTGATCACTAAGAAAAATGAAATAATAATTTCTTGATGTGACAATGCTCTCACCATTCTAATTCTGCCATGTGACATAGCAACCCTCGATGATTGTCTAAGTGCTCTGTCATGTGGCATAGAAATCTGACTAGTTTGATCAAGCGGATCTGTTGGTTTTAGTTAACCCTTATTTGTGCCTTTCTCTGGCCACTGGGTTCATTATTAAAGTGGGGAATCAGACAGTCGTCATTGACCAGCAGATAGACTCCGTCCATCACTTCATCCATCTTGTTAAATTGCTGTTTCAGAAATGAGCTTCAGCTCCAGTCTTTGAATGAATCCAATCTCTTCATGACAGCGGCACAGAAGGTGAGCACTGCATGTTAAACACATAAGCATTAGTTAGTCAAACAGCTGATTTGCACCACTTGTCAAAACACATAAGCATTAGTTAGTCAAACAGCTGATGTGCACCACTTGTCAAAACACACAAGCATTAGTACATCAGTTACATCTGCTGATGGCACATTAACCACCTTATTTCCCCAGACAAATTTTGAATTGAGGACCATTTATTTATTTGGAATCGAAGTTTTAACTTTTGAAAATCTAATTTAAAGATCCTTTTTTTTGTTTTTAATTAAAACCTTGCAAGGTTTTTGACAGAATTTATTTCATCTAATTTTTTTTAACTGAACAATTCATAGCCTGAAATCTACTTACAAATAGTTTTTGTAACATTAGTGAGGAAAAAAAAATTCTGTGATTGGATATTTAATCTCGAGACTGTGAATAACATACCTAAGAAAAAGTCATTGGTGATATCAGATCGGCTTTATTTCATTTTAATAAAAATCTCATTTTTTTTATTACTACATAAGACATGACTGAAAAAAAACGAAATGAGTTGATTTTAATTAATGAATGCCTACCTTACTGAAGTCACTGGACAGTTTCAATTGAGTGCAGTCACTGGACAGTATCAATTTAATGCAGTCCCTGGGCAGTACCAACTGAGTAAAGGGGTCATCCATAAACTTACGCAACACTTCCCCCCCCCCCCCCCCCCCCCTGCTAGTTAAATAGAATATTTANCGCTAATATTTTGGGGGGATAGTATCAATTGAGTACAGTCTCCTAATAGTATCAATTTTTCGCTGATTTTTTTTTTTTTACATGAATATTTACCCAGCCTGAAGACAAGCAGCGGGCAGCAGAGGCCTGGGCCAAAGTCCAGCAGTCCTTTGAGAACTTGAACTTCAACCCTGATGAGGTCAAGGCCATCTTGTCCATCCTGGCAGCCATCTATCACCTGGGCAATGCTGGAGCCATTAAAGGTGCAATTCACATTTAGATGATCTCTCATTTGAACCATATACCCTAAAGTTGAATTTATTGTCAAGTGCTTAGGGGTTATTAAGCATTTTTTTTGTGTAATGTTAAGTATTGATTCTTGAACGATCTGGTCAAATAATATTTGTTTTAAAATCGTTTTATCATATCAGCGTTGTTGTATTTTTTTTTTTTTTTTTTTTTTTTTTTTTTTTTTTATTTTTTTTTTTTTTTTATTTTTTTTTTTTTTTTTGTTTTTTTTTTTTTTTTTTTTTTTTTTTTTTCGTTGTTTTTTTTTTGCTAATACATTGAAATGGCCACAAAAGCTGATATCAGTTAACATGACCACATAATACCGTAATTTATTACTTAGTAGGAATTACATTGACAGCTCTTTCTAGCAGACATTTGTGTGTTGATGCCATAATTGCAACTGGTTTATATAAGTTTTACACTAGCAATATTGTCAGTAAGTCTGAAGTTTGGTCTGTAACTTAGTTTATTGATGATGACAGAAGCCTTAAAACATAATCCCAGCTCTTGTGTAAACTTTCATGCCTAAACTGTCAGCCGACTCACCCCTACAGGCCCCAACAACAAGCCCCAGTTTGCCAAGCCTGCAGCATCGCAGAGGGCAGCCGCCCTGCTGGGCACCACAGTGGAGGAGCTGAGTAAATCCATATTTTCCAGCAGTGGAACTTCCACCCTGAACCGCAGTGCCTCCCTAAGGTCAGTCTCATGTTGTTGTTTGCTTGGGGGTCATCCAACACAGAGGGTGACAGGTCAGTCTCATGGTGTTGTTTGCTTGGGTTTTGTCCAACACAGAGGGTGACAGGTCAGTCTCATGGTGTTGTTTGCTTGGGGGTCGTCCAACACAGAGGGAGACAGGTCAGTCTCATGGTGTTGTTTGCTTGGGGGTCGTCCAACACAGAGGGAGACAGGTCAGTCTCATGGTGTTGTTTGCTTGGGGGTCGTCCAACACAGAGAGAGAGACAGCAGAACATGTGAAAGCTTAAAAATCTGACTAATGCCACAGTGTCTTCCGCTGTTACCTTTTCAAATACACTCGGATCGGTTGTTCCCGGCTTTATATTTTCTATTGGGAGATAGTACTTTTTAATGTGTCGTCAGTAAGCGCCATTAAAGACGATCATCACTGTACAATGTGGTTGTAAATAATTCTTATTTTTTATATTCCAGGGTGTCCGCCGGCATGGACAGACCAGCTTATCTCCCATCTGATGCTAACGCCTCTGCCCTGGAGTGCCTGGAGGGTTTCGTTGTCGGCCTCTACTCAGATGTCTTCAATGCCGTGGTCTCATTGGTCAACAGGTGGGTGGGTGGATGGGACTGGCAGCCTGGTCAGTTTATCTGTGTCATCAACACTATAGTGACATTGGTCAACAGGTGGGTGGGTGGGTGAGGCTGGCAGCCTGGTCAGTTTATCTGTGTCATTAACACTATAGTGGCATTGGTCAACAGGTGGGTGGGTGGGTGGGGCTGGCAGCCTGGTCAGTTTATCTGTGTCATCAACACTATAGTGACATTGGTCAACAGGTGGGTGGGTGGGTGAGGCTGGCAGCCTGGTCAGTTTATCTGTGTCATCAACACTATAGTGACATTAGTCAAAAGGTGGGTGGGTGGAGGGCCCTAGTAACAATGTATGAGTAATTCTGTTTCATATATCAGTTGAAAAATGGCAAAGTTTTCTATGTCTTCAGCCATTACTGAAGAGTCCGGGTTACAATTTTAAAAAAAATGTGCATACTTAGTGTCCAGACCTGTCACGTCTGGCATAAAATTTATTAGTGTCCAGACCTGTCACGTCTGGCATAAAATTTATTAGTGTCCAGACCTGTTGGGTATGTCACGTAATTTATTATATTTGAAAGCCAAATAACCACAAATGTTTGATGACTTTATGGTTTATCCCCCCACAGATCACTGTCATCTAATGTCAGATCAATAAATTCCATAACCATTGTGGACTGCCCGGGGTTCCAGAGTGCGGCACCCAGCAGTGGTCGTGGCACAGGGGCAACGTTTGAGGACCTCTGTCACAACTACACACAGGAGAGGCTGCAGGCTTTCTTCCATGACGTGACACTTCAAACCCCACAAGATCGCTACAAAGAGGTGAATTATAGTGAAATACATTACATATTATATTGGGCACAAAGGTGTGAAATATAGTGAAACATATGACATATTATATTGGGCACAAAGGTGTGAAATATATTTATAGTTGTATAAATAAAGTCAGTATTAAGAGAGTAGGAAGGTATAAAGTCAGCAGTGAAGTGTAGGGAACCATGATTGTAATTATTGCGATGCCTTTGTTTTACCAGGAAGACATTGAGTTGGATTTTGAAATTGTGACCTCCAACCCTTCGACCATTGTCCAGCTGCTGGACAAACCTCCACAGCAAGGCTTGGTAAGTGACCTGTCTGTGTGGTTGTCATAGTTACCAACACTCGCTTCCAAGCCAATATTTTCTCAGTGTGAATTTTATGTCTCTTTATTACTGACCTTACTGGTAAGATTTTTTCAATAATCAAAGCACTGTAAAACTTAAGCTCCTTATAATATTTTATACTGTCATGTGTCATCAGATGAGTTTGAGTAAAGTTTAATGTCATGTGTCAGATGAGTTTGAGTAGAGTTTAATGTCACATGTCATCAGGTGAGTTTGATTAGAGTTTAATGTCACATGTCATCAGATGAGTTTGAGTAGAGTTAATGTCAATGTCATGTGTCATCAGATGAGTTTGAGTAGAGTTTAATGTCACATGTCATCAGATGAGTTTGAGTAGAGTTTAATGTCAATGTCATGTGTCATCAGACGAGTTTAAGTAGCATGTCATGTAAAATGTCATGTGTCATCAGATGAGGTCATCATCTTCAGACCTGAAAAACCCTGACAAGAAAGGGTTGTTGTGGATCCTGGATGAGGAGGCTGTTTTTCCTGGTGCTAGTGAGGATAGCTTCATGGAAAGGTTGTTGCAACAGCATTGTGAACAGCCTGTCAGAAGTAAGTTAAACACAAACAGCATTGTGAACAACAGCCTGTCAGAAGTAAGTTAAACACAAACAGCATTGTGAACAACAGCCTGTCAGAAGTAAGTTAAACACAAACAGCATTGTGAACAACAGCCTGTCAGAAGTAAGTTAAACACAAACTAGTACATGTACATCACTCTGCTGTTTCAAATCACTGTGAACTCCTGCTGGCAGATGACTAACTTTGATGTCACCAGAGCTGTTGTGGGGGCCCTGCAATATGAGGGAGGGACAGGTTGGGGGGGATTATTGTCTCAGTACCGGCCATTAATTGGCTAATTATTCCCTGTGGCCCAGACATTATTTTGGAACGAGTCAAAATTTGATGGGACTGTTAATTTATTTTGTAACTTTTTTGTTTTAAACAATTGATGACAACATGTAGAGAATTATCTGTTCAGAAATGGATAAGGGTGTTTAAAAAACACTTCTAATCCCAATTAAAGCTCAATAATATTTTCAGAACAAAAGGTTTCATCAAGTTAGCGTAAGTCGCCATCAACAATAGCGATTAGGTTGCGCCATGGAAACAACAAATACAGAGCCACATAAAAAACTCAGCAATTGGTCGATTTTCATAATTTAAAAGGCAAAATAAAATTTGACTATTCCCCTAATGAATAAACATTCTGCCCGAGGCTGGGGTGAAAGGTTATATCCTCGTTTCTGTGTTTTTATTAGATACCCCTCTATGTGGCAAATAGACGCGCTTGGGCCACAGGGAAAATTTAGGCCACTGCAAAAAGACGCCGGGTACTGTAAGGGTTAAGGGGCCCATAAATCATGTCACCCTATTTTTGCTTTTTTTTTAAACCCACCCCACCCCCTAATCTTCAAAAGGTTTTAACTTTAAAAATTCATGATACCACCACCCCGTGACATTTGATGTTACTAATGTGACATTTAATGTTGTTTATTGGAGGCCCATAGTGGTGATTCGAAATAAAAAATTAAACTATTAATTTTGAATGCAGAGGGCTCACAACCAAAAAGTGGCCGGGGGGGGGGGGGGGGGGGGGGGGGGGTCCTCCAAAGTTCACACGACCTGCACTTGATGTAACCAAAGTTTAATTTTTTCATTTATTAAGCAAATATTCTGTGAAACTAAACACATGGAGACTAATTTTTTATCATGGGAGTTATATAGTATCCTCATTTATATATAGTAACCTCATTTATATATAGTAACCTCATTTCACTGGTTTATTTTTCTTTGAAATAATTAAATGTTTTGTTGTTTTTTTTGCCACTCCAGAAGACAGCCTGCTTCGTAAGGGTTCACTTGGACACACCTTCATCCTGAACCACAACATGGGGACCACTCCTGTACAGTACAATGCCCAGGGCTGGCTAAAGGCCTGCAGGGAAAACCCCATGACAAGAAATGCAAGTCTTGTACTCCAGGATTCCAAGAAGTGAGTTGAGAATATGGGTAATTCATGATATCATTTTATTTTTAGCAGATGGTTGGAAAAATCATGGCGTCTTTACTGTCTATGATGCAGGTGGGGACATCTTAACAGCCGTGGGGGGGCACAAGGAAATGCAAAGCACCAGGCCTCCCTCCCATTTCACTCTAACCTATACAAGTAATGTTAAGAAAAGCGTAGTGGCTCATGGGAAGACCACACAGAGACTATCACTGATCACTTTGAGATGAGTTGTCCAATTTTGTCCAATGAACTTTTATTTTCTTCCTAATTTTATAACCCCAGAAGCTTTGAGTTTAAGGCACTTGCTAGAAATGAGCTTGACCTATAATAAGACACTTGCTAGAAATGAGCTTGACCTATAATAAGACACTTGCTAGAAATGAGCTTGACCTATAATAAGACACTTGCTAGAAATGAGTTTGACCTATAATAAGACACTTGCTAGAAATGAGCTTGACCTATAATAAGACACTTGCTAGAAATGAGCTTGACCTATAATAAGACACTTGCTAGAAATGAGTTTGACCTATAATAAGACACTTGTTAGAAATGAGTTTGACCTATAATAAGACACTTGCTAGAAATGAGTTTGACCTATAATAAGACACTTGCTAGAAATGAGTTTGACCTATAATAAGACACTTGTTAGAAATGAGTTTGACCTATAATAAGACACTTGCTAGAAATGAGTTTGACCTATAATAAGACACTTGCTAGAAATGAGTTTGACCTATAATAAGACACTTGCTAGAAATGAGTTTGACCTATAATAAGACACTTGCTAGAAATGAGTTTGACCTATAATAAGACACTTGCTAGAAATGAGTTTGACCTATAATAAGACACTTGCTAGAAATGAGTTTGACCTATAATAAGACACTTGCTAGAAATGAGTTTGACCTATAAGAAGACACTTGGAGTTTTACTTATAAGGAAATTTATTGGCCTTTGATTGGACCTTGTGGACACGCCACATTTTAAACCTTGCCCTAAGCATAATTTCTAAGGCCGATGTCAGAAAGTCATAATGCACTATCCAGATATTGTGTTCCACCAACTCCTTGTGTCTTAAAAGCATAATGAACTACCAAGCAATACATTGTTACACTACCTTTATACTGTCAATTATTTTGTGTACCAATCTCTTATGTATTATAAACATGCTGAACTGATGAGAACTGTGTGGGTCTCAATATCACGTCCTTACATGATTTGTTTATTTATCTGTGTCCCAAGGCCTAATGTAGCCCAGCTGTTCACCAGCCTGAAAGGTCAAAGTGCAGGAATTGTTGGGGGCTCCATTGTGGGGATGGAAGGGTCCACTTCACTGCGCAGGGTGGGCAGCATGAGGAGGACATTCATCTCGGGGCAGGCTGGACTCAAGAAAAAATCTGTTTGCCTGCAAGTCAAGTTCAATGTGGCAAGTTGTTATTTGAGAACATTATAATTTATACATTTATGGTGGTGTTTGAGAACATTCTAATGTATACATTTATGGTGGTGTTTGAGAACATTCTAATGTATACATTTATGGTGGTGTTGAGAACATTCTAATGTATACATTTATGGTGGTGTTTGAGAACATTCTAATGCATACATTTATGGTGGTGTTTGAGAACATTCTAATGTATACATGTTTGGTCGTGTTTGAGAAGTATTAAATAAGTAATCAAAGCTGAGAATGATGGGGGTCAACATTGGCTGTAATCGCTCTCAATCTTAAGTAAATTTAACAGTAAAAATGTGAAAGCATTTGGTTAGGTTGTTACAAAAATCAAGTTAAAACAAATAAAACACATATTCTATTATCCTGGAATAGTCAATCAGCCTTTCTTTTTTTTCCAAATAATGTTTTTATTGTTTTTGTAAATAAGTTTCTATGTAATTGTTCAGTATTATAGAAGAAAAACAATGGTGGGTCAGGCCATTCAGGGGTCCCTGGTTTTGACAGTGTTTTCATGTGGGGATGAGAGGGTTATGCTTCACATACTGACCCAAGCCTGCCACCTCCCTCAGATGGAATGTTCAGTGCTTGCCCTTAATGGGGTTATAACCGGTCAGCTTCCTTTAGAAAGGACGCTGGTCATTCCATGAGAAACTACTCTTAGGCTTCTTTAGTAATAGGTCCCATGGGCTTCTTTAGCAGTAGGTCCCATAGGCTTCTTTAGAAGTAGGTCCCATAGGCTTCTTTAGAAGTAGGTCCCATAGGCTTCTTTAGCAGTAGGTCCCATAAGCTTCTTTAGCAATAGGTCCCATAGGCTTTAGCAGTAGGTCCCATAGGCTTCTTTAGCAATAGGTCCCACAAAATTATTGACAATGGCTGAAAGCAAAGTTTATTTTAATGTCCAACTTTAACTGAAAGCTCTCTTTCATAATAGTTAATATAGATCTGAAATAGACCATTGTTTTCATTTGACATGTATCAAGTGCTTCCTTGCATGCCAGTCAAATAATCTTGTCTCTCTGTATCCAGGATTCCATAGTGGACATCCTGAAGAAGACAAACGTCCACTTCATTCACTGTGTCCTGCCTCATCAATATGCTGGACTTGGGGAGCTGCAGAAGCCAGCACAAGAAGACAACATTCTCAGCATACCCTTGGTCAGGAATCAGCTCAGAGGATTTCAGATCTTGGAGGCCACCAGGCTCTATAGACAAGGTAGGCTGGTCAGTTTAAAGTCACACAGTGTTGGTGGCCTCTATAGACTAGCTAGACTCGATTGGTTTTAGCATTACCCAGTTATTAGTACTTTTTTTGTAAGCAAATTAGCATAATTCCTTATACAGTTAGTCATCTGAAATATTATTTTTTCAAACAATGAAGATAACTATTTCTCTCCATTTCAAATACACTGCACTTGATTTCTACCTGAAACCAAATAATAGTCCATTCACTAGACCAGTGGCTCTCAACCTTCCTAATGCCGCGACCCTTTAATACAGTTCCTCGTGTTGTGGCGACCCCCGGCCACACAATTATTTTCTTTGCTACTTCATTACTGTAGAGCATGTGTTCATATGTGTTTTCAGATGGTCTTAGGCGACCCCTTGGAAAGGGTTGTGCGACTCCCAAAGGGGTCGCGACCCACAGGTTGAGAACCGCTGCACTAGACACTAGTGAAATGATTTAATTTTTCAAATGTTCTTTTATATACTGATGACATTATTGCCTGAGGTGTGTGTGTGTGTCAGATAAATGTAGAGTACTACTTGCTGAGAGAAGGAAAACTACAAACCTCTGCTGCCTTGTGGCAACAAAATCTGTGGTTAAAGGCTATGGGTGGAAACACTGGGTTAAAGGCTATGGGTGGAAACACTGGGTTAAAGGCTATGGGTGGAAACACTGGATTGAAGGCTATGGGAGAAAACACTGGGTTTAAGGCTATGGGAGGAAACACTGGGTTAAAGGCTATGGGAGGAAACACTGGGTTAAAGGCTATGGGAGAAAACACTGGGTTAAAGGCTATGGGAGGAAACACTGGGTTAAAGGCTATGGGAGGAAACACTGGGTTAAAAAAGGCTATGGGAGAAAACACTGGGTTAAAGGCTATGGGATGAAACACTGGGTTAAAGGATATGGGAGAAAACACTGGGTTTATGTCTATGGGAGGAAACTTTGGGTTAAAGGCTATGGGAGGAAACACTGGGTTTAAGGCTATGGGAGGAAACACTGGGTTAAAGGCTATGGGAGAAAACACTGGGTTAAATAAAAATGTGACCTTCCCAGGGCATCACTAACCTTAGCTATGTCACTGGTTGTACTCTGTGCTACTTAACAAACGTGTTCTACTTGGTTGTTTGTGCCCTACTGTGTTCTTGCTTGTACTGTGCACTATTGTGTATGTGGTTGTGCTATGCACTACTGTGTATGTGGTTGTGCTATGCACTACTAATGTAGTTTCTCTGTTCCACACCAGGTTTCCCTGACTCAATGCTGTTTACAGACTTCATCAACAAATTTGAGGCACTTGTGCCAGGACTAAAGAAAACTGACAACAGGGAGGGTGAAGAGAGATTGGTGAGTTTCATGCCACATGCTATCTTACTGGCATATGATTAGAAATAAATGACCCACAGGACCATTACAATGACCTATGGTCATTTTGGCCTGGGGTGGGTACTAATTCACTGAGGTTCTGGATGTGCTGACTGAGTACCAGTGGGCACTTGGCTAGAAATTTAATTGTGTAGCCAGTTTAAAAATGTATTTGTGTGACCATTTGTATTATGGAATTGAACTTTGACCTGTTTCAGACGGTGGGAACTATCCTTGACCACTTGGATATAGACAAGTTGAACTACCGTGTTGGGCACTCAAGGGTAAGTTACTTCACTTCTGGGCTCGAGAAATCATGGAAATATTTATTTATTATATTTTTCTAACAATTGGAAAAATTGATTTTTTTCCAGGCTGTCGTAAAAACCTCTTTATAGCTGGTGCTTAACACTGTAGGGGGTCAAATTTTAACCTTAAAATAAATTAGATGCCATCCCATTGGAATACTGAAGACCCTTTCTTTTGTCCCATTAGATTTCGCCTTTCAGTTCTCTCTCTCTCTCTCCCCCCCCCCCCCCTCCCCTTCAATATTTATGACTTAGGAATCAACTCCCAAGATTGATGTTAAAGAAATTGGATTTAAAATGAAATGAGTTATTTGTTGTTTCTTTTGTCTGTTCAGGTGTTTTTCCGTCCCGGCTGCCTGACCTTGCTGGACATAAACAGAGATGAAAAGTTTAATGGAGTTGTGGAACAGTTCCAGGCACTCTGCAGGGGATACCTGGGCAGGAAGAAGTTGGAGAAGTTAAAGGTGAAGGTCGCCTGGCCTTCTGTGATTAAATGTTAAATTTGATTAAGAATTAAGAAGGGAAAAAAAATAAAACTATCAGAAATGTAGGGGAACCTAGCCCCATAGCAAATTTGGATACAACGCTGTGGTGACACTGTTCTGAACATTTCGCTTATTCATTCACTTTTCAAAATAGATAAAAAGAGTTTTAAAAAATATCTTCTCATGCAACACATCCGAGTTCCACACCACCTGGCTCACTCATCACAAGAGATTAAAATATCAATTATTTTAAATCAAATCACCTGTCTTCCTACTTTTTAAAAATCTAAAAAATATTGTAAAACTCTGTTATAGCGCAACCCTCCCCCCCCCCCCCTTTTTAAACGTGACCTGAATGCATGGACCCCAATTGCGTTAAAGCAGGGTCCCCCACTGTTTTAATTTCCATCATTTTGATCTTTTGATACTAGCGCCATGGTCTACACACTCATGGCCACTAGCGCCATGGTCTACACACTCATGGCCACTAGCGCCATGGTCTACACACTCATGGCCACTAGCGCCATGGTCTACACACTCATGGCCACTAGCGCCATGGTCTACATACTCATGGCCGAATCATGTCTTTACCATTGCCAAGTGAATGACTTTAGTTGACATGACTAACACCTAAATGTGAACCGTCTGGCAGGTCCAACACACGGCCATACGCTGCATACAGAGGAACGTGCGGAGGTACGTACAGATCAGGGGGTGGGAGTGGTGGAAGCTGTACACTAAGGTCAAGCCCATCCTCAACGTACACCGCACGGAAGAGGAGCTCAAGGAGAAGGAGGTGAGTGCACATGTCCTGTAGATACACTATGCTTGATATGTCCAAGATCAGGACGGTGTGCAAACAGTTAACATGGCTCGTGTGGATCAGGACCTTATTAAACTAATGTAAAAAGTAACTAGCTTCATACAGTAGTTTAGGTCTATAAGCAGTGGTCAAATAAAAGTTATGGCAACTTTTTTCTCATATTGAGTCTAAGTAAACTTTTTAAAAATTATTTTGCACCAATAATTTTGTTAAAATTAATTGTAGAAAAAAAAATTTTAAAAAGTAAAAATTTTGGTTTATATATATTTATAATATATATTTATTATATATATATATATATATATTTGTGTGTGAGAGATATCATTGAAGAACTAGTGGTTTAATATCACCTGAAAGCACTTAAGGAAAGTCATTGAATCTAAAAGAAGGGTCTCATTCCTTTCAAGGCAGATTCAAAATTAAAGAAACTGTATGTTCCCCGCCCACCATTCCATTCATCAAAGCCAGCTCCCATTGTCGATTCTCCCCTCCCATCATCAAGATCAGCTTGCAAATGGTGTATAACTTTATAAGAACACATTTGGTTATTGATTGGAAACTGTATTTGATTTATCTGAAGTTGTTCATTCATGTTGACAAAATTATGTTATTATAGTCTGAGATTGATGTTGACAAAATTATGTTATTATAGGCTGAGATTGATGTTGACAAAATTATGTTATTATAGGCTGAGATTGATGTTGACAAAATTATGTTATTATAGGCTGAGATTGATGTTGACAAAATTATGTTATTATAGGCTGAGATTGATGTTGACAAAATTATGTTATTATAGGCCGAGATTGATGTTGACAAAATTATGTTATTATAGGCTGAGATTGATGTTGACAAAATTATGTTATTATAGGCCGAGATTGATGTTGACAAAATTATTTTATTATAGGCCGAGATTGATGTTGACAAAATTATGTTATTACAGGCCGAGACTGATGTTGACAAAATTATGTTATTATAGGCCGAGATTGATGTTGACAAAATTATGTTATTATAGGCTGAGATTGAGCTGCTTAAGGCTAGAAATGAGAAACTGGAGAAGGAGAGAGCAGAATACAAGACACAATGTGATAGGTTGGAGAATAGGGTAAGTGATGGTTGGAGAATAGGGTAAGTGATAGGTTTGAGAATAGGATTTATGATAGGTTGGAGAATAGGGTATATGATAGGTGAGAGAATAAGGTATTTAATACATAGTAATAGGTTGGAGAATAGGGTATGTCATAGGTGAGAGAATAGGGTATGTAATACAAAGTAATAGGTTGGAGAATAGGGGATGTGATAGGTGATAGAATAGTGTATGTGATAGGTGAGAGAATAGGGTATGTGATACAAAGTAATAGGTTGGAGAAAGGGTATGTGATAGGTTGGAGAATATGGTATGTGATACAAAATAATAGATTGGAGAATAAGGTATGTGATAGGTGAGAGAATAAGGTATGTGAGGCATTATTATAAGTGAAGAATAAGGTGAGAAATGACGCTGGTGAAATGACTGTATTTACTGGAGTGGTGTATATATATCATAATAGCTGTATGCTGGTGTTTAGTAAAATACCTCAATCACAAATGTATTAAGAGAATGTATCAACTGATAAATACCCCTAAGAAAGTGATGAATACATTCAGTGAGCCACAGATTTACTTATTTGACAAATGTAATGAGGCAAGATAGAAAAATGAACAATTTAGTACAAAGCTAAGAATTGTTATACATTTTGTAACATGGATTTTGAGTCATTAATATTCATTTCCTGATCCACTATCTCCCAGCTAGCGGAGGTCACAGCCGACCTGGCAGAAGAGAATACGACCTCCAATGAGGCGTCTGAGCTGCTGGAGGCAGAGACGGCGGAGAGGATGAGGCTGGAGAAAGAGTTCAAAGACATTCAGGTCAGGGTGGTTCTGGGCTGTTATTTTACATGTTTGGATTAAGCCAAACCTGTCGCTGCACTTGGAATTTAGGAAACATTGGATCTAGCAGAAATTTTTTTTTTTTTTATATCAAATGCTGTTCAGCCTGTCATCTCTAGAATCATTTTTTTTTTTCTCCTATTTAACGCATAAGTTGTGTGCACTTACAATCATGCAGAAATGTGTCAAGAAAACATTAGTGAAAGTACTTCTGTGAACTTTATAAATAATTTTCAGGCTTAAAAAGTTTTTGTATAAATATTAAGATGATTCCTCAGTGTCAAACGACTTTAGTGACTGTGTGAAAGACTTTAGTAACTGTGTGAAAGACTCGGTTTTATCATCACTCATTGCCAGAAATATTAATTTTCTAAATCTCCTTGAATATTTCAAGTTTACCAATATGTAAGCAGAAACATGATTTGAGGTTTTTAAAATAAAAAAAAATTTGTATTTAAGTTTTCTTTCTGTCACTGAAATATTTGAAATGGTCCCACAGGCCAAGTTGACAACCTTCAAGAGACAGAATGAGAAACTTCAGATGGAGCTGATGCAGACACGTTTGTGGCAGGCCGAGTCAGTGGATGATGAGCAGGACGAGGACAAGGAAGGTCAGGGTCGCACTGAGGTCACTGCGTGTTGGAAGGGTTCAGATTTTGGGGGCCCTTGCTCAAGATGACATGACGGCCCTTGCTCAAGATGACATGACGGCCCGTGCGCATGATGACATGATGGCCCTTGCTCAAGATGACATGACGGCCCTTGCTCAATATGACATGACGGCAATTGCTCAAGATGACATGAAAAGATAGTGTTTTGTGTCATGTTTGTTAAAAGCTAAGGGTCCTCACCTTAGGTTATGCAACAGAATACCAAGCCCTTCCACGGGCAGTGGGGTGGGGTGGTGTGGTCATGGCCCTTCCACGGGGGCAGTGGGGTGGTGTGGTCATGGCCCTTCCATGGGGCAGTGGGGTGGTGTGGTCATGGCTCTTCCATGGGGCAGTGGAGTGGTGTGGTCATGGCCCTTCCATGGGGCAGTGGGGTGGTGTGGTCAAGGCCCTTAAATGGGGCAGTGGGGTGGTGTGGTCATGGCCCTTGAATGGGGCAGTGGGGTGGTGTGGTCATAGCCCTTGAATGGGGCAGTGGGTTGGTGTGGTCATGGCCCTTGAATGGAGGGGGAGTGGGGTGGTGTGGTCAAGGCCTTTAAATGGGGCAGTGGGGTGGTGTGGTCATGGCCCTTGAATGGGGCAGTGGGGTGGTGTGGTCATAGCCCTTGAATGGGGCAGTGGGTTGGTGTGGTCATGGCCCTTGAATGGGGCAGTGGGGTGGTGTGGTCATGGCCCTTCCATGGGGCAGTGGGGTGGTGTGGTCATGGCCCTTGAATGGGGCAGTGGGGTGGTGTGGTCATGGCCCTTGAATGGGGCAGTGGGGTGGTGTGGTCATGGCCCTTGAATGGATTTGAATGATACCAGTTCATAGCACTTGTATTTTAAACTGCCCCACTCACGTGAAATAAACATCGAACTGAATGTTTATTTGACAATCTAAACGAACATCTAATCCCATTGTGTGTTTTTGTGTGCTCAATCCCATTCTTTTTTTGTTGTGCGTTCTAAACCCCACTCTGTGTCACAAGACTTGACCCCCCCATTGTGCCACTTGATCACTTTCAGAGGACTCTGTGTACAAACCCAGGTATGAGAAGGTTGTCAAGGAGCTACAGATCACCAAGAAGCAAATGCAGCAACATCACGAGGAGGAGATGGAGCAGGAGCTGCAGTCCAGGAAACTGATTGAGAAGAGGGTAAGTCAGGATTGGTGGGCACTGATGGGGTTGGTGGGCACTGATGGGGTTAGTGGGCACTGGCGGGGTTGGTGGGGACTGATGGGGTTGGTGGGGACTGGCGGGGTAGGTGGGCACTGGCGGGGTTGGTGGGCACTAGGGGTGGGTGGGCACGGGTGGGGTTAGGGGGCACTGGCGGGGTTGGTGGGGACTGATGGGGTTGGTGGGGACTGGCGGGGTGGGTGGGCACTGGCGGGGTTGGTGGGCACTGGTGGGGTTGGTGGGCACTGATGGGATTGGTGGGCACTGGTAGGGTTGGTGGGCACTGATGGGTTTGGTGGGCACTTATAGGGTTGATGCGGGGTTGGTGCACAGTGTCACAGTTGGTGGGCACTGACAGGGTTGGTGGGCACTTATAGGGTTGTTGGGCACTTATAGGGTTTGTACACATTGGCAGGGTTGGTACAGACTTTCAGGTTTGGTACACACTGGCAGGGTTGATTGGTGTGCACTATCAGAAGTCCTGCACACTGTCAGAGTTTTTGGTGTGCACTTTCAGGTTTGGTACACACTGTCAGAGGTGGTTGGTGTGCACTGTCACAATTGGTGTCCACTGTTGTCAGAGTTTGGTTGATGTGCACTGTCATGATTGGTGTACACTGTTAGGGTCAGTGTATACTGTCAGGGTCATACCCATTGTCAGGGTTGAGGCCCACTGTCATATTTGGTGCTCAGAAAAAAATATTTAAAACATTATTTTGGCTATTAGGGACTGACTTGATTTAATTTTTGAAGTAATCCACAATCTAAAATGATTCTTGTCTCACCAGCTCCATGAGGCCATCTCAGAGGCAGAAGAGCAGCGTCGCCAGGTGCAGGTTTCCAAGAAGAAAGCCCAAAGGCTGACCACCGAGATGCAGGACATGAAGCTTCACCTGGAGGAACAAATGGCCAGGAACAATGAGCTGGAGAGGAAACAGAGGAGGTAATTTGGTGTTCCGGCAGTTTGCAGGAGGGTCATCAGATACATCGTGATGTCTCTAAGTGGTGACAGACTCATCAAATCAGCACTCATAACACAGACCTGTTTACCCTCAAACTCTTAAAATCGTACAATATCATCACATAATCGTTCAATACATTCTCTTTATAGAAAAACAACGTGCAGTATATATAATTTATACACCTCAAAATCGTACATTGTACGCCAAAATCGTAAGAGTAAACAGGTCTGATAACAAACTCTTCCTCCTTGTCTAATCTGTTGCCTTTGGCAGAATGGTGTGTTAATCTGTTGCCTTTGGCAGAATGGTGTGTTGATCTGTTGTATTGGACAGAATTGTGTTTTAATCTGTGGGCTTTAGCAGTATGATGTGTTAATCTGTTGTTTTCATTAAGTTAAGGGCCATCCATAAATAACGTCACACATCTTAGGGGAGTTTACAAATTTTTGATGATGGTGGTTCAAAACTGTCTTAAAATGGCATTATATCATTTATAGATGGCCCCTTAAATGTGAGCTCCCAACTCAGTGTGCCTTGTGGGGTTGGTGCCACCAGATTATGTCAAGTGTGCCTTGCAAAATGCCTCCAAGTGGAGGGAAAGCACATTCATTGGGCACGTTAATATGAAAACACTCTTGGGCTACAAAAGATACGTTAGTTGGCCTATTAACAAGCTAATACTACTATAACAGGGTGCTGGGTGGCCGAGTGGTCTAAACTGATCAAATCTCAAGTTGGAATTCAATTCCAGCCAGAGCCCAGTCAAGCAAAACTCAAACTCGTTAACCTTGGATGGCAACTCATCTAAGAGAAGGAAACTCTGAAATCAAACCTGGAGTTGGAGTCCTGAAAGGTGGAGAACATTGATACAATGAAACATTCCGACAACTCCTGCGTCGTCACTGGTGCCAAGCTGTATCATCCCTTGATGTTCCCTTGGGTTATCCAGCAGTGTGGAGAGAGGCGATTTTGCTGTTGGGAACCAGCTTATAATCCTTGAAGAATAATCCCAGGCCATGTGGATTTCGTCCTCCGAAGCCCACTCCATCGTCATATTGTGACGGACGGATGCCAACACTACTATAACAGAAATGTGTTCATACAGACCGTTACTATGGAACAGTACTGAAATCTGATACCTTTTAGCCTCACATGGCATCATGAAAGTTAACTACATTATCAGACCTGTTTACCCTCAAACTCTTAAAATGGTACAATATCATCAAATAATCGTTCAATACATTCTCTTTATAGAAAAAAAGAAACTATATAATGTATACACCTCAAAATTGTACATTGTACGCCAAAATCGTAAGAGTAAACAGGTCTGCATTACGTTATTTACCATATTTTTTACTGTTTTTACTTATGGTGTGCCGCATATTTATCAGAAAGGCGTATAGTGTACCCACTACCAGGTAGAGTGTACCCACTACCAGGTAGAGTGTACCCACTACCAGGTAGAGTGTACCCACTACCAGGTAGAGTGTACCCACTACCAGGTAGAGTGTACCCACTACCAGGTAGAGTGTACCCACTACCAGGTAGAGTGTACCCACTACCAGGTAGAGTGTACCCACTACCAGGTAGAGTGTACCCACTACCAGGTAGAGTGTGCCACACTTTTAACAAATGGTTTCCGAGCCCCACCTTACACCATAAATAGGTTGACAGATGGCCGTCGTTGCTGAGGTTCCTTGTTGTTGCACATAACCAAATCTTATTTGTTCAGGTTTGACAGTGAGCTGAGCATGGCCCATGAAGATGTAAGAGAGGAGAAGACAGTGAGGGAGAAACTCCAGAGAGAAAGGGATCAGCTGCTGTCGGAGAAATATTCTCTGGAGCAATCGTTGCAAGTAAGATGGTTGGGAAGGGTGGGGAGGGTAGAAAAAAAAAGTGGCGTGGGACAAGTTAAGTCAGTTTGCAGTGGTTCTCATGTGGGCCCGTGTGCATTTAAAGGGTGTGTTGCTTTATGCATTTCTAATCCATACATTTTTTTTTTAATTGGTAAAAAATCTAGTTCAACAAAATCTAGTTCAACAAAATCTAGTTATAAAAAGTTGAACTGTCGTGGTTTATTTTGTTTTCCTCATTTTATAACACATTCTTTAACTGTTGTCTTGAGCATTGACTTTAATGTCTTGAAATGGAGTTTATGACTTGCCATTCTAACAACATTAAAGTCTAGGTGAGCCAGTTGAGTCTGGGTGAGCCGGTTAAGTGTAGGTGAGCCAGTTGAGTGTAGGTGAGCCAGTTGAGTGTTGGTGAGCCGGTTGAGTTTAAGTGAGCCGGTTGAGTTTAATTGAGCCGGTTGAGTGTAGGTGAGCCAGTTCTCTCTGCTTTATTTGAAGGCAATGTTGTTGAAAGGTAGTTAAATTTGTAGGCCATCCTGGTACAAAGTTTTAGGTCACATGTTAAATAAAAAATGTGCCAATCTAGCAGTCGAATGTCAAAAAAGGTAGTAAAATTTGAAGCCCACCCTGGTACAAATTTTAAGGTCCCATTCCCCCCAAAACATCCCCCCCCCCCCAACACATGTCATCCCCCCACACCCCACATGTCCCCCACTCACTGGTTTTTGTTGTGTTCACAGACAATGAAGCAGGACCACCAGGGCCTGCAGGAGAAATGTGAGAGGCTGGAGAAAGAGATCAATGACCTGCTGGTCACAGGGAAGGACAACAACGAGGTGGGTCACAGTGACACGAGGTGGGTCACAGTGACACGAGGTGGGTCACAGTGACACGGTTGGGCTGGAGGTCAAGGAACCTGAGAATGGATAACCTGGTACCGGGGTGGATGTCAAGATTATTTTGGTCTGATTTCTGCAGACAGTTATAGTTTCACATTTGTTTAAATAAGGGTTGTTTATTTGTAGATGAGTTTGGATTGTGAAAGATCTTCAGCAAATTATTTTAAAAAATTAACAGAATGACAGATGATTTTAAAAAATGATTGCTAAATTTATGTAGTAAAATATTGTATGTTGCTATTACAGTGTACAATCTCTGAAGCCCAGGTATATCATATCACATGAAATCATGCAGGGTTTTTTATTGGTCTAACACATGTATTAAATTAACACAAGAGGTATCTTTCTATCTTGTATTTTCATCTCTTTCAACTGGTTATTCTTGTAAGGAACCTTGCCTGGGACATGCATAATATGAGGGTTGGTTTAACCTATATAACAATCCTCATTTTATTGTAACATGGTTTTAACTTTTGGTCTTCTTTTTAATTTTACAAAATGGCTCTTTTTTTCTTTTTTTTTTTTCTTTTTCCCTTTCCCATGTGTTGGAATATAGTTTTTATTTATACTTTCATATCTTTTTGTTTCATTTTCCTAGCATGGCTATTTTCAACATCTGTTAAATAATAATTTCAGTGATCCTCAATTTAAGTTAACAATGGTGCCGACAGATGTTTAATTCATTTAAGTTTACATTGTATTTCCACTAATGGCAGATAAATAGTTTGTTGGTTTTTTTTTGGCAAGTTTCAATGCCTCTGAATACAATCATTTATTGTAGTCTGAAAATTTTTAAGATATCTTATCTTTCTTGTGTGCAGCAGAGCACAACTGACTTTGATACCGGAATCAGCAACAGCCAACATACGTAACTGGGTGGCTCCCATAAAGCAGCTGTATGGGTTTTAGAAATGACATAAACTTTACTGGATTTGTTCTGTTAATTTATGCTTTCTCCGGTGTTGACCTGCATTAGTAGGGCCTTACAATTCTGACTCATGTCTATCTGTCACATCTAACAAGTACTAAAGTTCCTATTCGCCTTGATTCCCCACAGGCCGTGACACTTAAGAGGCACAAACATGAGCTGGAGATGAAGATACAGGAGCAGGAGGAGGAGCTGGATGACCAGGCTGGACAAATACAGCAGCTGGAGCAGGTAGGGCCTGGTGGGCGGGTCACCTCAGAGTAACACACATGACAACAGCTGGAGCAGGTACGGCCTGGTGGGCGGTCACCTCAGAGTAACACACACATAGACTTTGATCTATATTCAGAAGTATTGATCTGCACAGAATG
The DNA here is from genome assembly GCA_964033795.1 of Lymnaea stagnalis. Lineage (NCBI taxonomy): Eukaryota > Metazoa > Mollusca > Gastropoda > Lymnaeidae > Lymnaea > Lymnaea stagnalis. The sequence goes on from CAXITT010000435.1 coordinate 657,712, forward strand.
TGGAACAAATGGGGATCCCTTTATAAAAGTTCTTGCAGACTTTATTTAAACATGATTACAGCAGTAGATTTTAGCTTATTATAATTGCTCATTAGTTAACTGAGTGAATATCTGATGTGGGGACATCAGAAGAAGAATGCTCATGAAAGCTCATGGATTGGACCAAGTGGAAGGACTTTGGAATGCAGCCCAGAGTTGACCTTGGGCCGTAGTGCCATCGATTATGATAACAATTATTATTTCTTATTACATTGTAAACATTTGCAGAAAAAAAAACAACAATTCATAGATTTTCCAAGCTGTATTTTATGTATGTAGAATTTAAAAGCAAACAATAAAATGTAGTTGAAGACCACAGTTTGAGGCAATCCTTGTCTATTTGACAGGCCAAACTACGTCTAGAGATGAACCTGGAGAAAAGCAAACAGCAGCATGGCAAGGAGCTGGAGGAGAAGGATGAGGAGATGGAGGAACTCAGGTACAAGACACAGAAGAAGGTAGGTCTTGCGTACAGCCAGACAACTACATCAGTTAGTGTGCGGCCTGCATCAGTGATTCTTAACCTTTTTCTTCCATGGACACCATAACCTGTCAGTGGAAGACCTCGTCCTTTTCTTAGACTAAAGTTTTTTTTAATTGCATGTAATGAAATTAAAAAGGAAATGCTGCTCACAGACCCACAAATACCTTTTCTTGATGCCCCATGGGGTCCATTGACCACATGCTTAGAGCCCTTGAGCTATTTGATTGTATAAACACTAAATCACTATATCCCCTTGCATAGAACAAATTGAAAAAGCAATGGAAAACGTAAGATCCAAAAAAGACATAATACCCAGAAAAGACATAAGACCCTGCCAAACATGGTCATGAGTTTACATACATAAATATTTTAATAATATCCAAATCTACATCCTGTGCTTTACTTATATTTGTTGGGAAATGGAGATGGTTTTATCTTTTTGTGTTGTCAATGTTTTAGCTTCGTCAGTTGGAGGGTCAACTAGAGGAGGAATATGAGCAGAAGAAGAGGATAACAGAGGAGAAAGCACAGCTGGAGAGGCAGCTACAAGCAGCTGGTAGCAGGGAGCCACAGAGAGATAAAGGTATGGGACTATATGTACACATGGGGTAATGTGTACACAAGATAATATGCAGACATGGTAGATCTTTAGCTTAACAACAATGAGCTGCTGGTGGAGACATGATTGTTCTATAGCTTAAAAAGGACCTTTTAATAATAAAATGATGTAAATTACAAATAATAAGGCTACAAAACTTAGCATGGTGCCGTGATGTTGTTATTGAGAATGTAACTAAGCTTGGTGTTGATGTTGTCAATGAGAATGTAACTAAGCTTGGTGTTGATGTTGTCAATGAGAATGTAACTAAGCTTGGTGTTGATGTTGTCAATGAGAATGTAACTAAGCTTGGTGTTGATGTTGTCAATGAGAATGTAACTAAGCTTGGTGTTGATGTTGTCAATGAGAATGTAACTAAGCTTGGTGTTGATGTTGTCAATGAGAATGTAACTAAGCTTGGTGTTGATGTTGTCAATGAGAATGTAACTAAGCTTGGTGTTGATGTTGTCAATGAGAATGTAACTAAGCTTGGTGTTGATGTTGTCAATGAGAATGTAACTAAGCTTGGTGTTGATGTTGTCAATGAGAATGTAACTAAGCTTGGTGTTGATGTTGTCAATGAGAATGTAACTTAGCTTGGTGCCGTGATGTTGTCAATGAGAATGTAACTTAACTAGCTTGGTACTGTGATTTTGTAATTGAGCAAGGAGGTCACAAAGAAATACAGATTTACTTAACAAAGAAACGGTATCATAACTCCATTTTTCAGTTCAAAATCTTAACTGGTTTCTGTGATTTTTTAAAATATTTTTATCTCTTCATCTTCCCCCCCTCCATAATATTTTTTACTGAAGGATTCATCTAATTGTAGCAAGAAAATGTCAGTGTATTTATGAGCTGTTAAATCTTTTTTGACGTGGCATTTTAATCATGTTGTTTAAATCCCAAAGAATCTGAAAAACGACTCAGGCGCAATCTGAGAAAGACAAGGGCCCTGCTGAATGACGCTGGGGCAGCACTGCTGAAACAGAAGGACATCGAAGTGGCCCGTGCCCAGCTGGCGGCACTTAGAAACCAACTGGACGATGCAGAATTTGCCTCGTCGGCAGCGGTCAAGGCCAAGAAGAGGATGGAGCTGGAGATGCAGGAGCTGCAGCAACAAATAGATGACCTGACCAGGGCCAAGCAGGAGGTGCGTACTTCCAATGTTAACACTGAGTATAACATGAACTCACTTTTTTAAGCATTTCAATCATTATTTCAACAAATAATTATCCAGACAAATGGAGGTAGGGTGATGTTTTGGTCCTTTTGGGGTTTGCAGGGTCAGTTTCTGCTCTGAAAACCTCAGTGCATGAAATCCCACTTGTAAGCTGCTTTGTACAATTTGATTGAATGTTTTTATATAATTATAAAAAAGTTGTGAATATCAGCACACATGATATATATGATCTAAGGTGACCATATAAAACTAAAAAAAAACAAATCAATTTAAATGCGCTCTGATTCTTTAAAAAAAAATTGATTTAAAAATGATAAAAATAAAAAATTTTCATTATTATAAATTAGAAATACATTTGAAATAACAATTAAAGAACCATTTTAAGTGTTTCATCCAAATTTGAAAGTTAAGATATTCTTTTTGTATCAGAAATTATCTTCTAATTATTACTATTATTAATTCATAATCACATTTATCCAGAAAACCCAAACATCTGTTGTTTTAAGTTGTGTTCTGTTGCCAAATTAAATTTAAATTTATTTTATCAAAGGCCTTCAAACATATCAAATTAAAATTTTTGCTTCAACTCAAAGAAAGAAAAAATTGGAAATACTCTTATAAGAACTTAATTTAAACTAGGGAATCACAATCTTTAACTTTCCTTGATTTATTTACAGCGTTTGACAAAACTGATAATTTCTCTCTCTCTCTCTCCCCCCCCCCCCCCCCCCCNTTAAGTTGTGTTCTGTTGCCAAATTAAATTTAAATTTATTTTATCAAAGGCCTTCAAACATATCAAATTAAAATTTTTGCTTCAACTCAAAGAAAGAAAAAATTGGAAATACTTTTATAAGAACTTAATTTAAACTAGGGAATCACAATCTTTAACTTTCCTTGATTTATTTACAGCGTTTGACAAAACTGATAATTTCTCTCTCTCTCCCCCCCCCCCCCCCTCCCCACCTTTTTTAAAATAAAAATAATTGCTTTGTAAATTAATACGCCAAGCAAAATTTTAGCTTTGTATTTGTAACATTTAATAAGTTTTACTTACTTTTCCTTCCAAAATTTTTGCTTTTATCAATTTTATAAAGTTAAAAAAACTTAACATTTAAAAATATGTTTAATAAGAATATACCTTTTAAGCCATTAGTCCAGGGGGGTGCAAAAAAATGTGTTGGGTACGTAGGGGGCTATGATCCCATGGATGATTTTATCAATGTTTATTTAAAGGGTGGGGGTTGCATAAATTTGATACATAATTAACCCGCTTCGGTAAACACATATCATTTTCTTTTAAAAAATAAATGTATGTTATAGGTACCAAAAAAGAAAATATAGTTCCATGGTTACATTGACATAAGTCTATCCTTACCTCAAAAAAAACATCTGAAACACCAGTGAATATTTAATATTAGAAATACTTTACATTTTCATGTGTGTGAACAAAGATGAGCTAAGATTTTCTTTCAAAATATGAAAATATGTTTTTGTTTCCACTTTATGAAAAGTAAATTTCATGGAAAGTGGGTGTACATTTTTATGAGATTTATAATTTTTCTTTTTTTTTTTAAAAAAAACAACACTCAAGTATGTTACATGCCTTGAAAATTGGTTAAGAGATTCGGTGTTTAAGTTTTTACAATGGTATAGTAGAGAAGCGAGGCATAAACTTGGGTACATTCTTAATGAAGAAACCAATGTATTAAATTTGTTAATGTAAAAGATATTTAAAATGGTATAGAGATTTTCTTTATTTATTTTGTTTAAATTTAAGGACAGTTTTTTTTTGTAATCAAAAAAAAAATTGTAGTTCATAGGTGCAGAAAGGGGTGGGGGTAGGCCTACAGTACACAGCAGGTAAATGTTTCTCAAAACTAAATGATTTCAGAAACATAAACACCATTACATAGATAGTTCTTTTTAAAATGAGGGAAGTCCTACTCATACACTCAATGATGAGGAATATTGTTATTTTTTTATTATGAGTATACAAAACATCAAAACCTGTTTCAATAATGTGTGTAAAAATTGGATTGTAAGGTGTTGAGACTAAGCAATAGCAGGTAGAAAGTTTCACAAAATACCTACCATTATATATTCTAGTTCTTTATACAACTTTAAAAAACTCCTTGCCTTTATAAAAAAAATTAAAAACTAAATTTTTATTCTGGTTTTGAAGATTTTAATGTAATTTTTTTTTTTTTTTTTTTGATATGAAAAGGATGGAGTGGAGATATTTAGCACAATTTTTCAATTTGTTATTCGGAAAATGTGTTTTTTAACTTTAAAAAACTCCTTGCCTTTATAAAAAAAATTAAAAACTAAATTTTTATTCTGGTTTTGAAGATTTTAATGTAATTTTTTTTTTTTTTTTTTTGATATGAAAAGGATGGAGTGGAGATATCTAGCACAATGTATCAATTTGTTATTCGGAAAATGTGTTTTTTGTCTTAGCTATCTCCCTTGCCATGTCAGTTGTCTAAAATGTCTGGTAACATAATCACCACATCTCTTCTTATCTCCCTTTGCCCCTGCCTTGGAGTCTATGCTATGTCTGAAATGTCTTGTCTCTCTATCCCATCTCTGCATGTCAATGTCAGGAGTATGTTGTTGTGTCTGATATTTCCCCCACACCATCTCTCCTGTACCTCACAGTCTGAATTCAAGAGTATGTTGCTGTGTCTGATATTTCCCCCACACTATCTCTCCTGTACCCCACAGTCTGAATCCAAGAGTATGTTGTTGCTGCGGGAGAAGACAGACTTGCAGAACAGACTGGAGGAGTTGGAGGAAGACATGAACGAAGTCATGAAGAAATACAAGGCAGCAGTGCAACAGGTGAGTCCAGGTGAACCAGGGGTTCTCAGTCTGGGAGGAGGAAATAATGAGGTAAATGGAAATAACCACTTTTCATTTGGCTTGAAGAAGGGCCCTGTCAGGCAAAACCTGCGCCTGAGGCAAAGCCTGGACGTAGACGCCCTCGTCCTCTTAAGATGGCCGCCTTCGCACGGCCCTGGCTGAAAGACTGACACTGAAAATTTGAAATGCCAAAACTATTTATATTTTGGTGAGGTTTTTTTTTTAAATTTTGGATGAAATTATACCAATAAATTTATTTTTCTTTTTTTTAAATAAGATTCTTGACTTAAAAGAATGTGATCAAACGTCATCCCACCCCCACCCCCCTCCCCCCACCCTCCTTTTCCCCCTTCACCTCCACATGTGATATTAATTTCTAAAGGTAAGTTTTATTTGATGGCTTAAGATTTGTTTTTTTTTCAACTGATTTCATTGCCTTCTTTGTTGTTTTTGCCCAGCAATCTGTGGACCAGATCACACTGACCGACCAGATGACTCAGATAGAGGAACTGATCACAGAGAGAGACAAGTTTAAACAGGAGGTAACATTTGAAGAAGGAGAGAGTTTGATACTCTGTCCTGAATGGGTGCTGGAGCCGGTTGGTGGGGAGGAGGGTGGGGGGGTTCAAACTTAGATTTTGGAAAGTGGGATAGCTAATGAGGATGTGAAAATTTGTTATCTAATTAGGATAACTCTGCCTCACCCACACGCACACATATACACACACACGCCTTTCAAATTACAGCGGGCTCCTTTGTCAATGTAATCGTGGCCCGACTTGATCATTATTATTTTAACTACCTTACATGTGTCATATAGTTGTGGATCTGCACCTGAGGTTCAATCAGTCATGTGGACTTCAATTTTTAAAGAAAAATTAATTTACTTCTTCACAAATTAAAGCAAGTCTTACACTGCGATAATTATCACACTTGTTGTTTAATCAACTGGTTCATCTTTTCAAAGCTAGAGACGACCGGCTTTGCTTTTTTTTTTCTTTTTTTTTTTTAGGATTTTATGCCAGCAATATTTTATTGGGTACCCAGCCTGTGTTGAACTGCATAGGGTCTACTGCTCTGCATCAGATTCTGTTGACATGACGTGGGGGAGGGGGTGATTTGCGCAGTGGGGCAGAGCGTAACAGTCGTCGTGTTTTTAAAGGAAATGTCCAAATGACTTCTCGTCAGGTGTCAGACCTGCAGTCCCGTGTCCAGTCGTACGATGAGACCATGGTGGACAAGCACAAGGTGGAGAGGCTGGAGTCCAAGGTCAGGGACCTTGAGAGCCGTCTGGAGCTGGAAACAACCACCAGGCAGAGACTTGAGGTAAGATGGCCAGATATAAGTGGGGCACCCAGATTTGCCACATTGTACCCAGTCTTAACTGCCTTTATCTAATTTTGAAATATAGTGTTCATGTGGGGTTTTCATTGGTGGGGTTTTTGTACCCTTCCAAGCCTCCTTTTTATACCCTTCCAAGCCTCCTTTTTATACCCTTCCAAGCCTCCTTTTTATACCCTTCCAAGCCTCCTTTTTTTACCCTTCCAAGCCTCCTTTTTTTACCCTTCCAAACCTCCTTTTTATACCCTTCCAAGCCTTTTTTTATACCCTTCCAAGCCTCCTTTTAATACCCTTCCAAGCCTCCTTTTTTTACCCCTTCCAAGCCTCCTTTTTTTACCCCTCCAAGCCTCCTTTTTTTTCCCTTCCAAGCCTCCTTTTTTTACCCTTCCAAGCCTCCTTTTTATACCCTTCCAAGCCTCCTTTTTGTACCCTTCCAAGCCTCCTTTTTTAACCTTCCAAGCCTCCTTTTTTTTCCCTTCCAAGCCTCCTTTTTTTACCCTTCCAAGCCTCCTTTTTTTACCCTTCCAAGCCTCCTTTTTTTACCCTTCCAAACCTCCTTTTTATACCCTTCCAAGCCTTTTTTTATACCCTTCCAAGCCTCCTTTTAATACCCTTCCAAGCCTCCTTTTTTTACCCCTTCCAAGCCTCCTTTTTTTACCCCTCCAAGCCTCCTTTTTT
>CAXITT010000436.1:6168-45413 GCA_964033795.1 Lymnaea stagnalis
TATATATTAGATATATTAAAATGGTATATATGTATTTTTTAAAGTTAAGGCCATATCTTTAAATTTTTTAGAAAATATGTCTTTTGTCTTGATAATTGCCATAAAAAATTACCAAATTGATATAGAGAGGAACAAAACTTTAAAAAAAAACAATTATGGGAGAAACGTCAGTATCGATTTTCTATACATAGATTATTATTTAAAAACACTTTATAATTAAATGTGTCCTAAATAAACATTGCAAAAGTATTATTATTTTTTTAAAATATACACTGAAATACTAAATGCAACAACAGTGGTAAAAATTGTAATGTACATTTTTTACTGTTGGAAAATAGGGCAACAACCTCTCCATTATTATACCGAGAATACTGTAAAATATAGATTTTATGTAATAAAAAAATAGGTAATGTCACAACGTAAAGATTCATTTAATTTTGGATGACATAAAATAATATAAATTATAACCACACCAAAAAGCGTGCAAATAGTTTTCAATAGACGCGTAATACAAAAGCCAAATTTCTAAATGGTTCCTTGAAAACACTAATACAGTAATTCCCCGAACAGTTGCAAATTGCAATACTATGATTTAGAAGCCATCATGGATCGTAAAGATTGGCGAATGTCTTGTATCGTTCTCTAAACATGCAAATAAATGCTTTTCTTTCTAGATTTTTGGCCCCTGACACTAAGCACTTTAATTGTGTCATCATTATTTTTTCAAAGAAAATAAAACTTTGCGAATCAGCATCGTATCACTACCGTCCTTTATATAAAAAGTAACGTTTTCATAAGTATCAAACTTTTTATTGAGAAGAGTGTTCTTCACTGATTGCTTGTATGCCCTTACCACACACCAATCACAAAGGAAAAACAAAACTGAATAATCATCAACAAACTTTATCTTACATATTTGACCAAAAAAAAAAAAAACTTGACTTCTTAAAATTTTACTTTGAAAATAAAAGGATTTTTCGAAATATTTGTGAATTTCAAAAATATTTGTGAGAGAATCGCGATTGCGATAATAAAGGTTTCAGTGAAAATTTCGCTAATCGGTGAATTTGCGAATTTCGAAACGCAAATGCCGCTGCAATCACTGTTTTGCGATTCCTTATTTTCATTTTAATAATAACAATTTGTAACCATTCTCTTAAAACTAAAAATGTCGGGAGGTCTCAATTGAAATTTTAAATAAATCGTTTGTATATATTTCACGAAAATACATTAATATGCAAAATAAAGAGAAATCGACAACTTTACATGATTGAATACATAATATAAAAACCCAAGCATTTTCCAAAATGGATTTTTTTTTTAAGTTTGGTAAATCATTAATGAAGAAACCAACCTATCAAAATCCGTTAATATTGAGGAAATTAAAATGGAAAAATAGTTTGAATTTTTTTTAAAATTTGGAATTTATTATCTTAATTTTTTTTTAAAGTGCATTTCTTTGTAGCCATCTTATTCAATGTGTTCACTACGAATGACCAGGTAACACAGGATGCCCAAATGGATACATGGGTCCAAAATGTGAGCAGCTGTGTCACTGCAATGGTGGTGCGTGCGATCAAAATGGTGAATGTAAACGCGGTGCGCAATGTAAGCCCGGATGGTTTGGATTGGCTTGTCAGTACCGTAAGTTTTGTCAAATGTATTTATTAAAAATAATATATATTTTTATGTTTTTAAACTTAAAAATTAAAAAAATAATGATTATAGATTTTAAAATAAATTGAAATAGATTTTGTTCCTTTGAGCGATTTAAATATTATATTACTTCTCTTAAAATATATAAATCAAGTGCTTTCTACTCTTAACATGAGTACAATTTTTAATGTATTTAGGTGATGCTGCTTTCAATTCACGGGTACACAATCCACTCCTAGTTGATCAAGACGACAGCACATGCTTTGCTCCGTCCAACAGATATGTGACAGTTTCACTAGATTATCCAATATTATTCACGTGGGCCAGGCTTTTGTTTCACGAGTCAGGTATTTGGGCATTTCGCTTTGTTTGTAATATTACAGTAGCTGTTTATAATGTATCATCCACCAAATGACTTGCAAGTCAATATAAATGTATACGGTTTGCTGAGCCGAGTATAAGTTCATATAAGCAGCTTTATCAGAGCACAGCACAACGATTATCCGACCACAGTAGATGGTTACGAGAGCCTATCAATAGATTATCAGAAGTCAGCAACAGATTATCAGAAGTCAGTAACAGATTGTCAGAAGTCAGCAACATATTATAAGGAAACTTAAGCAGATAATCAGGGCAGAGCAGCAGATTTCCAGACCCCAATTTACAGATTATGAGACAACAGCAACAGATTTTAGGTCCACACACTAGCAGATTATCAAGCAAACATCAACACGAATATCATACAATAGCAGCTAATTTTTAGGCAACAGCAGCATATTTTCAGAATAAATAGCTGATTATATATAGGACCAGAGCCGCAGAATATCAGAATCTAATGTTAAAGATTGACAGTTTCCAGCTTTCAACGGAATCAGATAGTCCAAGAAATTTTCTGAGAAAACGTATAAAAAAAAACCTCTAAGAACTTGTTTTACGTATAAATCATTTATATACATGTGTTTGAACTAATGTACTTCTACGTGATTTATCCTTGACGAGAAAGTAATTACTAATTTTTGGTTTGGGAATGGTTTTCATCAAGCCTAGTGCATGTTAAACCTAATGTACGAAATAAATATTTCAAAGACACATTTCTTGTGTTTATTGAAAGAAGCATCTTTTTTTTTTCCCGAGCGTTTTTATTCAATTAGTAGTGAGACAAAAAAACGAGGTTTGAAGAAGGGAAGGAGGGCTTTAGGAAAGGAAGTGTTGCTGGGTGAAACTACAAACAAACAAAACAACACCAAAATCACATTTAAGGAAAGGGAAAAACGCAAGTCAAAAAAGCCCTAAATTCGCGAAACAAACAAATAAAAAATATTAAAAAATCAGAAAGAAGTTACTGTATGGAAGTGAGTTGGGCTTTCCGATGTTTGGTGAGTTGGGTGTTGGGTTGTAATTTTAAAATAATTCATTGTCATTGGCATGGAGACTTTGTGCCGAGTTTGAGCTCTGTAGGAGCATGTGGAGTGGGTCAAGACGCCTTTTGAAGTTCCCCTCTCCCCCCCCCCCCCCACTTTTTTTTGTAACGTCAGGTTGGTAACCCTAAATATAGCTAATGTGTTGTTTTTTTTTTTTTACTTATGTATCAGATAATAAAGTTTAGTTAACATTTTTACATTTTAATTAACAGTAAATAAATATGTCTACTGTAGACTTTAAATTAAGAAGTATTTTCTTTGAGATACCATAATAATATGTTTGTTTTTTTACCAATTCTACCATATAACATCGTATATTAAAAGGTATACCAATGTCTAAAAATATTTCCAATTTTCTAGCTAATGTGTTCCTTGAGTCCACAAGCTTTGATGTGCTGAAAGAAGGTGTCATGGAAACTTTGACATGCAATAATTCACGGATGGCAGAAATATCTCCGTACATATTTGAGTTCTTTTGTAATAGTGACCATGTGGTCAAGGCAGTAACCTTCAAGTGGAAAGGGTCTGGGTTTATATGTTCCTTATACATCAACGGAGGTAGGCAATACATGAAAATACCAAGTTATTTTCTTTGACTTTCCCATACGATTTAATGTAAATGACTGTGTTAGATTAAGGCTTAGTTTAATTGATATGTGTTTTAAGATCGACAGTTAAAAATGTTAAAAAATGCATAAATAAAGTATATATATATATAAAAGTATAAAAAACAAAAACAGCAATACAAAAAAGTGTCAATTGAAATCCAGTGTCCTCAATTATATTGCCATTGTGTCGTTACTTCATGACTAGGTCATACGATTGGACGAAGCTCAGTTATGAAAGTTCCACGTTTGTGCCCAGTTGAATCATTTAATCATGTCCAGATGTTAATGGATGACGATACCACTGACCATCCTGGCAGTGTTTTCAACAGCTCGATCAATTCTCTTCATGTTCTTTTGGAGAGTAATAAATTGATCACTGAAATAAATATCCACACAGGTAATAAGTCTGTCTTTGGAGTAAATGATGAATCTATGACTAGAATAAATATCCATACAAAAAAATAAATATATTACTAATAATAATAAACAACACACATTTATACATTTAATAGAGCTATTAAGGTTAAACACATTAGCCTTAATTATTGTTTCTACACTTTTTTCCCCACTTACACAATTGTGCGGCTCCTGCTCTAGCAATTGTTATTGCAATAATTTGTGGAATAATTTAAAGAAGTTATGGCCCTTCGATAATAATTAATTAATTAACCTTATTATTGTTTTTTTTTTATCACAAACAAAGTTGATTTTTAGAATTGGTTAAAATATTGTTTTTTGCAGGTCAAACATCCTTCACCAAATATCTATTTAATGTGAAATGTCTGGATGCCCACAATAATACGGTGTGCAGCTATGTTTCCAGCGGCATTGATGAAAAAGTGTTTACTATTGCAATAATGAAACGGAAGGTGACCAAAATAATCTTACAAGTTACTGGTGGATCGATGGAGATAAGTGAATTGGAGGTTTATGGAGGTAAAGGCCTTTAAAACTGTATTTGTAATCGATCACTGTATTTTATTCATATATTTCTTGGCGAATGGTGCCACATTTCTTTTAAGTTGGTTTTTTGATACTTTGTCAATACAAACGAAGTAATAAAAAAACAACGTGTTATCATGTTATGTCCCCTTAATTAAATATGGGTAGAATTAAACTGAGAGACCGACCGAAGTGATATTCTGATTTCGGCCGAAGCCGGAAATAGGCCGAAATTTTAAAATGACTTTCGGCTGAAACTGAAAATATGCCGAACGTTAAAAAATGACTTTTGCCGTAAACGAAAAAAGGCCGAAAGTTAAAAATGACTTTCTGCCGAAAATGAAGCCGAACCGAAAATGAAATATTTTGATATTTTGAAATTCTTTCCCGCATATATTCTGCATAGACTACATCAAAAATAATGTTGGAAAGTATAAGTATTTACAATCTTTTTATACAAAATGAGATAATCGTGAATATTAATAAACAAACATCGAATTTAACATCTTGTAGTTAAAGATCGTTTTGTTTGTTCTTAAAGATCGCTTAGTTTTTTTTTTAAAGATCGTTCAGTTTTTTGTTAATGATCGCTTTATTAGTTCTTAAAGATCTGTTAGTTTGCTCATAAAGATAGTTTAGTTCGTTGTTAAAAATCGTTTATTTTGTTTTTTAAGATCGCTTAGTTTATTCTTAAAGATCGCTTAGTTTTTGTTGAAAGATCTTTTAGTTTGTTATTAAAGATAATTTAGTTTGTTTAAAGAAGATCGCTAATTTTTTTTTATTAAAGATCGCTTAGTTTGTGTTATTTAAAGATCGTTTAGTTTGTTCATAAAGATCGCTTAGTTTGTTCTTAAAGATCTTTGATTTTGTTCTTAAATATAATATAGTTGTTCTTAAAGATCATTCAGTTTGTTCTTAAAGATCATTTAGTTTGTTTTTATTGATCGTTTAGTTTGTAATTAAAAATCGTTTATTTTATTCTTAAACATCGCTTATTTTGTTATTGAAGATCGCTTAGATTTTTCATAAAGATCGGATCGTTTAGTTTGTTCTTATAGATAATTGATTTTGTTTCTTAAGGTCGATTAGTTTGTTGCTAAAGAACATTTAGTTCTCTGTTAAAGATTGCTTAGTTTATTCTTATAAATCATTTAGTTTACTATTAAAGATCATTTGTTTTGTTCTTAAAGATCATTTAGTTTGTTCTTAAAGTTCATTTAGTTCGTTCTTAAAAATCGCTTCGATTGTTCTTAAAGATCGCTTAGTTTGTGTAAAAGATCGTTTATATTTTTCTTAAATGTCGCTTAGTTTGTTGTTAAATATCGTTTAGTTTGTTCTCAAAGATCGTTTAATTTTTTCTTAAAGATCACTTTATTTGTTTTTAAATATCGTTTAGTTTGTTCTTAAACATCACTTTATGTGTTCTTAAAGATCGTTTAGTTTGCTCTTAAATGTCGCTTAGTTTGCTGTTCAATATCGCTTTCGCTGAGTATTAGATGACTGAAAACTCAGTCACTTTCGGTCGGATGGCCGAAAGTCAAAGTCAATTTTAGCCGAAACCGGAAAAAACCGAAAGATAACTTTTTTTTTCAGCCGAAAACGAAAATAAGCTGAAAGTTAACTTTCAGTTTCGGCCGCAACCGAAACTTGGCCGATTTGATAAAATGGCCACTTTTGGCGCCGAAACCGAAGCCAAAGCCGAAATTCGGTCGATCTCTATATTAAACCATATGTTTCACTTCGCTAATAGTGAATTGCTTAAGAATGATTTTTATATCATTTTTTTTTAAGTTATAAAAAGTTCAATCATTTTTACTATATTAAATACGTAATCTCCTTTCATAGATAAGTATTTTTTTTCCTTACGTTGTTGTCCTCTAGTGACCCTCTGACTACCCTTAGATATCATTTTTTTTTAAGTTATAAAAAGTTCAATCATTTTTACTATATTAAATACGTAATCTCCTTTCATAGATAAGTATTTTTTTTTCCTTACGTTGTTGTCCTCTAGTGACCCTCTGACTACCCTTAGTTGACTGCTAAAAATGACTTGCCATCACAGCAACAGTTTGGTGAGCCCCAGTAGCTGACAGAGTGTTTGATATGACGACTGTTAACAGGCTCAACTGGCAATTAAGAAAGGTGTCGCTTCTACGAATCTTAGAGGCTATATAGGAAACATTCGTTAGATTCCCACCCTCGTCCAAAAATCCTGATTTACTTTTTGTGTCCCCCATGTTACTCTCACGTGACTTGATCCACCTACGTCTACAGACAATATCCCCACCATATTGCCCCACACACGCCTCACTTAACAGTCATTACATTCGGACTTTTGTATGCATTAGTATCATTACAATGTGAATACATTTTTTTTTAAAATGTCGATCTTTTCCAGGTTACAATTTTAACATTATAAATAAAGTACATGCAGAAAACATTTTCAATGTACAATATGGAAAAATAAAACATGTTTAAGTTTATTCTACATTTCATTTGAATCCTTTGGCTTAATAGACTGCCTTACTAACCTTTTGCTTGGATTTTCTTTGTGTAGTGAATTTTTGTTTCCACATTTGAAAGCGATTTGTAAGCGATTTTCTACTTTTCAGTGCGTGTTAAATCGTCTTTTAAAGAAAATCTCGTTATCTTCCCATTTTTATATATAAAAAAATAAGTTTATATTTTTAGGTTTGTTTGTTTTTGTTGATGAACTTTATATTTCATTGGACTTGTGGTATATGCAGAAGAATTGAAAAAATATAATTCTTTGTTGTAAATGTCCAGACTGCCCGCCGCCTTACTACGGATTAAACTGTGAGAAAAAATGTAACGCAGCATGCGTGGGTGGAGCCTGCACTCACAACGGCACCTGTCGGATGTGCAGTGGGCAAGATGTTGACCAGCATTGCTCAATAGGTTAAGTCTTAAGACTACTCTAACATACCCACACAAACAAAATTTCACCCTCACAAAACCACACACCAACCCACAAAACCAACACACTTAATTAAGAATCCTATATAGGTACTTATTAAATAATGAATCAAATCATTAGCTTTCTAAATGAAATAGTTTTTTTCCTGTGTTTTGAATGATGTGACTAGTCTTCAATGTTTGTAGAAACTTTGTTCATTGAATCTGCAGGTTCAGTCACAGCTACGCCTACTAAAAAGCCAACAAGAGGTCAGTGGCTACATGCTGTTTAAATAGTTACTGATTAAATAAAAGAGAAAATAATAATGATTTTAGATGTTAGTTTCTAGCATTATATATTGTTCAGAGAAAAAATATATATATATTGAAAAAACGTACTAATTTTCAAGTTAAAACCGTTGTTAATATATTTTTTTTCATCTAATTTTAATTTAACATTCACATTCATGTATATAAAGTATCTAAAAAAAAAAAAAAACTAAATTCATGACTTAAAATTTAAAAATAACAGTTTGATTCCAGCTGTTAATTCAAGTCTCCCTCGTACTAGAGGTTTTATAAAATAATACATGTTGTATTTATATTATTACCATTTTTGAAAGCCTTAGGCATTGTCTCAATAATAATTTTTCTACTCAAAAAATCAACTCAAACACAAACTATCATACATTTATTTTACTGAATAAACTAGATGCAACCCCGTTGGAAATGACGAAATGAAAAATTAAAATTTTGGAAAGATTTAAAAAATAAATTTTTCCAATTGAATAAATAAATACATAAATAAATAAATAAATATATAAAAATATATGGTTATAGTTCAGCGAATGATTCATGTCTAATCTATTTATTCTATTCTAATGTTTAATACGTATTAACTCTAAATAGCGGGTGAAAAAAACAACCACTAAAATATATACAAAAAATAATATTAAAAGGCGAAATTAAAGATTTTTTATTTTGGCCTGTTAAATTTCTATTTAGCAATAAAGAAAATTCGTTTATACTACTAGTTCTTGAAGAAATGTGGTAGCAACTTGCCCATTTATAAATTTCATTTTTCGCCGTTTTACACATTTTACACATATTTTGCCACACCACCGGTTCACTACTACTACACACTAAAGCGTAAAGCATTGTCATGGAGTCTGATTTTGATTATTATCTTCAAATGGACAATAATTCTTCCTTAGAGTGGAA
This sequence comes from Lymnaea stagnalis, assembly GCA_964033795.1. NCBI lineage: Eukaryota > Metazoa > Mollusca > Gastropoda > Lymnaeidae > Lymnaea > Lymnaea stagnalis. Next base: position 14,933 of record CAXITT010000436.1, read on the forward strand.
TATTTTTGATGAAGATAGCACTTCAGATGTGTCTGATACAGAGAATACTGTACATTATCATCATGATAATAGAAAGATAGTATAACTTTACAAGGTTCGTTTACTTTTTTCATTCATTCATTTCAACTCAGGCATACCAGATACTTTCTTAGCACTATTATTAATACTAGCCCTAACATTACATTTATTCAAGTTCCAGAATAAAATTCTTAAATAGATTACATTATTTATTTGTTTTAATTGAACCTAGGTTCAATTAGTTCCTAATTTGTAGTAATAAAATTATTTTAAAATTATTATGTTTCAGTAAGCAAAGTGAAAAGATGTATATAATGTATCTGTATTGTTTATACAAACAATGTTCAGTTGCTTTACACATTACATGGCCAAGGCCATTATATTGTAAACAATCAGCTGTGTAACCTTTTCAATGAAAAGTTGAAGTAAAAGTTATTTAGGTAGATTGTTTTAATTTATATTTTGAAATATTTTTATTTATTTTGAAGTTTTTATTTTATTTTATTTTAGCTAACGGTACTTTACGGGGACAACTGCCACTATTTTATCGAATATCACGAATGTATCCCTAAATCGATCCCAATATGCCTAACTTGAACCCTAAATGGATCACTATGCCTAACCTGAACCCTAAATCTATCCCTCAAACTAATTTAAACCTTAATTCACTGCAACTATAATTAACACCCAAAAGACACCATGGCAGCAGGCCTCAGATTTAGCGGCTAAACTAATTACCAATATTATTGTTTTATATTTTGAAAGCTTAGATGAAGAGCAGATGTCCATGGCTTATGTTGACAATGACTGTGGGCGTGGGACTAAGGATTTCTGCATTTAGACCAGAGATACAAATTTTACTGCTTTCTGATGTTAAAACAAGAGAGACTATAAGAAGATTTAAAAAGCAAATTAAATAGAATTTTTCAAATTCTATTTTACTACAGATTTGGTTGCATATATCATAATATATGTATTATGTATGCAATGTGTGCAGGACAATGGAATGAATAATTTTTCCTTTTTCAAAAATCGGTGCAGTTATAACATCATTGAAGATGAGTTGTATCTACTAAGTGGATTTATTATGAATGCAGGACTAATTCAATCTCTTAATTCTACAATAGAGGTTCAGAAAATCCTTATGTGATGGACAATGAGGAAGGTCATTTAGACTAAGGAAATAATCGAGACAATAATGAATTTTCTAAAAGTTTCTGATGCTGAAAATAAAGGAGACAAGCTGTGCAACATTGGGAGACTGTCATGAATCTCAATGCAAATTAGAAATAACTGTATCAGCATTAAGAGAATGTAGCACTTGATGAACAATTTAGGGAATTAGGGAAATATTTCATGATGAACCCGTTCCTGTAAAGTCCGAAATCTTAAAGCCGTGCGCCCCAACCTGAGATTAACAGTAAATGTAATTGGTTGTTACCAAAACGAGGGTAAAAGGGTTAGTGCATGTGTCACAGGCTTTGTTTTAGAAAAAATTGTATGTTTTAATAAATAAAGAAATTGTTTTCAAGAATTTTACATGCATCGTCTTGGCAAAGGATTAAATAATTTGATCGGTATCTCGTTGATGCATAAAAAAATTTATTTCTTAAAATGTGATTATTTTTCTTAACTTTTATTCTAAAATAATACTTACTAATCATTTTCTAAGAGATAATTTGATGCAGTATATGTTTCACTTTAAAAAAAATTATGATGATTTTTTTAAAAGGTAATGTTGACTTTTTCTGTCAAAATTTCCTTGAAGGATATGTTGTCCACAAATAGTCATAACTTTTTTTTTATGAGTCTATTCTTTTGAAATTTAAATATGTTTTGTAGCATTGAATACCTTCTAATAAAATATAAATTTGATTGATATAATTGGAAACACTTTTTCCTCTTTTTTGTAAACTGTGATGTTATGATTCTGTTGACTTAAAAAAATATTTATTTTTTCTAAAATTAAAATAATACAAAATTAGCAAGGATATTTTGAACAAATATCAATTAAAGAGCATACAATTATTTTTAAAATGATATAAAATACTTATAGGCAGCAAACAATTACAGCCATGTGAATAATAAGATGTATTCAAGGTCATTAAAAACCTGCAAAACTCTACAATCTTTTAAGAGTTTATGAATTTGCTAAAATGTTAATTGAAATATCCTCATCAATTTATGTCAATCACATTAGTAAAAGCTTTATAAATGTATTACAACAACCCTTTTACAAACGACATTTTCATTCAAAATAATGCAATATATACATTTTTTAAATGTTAACTTTTAGGAATAAAAATAACCACCTTTTGGTAAATGAAAACATTTTGAATTATAATAAAAAATCAATAAATCAACATAACATAATATACCATAATATTTCTCAAACAGAAAAATGTGATAATTAAATTTATTTTTTTAAAATCATTTGTCTATAAATTAAAATTGACATTTTCAAACAAAGTATTTTAAAAGTTAAAAGTTCTTTGATGGATTTTTAAAAAAAAATATTTTTTTTTTAAAATGTTGATATTTATTTCCATTACTTTCATTTCTAGGTTCATCTTGTAGTAGAGGTTCATTTGGTCACACCTGTAACAAATGTCGCTGTAGTAACAAATTGTGTGACAAAGATGGCCAATGTGACAATGGATCGAGCTGCGCCAGTCCATGGTTTGCAAAGGGTTGTCAGTATTGTAAGTCAAGTGCTTGTCTTTTATTGCTTGTGTAATATCATTGTCTTAGAGAAGTAGCAAAAGTAAAGCCAACTGGGGTAGGTCAAAAGAGTTGCAACACCTACCACCCCCCCCCAAAAAAAAAAGAATAAACACCCCTCAATATTTAGATAACAAAGTACCATCTGCCACCCTCCATGCCCTTCCCGCTCCAGAAGCAATGTAACATCCATGAGTTGACAAACAAACATAAGTGTTTGTGATGCTGCAGTGACAGTATTTTAAGTTTTGATGCATACTGTATTCAATTATGTAGAGTAGGAAATTCTTCTTTTTTATATATTTTAAATCAGGATTTTTTGTTTGTTTTAAGTTATTTGATAATAAAATTACCATGATACATTAGTTACAAGTTTAAAAATATATATGAACATTTGAAAGCAATAAATCCTAAGACTAAGATAAAAGGAATACATTTTTTATTTAATTTATTATTTTTAAAAAATTATTAACAACCCCCCACCCCCCCCAAATTTTATGTAATATATACAGCAATGCCTAAAGAAAGAGAACAATAATGATTTCCTCCAAAGTATAAGAAATCAGAAGACAATATTTTTAATATGAATTTAACATCTGTAACTATTTCTAATGACAGTCGATGTCGCAGCCGCTGCCCAAGTGGCCAGTCCACAGTTAACCGATCACGACGACAAGACGTGCCACACGTTTACTGTTAACACGATCACAGCCAACCTTGCGTATCCCATTACTTATACTTGGGTGAGGATTGTGTTCAGTGACAAAGGTAAAACTAAATATGCAAATGGTTTGCTTAAATTCTTTTCAAACAATTAGTCTCTAAATAGTAATATTGTAGCTAGAAACTAAGCTAGTTATGCAGACAAATATTGTACCTTTTAAATGTTTTTTATACTATTACCTCATTCTTAAAATTAAAAAAAAAAATTTTTTTATAATTCAAAAATCAACTGAACAAACGAATAAAAATATAAAAAAATAAATTTAGTCCACATCATTACATAAGTCAAAACAAGCAGTTCCGGCTTATAAAAAGAAGAAAATAGTACAGGAAATGCTCATTCCTGCGAAAGACAATCAGTGACTAGCACAAGCTTCCAAAAGGTGATTTGACAACACTTGACACATTTGCATCAATAGCCCGAGTCCGTTCAAATCTTAATTCTTGTTGTTGCCCTCGCATCCAGTGAGATACCCTCTATCCTATACAAGGCACACAACATTGTAAATTCCCTCTACATAAATAGGATCCAAAATGACCAATACATCTATTGTAGAAGGAGAAGAAGAAGTCCCAATAGTTGGTTGTAAGAAAAGGATAAGTGTCTCTTGTATTTTACTAGGTGCTGGACATCTCTCAAAAACAGTTTTTTTTTCATGAAAGCTTTTTGTTGTATTCTGAAGAGAAATATAAAAAATAAACCGTACTTAAAATATTTATCTTATTATCTACTTTAAAATACATATCTCACATTAACCAGCCACTTACCAACAATAATAGCGTTATCTATTTAGACTTATTTTGATTGAAAAGCTAAAGTTGTGCTTCCTACTAGCTTCTATTATCGAATTGTCTTTCAACGTTGTGACGGACGGCATCATGCGGAGCCAGACGGTATGCTCACGTGTGCGTACTATTGAAATAGAAGAAAACACCTACGACACTTTTTGTGCTCAGAAAGTTGTCACGGATCAAATAACTGTTACCTGGAATGGAAGTGACTCTGTCTGTTCTTTCTATGTCAGTGGCGGTAAGTCAAGAAACATATTTAATCTGACATCACATGGTCCAAACATAAACCAGGTGTTTCTCTGAAAAGAAGTCCTCATAAATATAGGACCAAACAACCATCATTAATTTCAACTAGATCCGTGTAGAGATTAGTTTTTTTCTCATTTAAGCCAGCCGGCTATGATAAGTTTTACCTGCTATTTGAATTTAGTTCTATTTAGGGCTTCACACCTGTTTTTTTTAACTTTCTTGTAGATGGCCTGTTAAGAGAAAATTAAACAATTAAATTCAATTTTTAGAACAAAATACATTTAAAAAAATTATTTTTCCCTTAAAAATTTCTTTAAATGTATCCCTAATTGTCCATATATAAAATGATTTTAAAATATTATTTTTAATTTACTTTTGATTTCAATTCCTTGTTTTCTTTACTAAAGAAATGTGATAAAGAAAACAATTACTTCCTGCAGACATTTAAAATAGGGAATATTTCTAAATGATTTCATTTCTAAATTAGAGGGTTGATATTTGTTTCTTTTTTACCATGTCTCTTTCATAGAATCTCCTTCAATTTCAAGGATCAAGTTCAAAAGTTCTTTTGAAAAAAAAACACAGCTCTATAAATAACTTATACATCTTATGTTCTCAGCACGTGGCATACTTCCACCAAATCATGATGATATAATGTAGTATAACTTCTAAAAAATACAACAACAAAAAGCACACAAAAAAGAAACAAACTAAAAACAAAAAAACACACATCTATATATTCTGAAATAAAATCTCAATAGATAACTGAAGTTAATCATAACAACATTTAGCAATATGCAATTCCTGGACTTTTCTTTACATTATTCAATGCCACACAATTAGGTGCTTAAAATGTAAAGGGATCTTTTACAAATCTTAATTAATGTTAGGTTGTTATCTACTTATAATGCTTCAATAGCTTAAGAAAGTAAAAACAAACGAAAGTTACACAACAAAAATGATCATAAATGAATTCGTCATAGACTGGTGAGTTTAATATTAAAGTAAATACTGGTCTTAAATTATTGTTGCAGGTATTTTGTAGATTGTCAGTTTATAAACCTTCATTTTAATTACATAAATTTATCTACGCCTATTTATTGCAAATAAAGTTCATAGACAAAACATATTATTGACCGAAATGTCGTAGACAAAAAATTTATCGATACAAAACAACATAGATATGATATTTAATCTAAAGACAAGATATCGACATGGAAACATTATCACCACAAAATTAATTGAATATAATCAAAATACAAATTAATCAAAATCAACATTTATTACTAAATCAATCAAATATATTTTGAAATCATTAAAAAATGATAACTTCATATATTTAATTTATATCTCATGCAGTTAGATGTTTTCCTTTTGCACATTGAAATATTGAGCCAAAACACGAAAATACAAATCAAGACAATTTCAACTGAATATCCTCTGAAGTTTTAAATAAATTATTATTTTTTCTGTGGATGAAATGTGTTTGTCACTTAAGTGTCTAGAGGAAAAAAAAATATGTATATTAAATGTTTTTGTCCTTGAAGTGTATATGGAGAACATTACTGAAGATGAAATATACTTGTCACTGAAGTGCCTATGGACCAAAATTTTTTTCGATAAAATGTATTAGTCGCCAAAGTATCAATGGAGAATTTTCTGTCGTCAAAATTTATTTTTACTTTAAATCAAATTTATCACTCTTATTTTTGTTTGTTTTATATTTTATATTTTAGCCCAATTACTGTTGAATATCTATGTTTCTAATAATATGATTTAGGCTTTCCAATTTTCTATAGGTCGCAACTTGGCTGCGAACTCCGTGATTACATTGACAGGAGAGCAAGGCAACTCACAACGCTTAAACGATCTACTGACTTTACTTAAAAATGAAGATGTTTCCAACAAGGACTGCATCAGATTCACCCCATATGATTTTAATAATGTCAACATCACTTTACAACAAACATATTCCATACGCCATGTGCGTATTTACACTAGTAAGTACAATTGGGTGTTTTTCGATCTGATCTAAACCAAAAGGAAAGCATTTGGGAACTGTGTCTTCATACGTGAGTGCACATCATGTACTCAACACTTTCATTGGGATGTGACTAATGTAGGGCTTGATAAGGCTAAACTTAAGTTTGTCACACAAACGGTGCATTATATTCTGTCCACAGCATAATCTAGATATGTCCTTCCTTTCCGTTTGTGAAAAGCTACGATTTATCTTTGTGTGATTTTCCTGAGTGATTAATATCATAACCGGAGAAACAACCCCCACCCCCTTTTTTTCCATTTTCATCAGTTGCCACAAACTTTTAGCAACACCACTGTATCTCCTTTACGATGCATAAAATATTATTTTTAAATTTAATGTTTTCATGTATAGGTTGTCATGTAAACATTGTCTCCAATATTTCGGCTTGCAAAGGGTGTCTTGTATAGGTTATCTCCAATAGGTTGTTTTGTAAAGGTTGTCTTGTATAGGTTGTCTCTTGTAGGTCGTCTTGTAAAGGTTGTCTCGTATAAGTTGTCTTGTATAGGTTATCTCCTATAGGTCAGCTTGTAAAAGTCATTTGTCTTCTATAAATTATCCTGTATTGTCTTGGCAAAATCTAACATATTAAAACAATGCAAAATCAAACATAAACGTATCAATTTATGTTTATTAGTTACATTAATATTTTATTCAGCGGAGATCATGCTTCGTCTGAAGAGAAAAGTATGTTTTGCAAAATTTAAACGTTATCCAGTTTCAAAGACAATGTCAATACGTAGTAAACCATAACAAAAATGTGGTTAATTTTTATTAATATTTAATATTAACTGTTTTATTCAAATCTTTTATCTAATGAAAACCAATGTATTATATTTGTAAAAACTTACAACTAAAGCATATCGGCTTTCTCATCTTTGTTAGTTGACAATAAGAAACATCATTTTTTTTTTTTTAAAAAAAGGTAATGGAGAAGAAGATGAGCCGCACCAGATAAATATCTATTTCTACAACACAGAAGGTGAACAAGTGTTTGCCTACAGGTCTGATATGTCTCAACAGCCCATCCAACACATCTCTATAGTAAACAGATCAGAAGTCCACACGCTGGTGCTAGAAGTAGTCCAAGGATCTGTCAGCTTGTGCGAAATTGAAATATTTGGAGGTAAACAGCATCCTTTAGAATGCCACCTCAATTTATCTATAGGGGAATATAGATATATTGCGACGTTAATATTTATAAGTGTATATCTATCTATATATATATATAATATATATACGGTAAATTAATTTACCGGTATATTCATAATTATATATAAATATTTATATATATTTGTATATATATATATATATATATATATATATATAAAGATATATTTATATAATATATATATATACCGTATATATATATATATATATATTATATAGTGTTAAGTACTTTTATCAGTATGGAGAAATTAATATTTTATTTAATTCCATCGGTAGTTCTAAAACAGTGCACTAAAAGACGATACATATTATGTTAAATACGGTGACCCGACAACTGAACGCACGACAGGTGAACCTACGACTACTGAAGCCAAGACAACCAAACCCATGACAAGTGAAGCCACGGACAAGTGACCGCACTGACAACTGAACCCACAGTCAACCGAACGCACGACAGATGACAACAATAAATAATAGAATTAAATAGGATATGTAAAAAAGCTGAAATGTCTATTTAGGATGAAAAATGACTTTAATTGAGGTTCTTGGTTTCATTATCTTCACTTTATCTTGTCTATTTTTACTATACAATAAATTAGTAATAAAATGATAATTCCTGGAAGTTTAAAATTTATAGGAAAAAGTACCCCGTAATAAATAGAAAAGTCCAAAAAGACATTATTGATTTTCATTATAACTCTACCAAACACGTTTTTTTAGACTATATTTATTTTGCATAATTGAGCAAAGCAATACTATAGGATTACTGATAGGCCTACTATTTAATATGCATCAATTCAATTATAAATAAATGAAAACTTAATAAAAAATCAACAACGATCTTAAAATATCCCGAATAGTAAGGTATGATTCTGGAAAGTATGTCTTGAGTAAGGTAAAAATGTCAAAATACCACTGTATTTTTTGTGTAGGAGCAGAGAACCTAATTTCAAAATCTTGAAAGGATAATTAAAATTAAGCTAAGTCCGAGGGCCTACTTGTTTACGACGATACTGTCAATAGCGGTGGGCAGTACGCTTATCATATTATAGGCTAATTACATATAGGAATACATTTCACTATCAGATTTGCTCTGAGAGTGTCCATAAGTTGACATTTCTTGAGAAGAACAAATAAGTCGCTCTAATATTATTTGCAAAACTAAAATATTTTGCCAAATATATTATTACTTCTTTTGTAATTATTTTTTTTTAAGCCTTAACACTTTGAAAAATATAATAATTTTTTTTGAGTTAATTTAACCAATGAAACTAATTATTAAAATATACATGTATTTAATCAGTAGAACATTTTACGTGGTACATTTTTGAGAACAAAATAACCATTTTTATCGTGCCTGAAACATTCTACAATATTCCAATCATGAAATGGGTTAAATAGATTTGTTAATTTTAGCAGAGGTCAAAGGGAGACTATCATTAGTAAGCCACACTCTAATAATAGCAAAGCAAAACTTGTGGTCATCTAGTGTTCACAGCAAGGGGGAATATGATAATGATGTAAACACGTCTTCTACATACAATATATATAAATAAATAAATACAAATTTGTATATATATTATATATATATATATATATATACAGCATATTTATGCTGAAAATAGTAAACAGTTGCAATGGAGATAATAAAATTAAATCCTATTTAAATTAAGGTTGTTCCACTGTCTAGATTCACTAATGGCTTTAAAGAGAAATGCACATCAAGTAAAAAAGTTATAAATTCCGTTATGAGAATCAATTGTTAAAGTATACATTTTCTTTATTGTTTTTATTATTATGTTTTATGGATACTATAATTTCCTAACAAATAAACACGTTTTCTGTACTTTCTTCAAAAATTTTGATTATTTCTTTTACATATTTTTTCATTAATAGCCCGCCATTATCCTATGTAACTGTCACAGTTCTATGTAAAATTTATATTGTGACAATATTAAAAGTTTTTCTTATATGTTTTATTTCCATTGTAATAAAATTAACAGGTAAAGTTATATGTAGAAGATACAATTGTGACAAATATATGTACATTTCCATTGTTGCAATAGACCATCTTATTTTTCTATGTAACATTTAAAGTGTGGTAATATTGGATTTAATTACTCTCCATTGTGACAGTATAAAGTGTACATTTTCTATGTAACATCTTCAGTTATGACAATACTCCATTTCATTGATCTATGTAAACTTGCAACTAGCTGAAGTGGCCCTGTTCTGTGTAAAATTTACATTGTTACATTATTGCCTATCACTATGGTATGTAACATTGCCATTATACACAGATTGCATGCCAAAGACCTATGATTTAGATTGTGAAAGTATATGCATTCTCACGTGTAGTCAAGACATCTGCAACTACGACGGAACCTGTTACCAGTGCGTGTCTAAAAGGGAAGGACGATTCTGTATGGAAAGTAAGAAAAGCATGAATTTGATCAGTAATGATACCCATATCAGTAATTTCAACAACTTACACAGTCTCACTTACCTGTCTCACTAAAACTATTTCCTCCCCTACACTATACTATGGTAATGATATGCAGTAAATTGATAAATTGTTATACATGAATATTAGTTGCTTGGTTTTGGAAACACCTAGGAAAGAACAGAAAAAATGCAACTTTTTTTGTGTCATTGTTTCGTTTTCTTTTTAACCATAGGTCATGACAAAAATTGTATGTCCTTTTAAAGAGTCATGCATACCTGGTACCAAATAGTAGAGACAAAAAACTTCATAAAATAAGAAACCTTATAGGTGTTACTGACAAGAGATCAATATCATGTGTTTTTAAAATGTTTCCTTTTTTTTTTTTTAAGCTTACTGCTAGACTTTAATCTGTAGATCTATCATATGTCTATTGTATTGATTTATTTATTTTAACAGACAGTGAAGTGAAATCTTTTGATTATCCCGACAAATCAGTTGACACAATAAGTGGGATTTCACTTGATTCTAAAGCAAAGAAGTCAACATCTCTGTGGAATTATGCAATTTTTCCAGTAGGCATAATTTTGATTATTTGCCTGGGCTTTCTTATGCGACCGCATCCTCGTTATTTGAAACGGTAAATATGGGACCACGTTGTAGTAGGATCCTCTAAAAAATTAACAATTTAATTTTTTTTACTCTCGGGAAAAAAAAGAGGAAGATAAATCGTATTGGTCACTTATATTCACGAGAATTAAATAAATAGAGGAATTTAAATTCGTTGAAAAAAAAAAAAAATTGACATATTCCAGAATAAAGGATCTCTACAAAATTTAATGACTAATGACCAGGGGAAAAATAGTTTGAAAACAGAAATTATTTGTAAAGAACTTGGCCTGAAAAAAAGCAAGGGGCAACAGATAGTGGATTTTAAATTTAAAAAAAAAATGCAGTTATCAAACATCTGTAAGGTAAATATCTACAAAAGTTGTTCAATCAGAATTGATGCAAACTTATTTATGCATCTATAAGTGGGGTTAAAATTCATGTTTTGGCAAATTAAATTAAGTTGTATAATTTCTTTTTAAATATTAGCACGCTGTGCTGTTTGTTTATTTAATTATAAAAAAATAAAGAAAAACAGAAAGATGGTCTTAAATCTGGAGGATCAGCGAAATCTTCTTCTTCTTTTTGAGGGGCCCACGATCAATGTGTTGATCATTCTGGCTCCTGGTTTAAAATCAGAGTTTGCCTTCTCTTAGATGGGTTGCCGCCCAGGGCTGACGAGTCCCATCCACCCGGGGCGCTGGGATGTTGGCTTTGGTGGGGATTGAATTCCAGACCACCAACTATTTGAATTGCCATTCACTACATTAATTAGACAAATGCGTTAAGTAAACCACTGAAATAAGTAGGTCACTGCGTTAAGTAGGACATTTAAATAAGTAGACCACTAGGTCAAGTAGCCAATTGCTTTAAGTAGACCACTGGGTTAAGTAGGCAACTGGGTTAAGTAGATCACTGCCTTAAATAGATCTCTGGTTTAAGGAGACCACTGGGCTAAGTAGACCACTTGGTTATTAAGGCCACTTGGTTTAGTAGGCAACTGTGTTATGTAGATGACTGTGTTAAGTAGTTCACTGGGTTAAGTCGATCACTGGGTTATGTTGATTACTGGGTTAAGTAGGCCCCTGGGTTATGTTGACCTCTTGGTTAAGTAGTTTACTGGTTTAAGTTTTCCACTGTGTTAGATTATTGGGTTATGTTTACCACAGGGTTTAAGTAGACCAGTAGGCTAAGTAGACCACTTGGTTATAGAGACCACTGGGTCCAGTAGACCACTGGGTTAAGTAGAGCACTAAGTTAAGTAGAATCCTTTTTAAGGAGACCACTGGGTTAATTAGACCATTGTGTTTAGTAGACCATTTAGTTAAGTAGACCAAAAGCATTAAGTTGACAAATTGGTTGAGTCGACCATTAGGATAGGTAGATCAGTGGATTAAGTAGACCACTGGGTTATGTAGATACAAAATAAGTTAACACACTTTTTTATTTTTTAGTTTTAGTTTTAGGAATTTGGATCATCGAAGAAAAGAAAGTTTATTGACTGTTTCTCAAAATCCAGATCATGAAGAACAAAGTTATGCAGAAGACGACAAATATGGTCATGATGAAGTGATAACATATGGACAAAGAATCACATAATTTTTTTTCGACCGATTGGGAAACTTTAACAAATTAAAAAACATTTGTTTTAATTTGATAAAGTAATTAATTCATTTTTTTTAAATGAACAATTTTGATCTTATACGAATCATTGGCTCGTTGGAAATAAGATGATTGAAAATCTGAAGGAAAAAAAAAATGTGTAGTGTAATCTGTCATGGTTCACAGCAGAGTATATGCATTGTGAGTCAATGCTGTCTTGTACTCTCTTGATAGCAACGATTGCCACTTTTGTGTGTAATAACAAGTAAACTTCAACTTATATTTAGCCATATCTCAACAAAGTGGTTAGGGAATGCTGAGGAAGTGCAAGGACAAATCTCGGTTCAGTAGTTATACCCCTAAAAACCTTCACGCATCTTATCGCGTATTTACCATATTTTTATCACGCTTTTATTTTAGTTTTAAGAGCTAGATGGGTGGTAAACATAACTGAATTTAAGGATTAGACACATTTTTTTCTTTAAAAATATTTTGTTATTAAATAAAAAACAAAAATAACCAACAATAACTTATATCAGCATTTCCAGACAACAATTAAACAGCGAAATATTGATCAAGTCCCAAACTAATACCAATAAATTCTACCCAAGAAACCATCCCATAAACCATCCAATATACTCCATGAAATCTACGGCATTTGAAAAATACGGCGCTCTCACTTCGCGAATTTAAAATGTGAGCGATAATTCTGTTTCCGTAATGTTGGCGCTTACTTCATTCTTGAGGTAAAATTTTGTGTTATTTACTATAAAAGACATGGTAAAAATTGAGCATGGTTTTTATTGATTATAAGAATTTATAAAATTATTTATTGATTGTGTGTGATTGCAAATTCATCTATCCCTTTTAAAAAGGATTTTGTTCAGAAATTTCAATAATTAAATGAATTATACGAAGATAATAAACTTGTATTTTTTTTTTCTCTCTTTGTTAATAATGTTAACATTCTCTCAATATTTTAGTTTTTTTCATTTTCTATATTTAACAAATACGTACTTTACATTTCATATTATTATTTATAATGGTAATCTAGTTTTTTTAGAACACAGAAGCAACAAAAATGGATTTTATTAACCCATTTTTCAAGCCTCCGTCATAGGTGGGTGGCTAGGGAATTCTGTACTTAGGGAAATCTGTTAAAATTTTAGAGACTTGTGATTGATTATTATTTTTTCCTTCTAAAAGTGATTAAAAATATTAATAACTCTGATATAGCTTTCTTTTTTTTTCCCTAAGTATCATCAGTGCAACTATTGGAATTCTCCTTCATTTCAATATTACCTGCTGGTGTGGGAATTCAACGTCTGATATTAAACACCGCATAAATCGACTAATCAAGAAAGCTAGGATCATAACACAAACTAAACATCCTTTACTTGAAGAACTATATAAAGAAAGATATTTTTGCAAAACTAAACACATTTTGGATGATACATCCCACCCTCTTCATCCCAGATACTTAGGATCAGGCCGTTCGGCACGAATTCTTTCCATCAGGGCGAGGACTGACAAATATAAAAATTATTTTGTTCCACAATCTGTACGAATTTTCCGGCATGATTCCTCTGAAGTCACACATCTGAATGAGAACTAATAAGTCCCCTAGTTTGCTAAGAGAATTCACTAAATGGCTGTTTGAAATAATTTATTATAAATGTCTTGTGTTCAAATTGTTTTATTTTTTAGCTGAAAATGTACAATGCAATCAAAAAACATTTCCAATTTATTTGGATCAATAAAATAATCTTATCTCATCATATGTGCTTTTAATTATTTGAAATTTATAGCTGTCATTGACAACACCAGAAATTATTAGGGAATGAAAAACAACTCCAACAAAAAAACAAACATATGAAATGAAAAAGCAAAAATAAACGTTAAAAAGTTATACAAGTGTAAAAACACAAAATGCATTGCTAAGTTTTGCCGGAAATGAACAAACATTTCAGTTTTTTTGGAATATATAATAATATATATTTTACTGCATCGATCATAAGTTGCTCAATATTGATGATGGTAATAAGGGGAAGACACTTCAGTCATATAAGATAGAAGAAAATACACAATTTAAAAAAAGAAGACTTTCTACCAAAGACGCGTTAAAAAGTTACTCAAAAGTAGAAAATCCTTTCAAATTTCTTAAAACGAATTAAGCAAGCGTTACGAACCGTTGTAAGATTGGAGAAATTTAATCTCTTATTTGTCTATATTGCTTGTTGACAAAAAGTACACAGCAAAAAGACGAAATCATAAATTAAATACACTTTCAAAGAAAACGATACCAAAACTAGGGTTTATTACAATTAATAATTTTATAACCCTAATAGTACATTACAAAGTAAAAAAGAAATAAAATTACAGCTATTGACTTACGGTATATTGGTGGCATATACCGGCACTGGTATGGATGAAACTCGTTAACCTTGATCGGCATCTCATCTAAGAGAAGGAAACTCTGAATTCAACCCCGGAGTTGGAGTCCCGTAAGGCGCAAACAATGACAATTCCTGCAACCGAACCAATCCCTGGTCGTCTTGACGTAGAGTCCTGCCACTGGATATGGTGGGCTCGGACGAGAGAGTGAGGTAGACGCCGCGCAACTCTTCTTCACTTTAAACAAAGTCACCCGCGCAAGTCATTAGTAACCAGACGACTCGATGGTCGTCGTCGATCCTGGACGGACGAACAATAATAATACCGGCACCGGTACAATGTTTAAAAATGTTTAATGATGAAAAAGGAACATACACACACACACACGCATACTTTAAATAAACACGTGTTTGTCAAGTATTGCAAATCTCTATCTTTTTCGTCATAACAAAATAGATAGATTTTTCAGATAAATTTCAAGAACGGGCTTACAATTAAATATTATTTTCTTGATTAGTCTCGAATTTTCTAAATAATTCAAATGATACAGGCTATAGATTTTATTTAGTCGTAAACAACGTCAAGGGAGACAATTTTTAATTAGCCCCCCATCCAAGCGCGCTGTCGAAACTTTGGACAGGTAAAAATCATTCAGGGGAAAAGATAACATGAACGCATCGTCTTCAAAACAACAGAAATATTTTACAGACACGCAGATGATCATTCTATGAAGCCAAAGAGTTCTGTCTTAAAACTGGACCACATTTAGATAAGTTTTTTTTTTTTTTTTTTTCATTTTTTTTGTCCTTGGACTCTCTCCCCGTTAAGCATGAAAAGGAAAACTAAATATTAAATTGTTCAGTGCACTCACATTAATCTTTGATATTTATTTTCTAAATTTTGCATCTCCTTTTGTTCTTGAAATTATCAACGCAAGAAGAAGAATTTACATTTTTTTTCATCATGATCAAAATTTGATGCTTACAAAATTCTGGTTGATTTGACTTAACTTCTTATGATGGGATAAAACTCTACAGAGAATCTGAGCTCATTGAACCGTTCACTAAACTGGAAAAGGCATCATTCTAAAAAAATAAAATAAATCTCGAGCAATAGGGAGGACGAGATTTTATTTCATGACATCACTGTTGTCATTTTTCATTCTTCTTTCCTTTGAAAAGCCGGACAAAATTAATCAACAATCAATTGTGGTTTTGGGATGGGGCTGTCAATTTGACAGAATGTATTGTCATCGACATCGAATCTATGTGCTACGTTTCAGCATGATATGTGTACGGTCAGTGGCCCGTCTGAAAATTTCCTATCAAGCCAACAAAAAAAACAAAAGCGAAGTTAACATACAGGATTTAAAACACCATGTAACAGTTATGTCAATAAAATAGAAAACGGACAACAAAAAAATGTTTGTGATTTAATTTGCGGATAAAAAAAAATGTATTAAATAAAGTTTGAAAAAGCACTTATTGTTTTTTCTAAAAATGTTTTTTTTTTATGTAGAAGATTTGTTTACGTCATCTTACTTAGGGTCGGTTCACACGGTCAAATTGTCCTTCAAACATTTGATGCAATTTGTGTATGAAGCCTTGTCACAACTTTCAAATCATCATTTGATCAAATTTCGATGGCATGCAATTTATTTTAGTATTATTGCGCAACCTCCATATCACGTGAACAAACACTAAAACTAAAAAGAAGTTCACCAACATAGGTCGTGTTTACATTGGCTACGGTAAGCTATAAAAAAAACAGCCTACAATTAATAATTATTTTCTTAATTTGGAAAAAAAGATATCAGAAACAATTATAAAATAAATTGGCGAAGGGCATTATATAACTGAAATTTATTTTGCAAATAGGCATTTTACTCTATAAACAATATTCTCTACAGCTAGCATCTGCACAAACTATATCTATAAATTAATAAATTGTTCTACCTAGGCCAGCCATTGCGACACATATTGTTTTTTTAGAAAGTACTATGTCTAAACTAAGTCACTCACTCTGGGAATTCTACTACTCTACATAACTATTCTTTAATGCCAAACAATAATCTTTTTGTTTTATGTTAGTACTAAGTAATAAAAACATTAATAAAGTTATTTTACATTTTAAAAATTCAAGAATGGTTTAGGAGCAGGCTTTTTTATGAACTCCTCTCAGGGAAACATCTTTTCAGCTACAGTTTCAAGCTCAGGTCCGACAAAATGAAAATGATTTGAAGAGATGTTGAGTGTTAAAAAAATGTTTATTG
The DNA here is from genome assembly GCA_964033795.1 of Lymnaea stagnalis. Classification (NCBI taxonomy): domain Eukaryota; kingdom Metazoa; phylum Mollusca; class Gastropoda; family Lymnaeidae; genus Lymnaea; species Lymnaea stagnalis. Next base: position 31,967 of record CAXITT010000436.1, read on the forward strand.
TTATTTACCCATCTAAATATAACTAACAAGGCACAAGGCATTAGAAAAGCATGTGATAGTAACATAGCTAATATCAGATAGAAGAGACGGGCAATACAGCTGTCGAATAATAGCATGGCATCAATTTTCATTAATTAATTTTTGAACGTACAAACTATACCTTTAGAATTTAATTTTTTATTCATATAAATTTTAAAATTGTATCTTGGATCAGTGATAAATTTTACCAGCTCGAGCTGCTGGCAAGGAAAATATTGCTCCGAAGCCGTAAATCCCTAATTACAAATAACAATTAGAAATTATTTTTTTTTTCCAAAATGAAACATGCCCCACCCCCTTGCCAGCAAATATATGCCCAAATAATGAAATTAAAAAGAGTTCTAGTTCTTTTTCTGTTTAAATTGTCGACTTTTGCAGCACCTCCTTCAACGAAATGTGTTGGTTGGGACTTAGTCATACAGCACTGAAAGTTTATTTTTAACGTGTCTACGTGTTTAAATATGTCTTCACAGTTGTTAGGTTTTATTAGCAAGCCATATTTTCTGCTTTCACTATTCAAATGTGTTAAAATGGCACTTTAGGTCACATTACTTCTCGTAAGTTCTCTCCGTTTCACAGAATTTAATACAAATCTCTAAGTTTCTGCTTAGGTCTGAGTGGAATTATCTAAAATCATCGCTCCTAGGAATTTAACGGTTTCAACGGCTCCAACGGTTTCTGTACTGTTTTTAATGTGGAACCAAGCTTGTGAAAGTAACTTTATTTTTGCCGTCTCATAATCAGTTTCTATATTTCTAATACTGTCGGTTGTTAGGAGCTCATGCAGTGAGGGGGTCATTTGTAATCGCAGTTCCTGAGCCCATGTCCTAGTTGGCCTACCACACTTTATTTTGCTACATATGGAAATGAGAAGAAATAGCTGTTTTAAATCCATTATCCAATTTGTAGGTGTTATATTTTTAGTTGTTGATATTTGTGACATCTATCGCTTTCCTGAGCTGGACGAGTCCTTCCCTCTGATTCTAATATCATTCTTTCTAATATGTTTTTTCTCTCTCCTGGGATTCTCTATCTCTATATTCTTTTTCTTTAATAACTAATCTATCTCATGTTTCTTTCTGAGCTTGCCTTTCTGCTAATAATTCATTACCCTCTATTCTTTCTTATTTGTCCATGGCATATTTTATAATCTCTTTCCTTTCTAATCCCTACACTATCGCCTCCTACTTCATTTATTCTATCCTCTTCCTTTTTCCGGGTACAATTAAATATAGTTCTATGGTACAAACCCACGTTCAATAAGTAATATTTAAAAAAAAAAACAACAAAACTTAACAATTTCTGTTTTACAACATTAGCATCGTATAAAAACACAATATATGTAATTAAGTTAATTACCACAGCGTAGATGACTTGCTCCGGACAGCAAAACAGTAGTGGGGGTTTCCAGTAAAGTGGCACAGCGCATGCAGGTAAAGCTCTCGGGTATAGGAAACTAGCAGGTACAGGGAAATCGGTTACAGAAATAGTTACAGGCAACAGCAGGAACAGAAACATGTACAGGATCCATGAGGTACAGGAAACAGGTCCAGCGGCAGCAGGGGGTCACAGCAGGTACAGAAATAGCTACATGCAACAGCAGGTAAGGAAACAGATACAGGAAAAAGGTACAACGGCAGCAGGGGATCACAGAAACAGAACAAGAGGTTATCTCAACTAGTGTAAACTCATGTCCAATACTTTTGTTCACATGTCAGAATATTCTCGTTGTCTAGGATGTAGATTGCTCGCCTGGCCCAGTATTACAGTACTTCACAGTGACGGCGTTTCTCTCTCTCTCTCTCTCTCTCTCTCTCTCTCTCTCATAAATAAACACAATTTACAGTGTATCTACAAAGTACTTTATTTATATAAGATACAACTCAATGATTCGTCGAAATCAGGTTACTTTTATTCAATAACAGTTGTGGTGCGAAGAATATAGATCTAGCCAAACCCAGACCTCCAATCAGTCTATTCCTTTTAGAACCAAAAAAAAAAAATAGACGACCTCTAAAATCTAAGTCTCTCTCACACTGCTTCCAACAATTCCTCGTTCACTCTACGTCTGTCAAGATAATAATCCCACACCCTTGTGACATGGAAATCGTTCACCTTACCCATTTTTAACACAAATCAACACACTCGCATTCTCTCTGAATCCATGAGCTTTACAGAAAGTTATGTGCATCAGGAGCAAAAGTAGATGATATGTAAGGGAGAGTGGTCAAGACCTGGGAATAAAAAAATAGTTGAACAACATTTATTTGCTTACGGCTTTAAAAAAAATTCAAAATACATCTCGATTGTTCACAACAATGACAATATACGAAATGAGGACTGTTCAGGAAATTAAACTTTTTCTTCCGAAGAGGTTTTCCATTCCAAAGATTTATTTGATTGCAAATTAAATTAGAGGTAAAGGCATCTAAAATAAGCACATATCTTTTTAAATCCTATTTTTTTTAAAAATGAGTATGGTCTAGTGTTAATTAAAAATTTTTAGTTTTATTACAATATTTGATTTTTTCTTTTTTTTTTAAATTATTTTTATATTAGGAAGACATATAAATACTTTTTTTATTTTTATTTTTCGCAGCAGATAGTGATATGCTTAACTGTTACATTTTCAATTCAACGTCTGAAGTGGTGAATTATGACACCTAAATCCGAGGCCAACAACGTAACACCGAGATATTTAGAGTTAAACACGAATGAAAAACATACTACTGGTATACAGCAGACGTTTAAAATCGATTCGTTCAAATCAATAAGACGTTTTCATACAACAGGCAGGGTGGCGGCGAACCTTAAGGTCAACTATGACACGCTCACAAAAGCTCCAACACTTTACACGTTCTTAAAAGCTTTACCCGCGTTAACTTTATGTGTTTGCTGAAAATAGCTAGAACGTGATTTGTCATTTGTAGAAATATAGGCCTACGAATTTTGTTCTATGTTGGCTAATTCAATATCTGAAACGATTATAGGATAGTATGCACAATAAGTAATAGGTGGATTTTTATCTGAAACGACTATAGGATAGTATGCACAATAAGTAATAGGTGGATTTTTATCTGAAACGACTATAGGATAGTATGCACAATTAGTAATACGTTGATTTGTATCTGAAACGACTATAGGATAGTATTCACAATAAGTAATAGGTGGATTTTTATCTGAAACGACTATAGAATAGTATGCACAATAAGTAATAGGTGGATTTTTATCTGAAACCACTATAGGATAGTATGCACAATAAGTAATACGTTGATTTTTATCTGAAACGACTATAGGATAGTATGCACAATAAGTAATACGTTGATTTGTATCTGAAACGACTATAGGATAGTATGCACAATAAGTAATAGGTGGATTTTTATCTGAAACGACTATAGAATAGTATGCACAATAAGTAATAGGTGGATTTTTATCTGAAACGACTATAGGATAGTATGCACAATAAGTATTCGGTGGATTTTTATCTGAAACGACTATAGGATAGTATGCACAATAAGTAATACGTTGATTTTTATCTGAAACGACTATAGGATAGTATGCACAATAAGTAATCGGTGGATTTTTATCTGAAACGACTATAGGATAGTATGCACAATAAGTAATAGGTCGATTTTTATCTGAAACGACTATAGGATAGTATGCACAATAAGTAATAGGTTGATTTTTATCTGAAACGACTATAGGATAGTATGCACAATAAGTAATCGGTGGATTTTTATCTGAAACGACTATAGGATAGTATGCACAATAAGCAATACGTTGATTTTTATCTGAAACGACTATAGGATAGTATGCACAATAAGTAATACGTTGATTTTTTATCTGAAACGACTATAGGATAGTATGCACAATTAGTAATACGTTGATTTGTATCTGAAACGACTATAGGATAGTATGCACAATTAGTAATACGTTGATTTGTATCTGAAACGACTATAGGATAGTATGCACAATAAGTAATAGGTGGATTTTTATCTGAAACGACTATAGGATAGTATGCACAATAAGTAATACGTTGATTTTTATCTGAAACGACTATAGGATAGTATGCACAATTAGTAATACATTGATTTGTATCTGAAACGACTATAGGATAGTATGCACAATAAGTAATACGTTGATTTGTATCTGAAACGACTATAGGATAGTATGCACAATTAGTAATAGGTGGATTTTTATCTGAAATGACTATAGGATAGTATGCACAATTAGTAATACGTTGATTTGTATCTGAAACGACTATAGGATAGTATGCACAATAAGTAATACGTTGATTTTTATCTGAAACGACTATAGGATAGTATGCACAATAAGTAATCGGTGGATTTTTATCTGAAACGACTATAGGATAGTATGCACAATAAGCAATACGTTGATTTTTATCTGAAACGACTATAGGATAGTATGCACAATAAGTAATACGTTGATTTTTTATCTGAAACGACTATAGGATAGTATGCACAATTAGTAATACGTTGATTTGTATCTGAAACGACTATAGGATAGTATGCACAATTAGTAATACGTTGATTTGTATCTGAAACGACTATAGGATAGTATGCACAATAAGTAATAGGTGGATTTTATCTGAAACGACTATAGGATAGTGTAACGGACTATGTTTTCACATGTAAACAGAGAGGTAGCATGAGTGGACAGTGAGTGTGTTCACCAGGTTTTTCCACGGGGAGAGACAATCAATGTGGATTGTATTTTTGAGAACAAATGTGAACTCCACGTTTTTGGAGAGTAAAATTATGTTTTGTCAGAGCGGTTGTTTTGCACGCTTTGCTGGTAATAAAGTATGAGTTGACTGAGATAAGGAGAGCTGAGCGCAGAGCAGTAGAGTCAGTCAGTAGCGTGAGAGCTGTGAGATTAGACAGTTGAGCTGAGTTATAGTAGTCTGAGGACGTGTCTTTCTTAATGATGGAATACTATAGATATATATGTGAAATTACATTCATGCAAGGATTATTTATTAATATTATCAATATAAAGTGTGTTCAATAAAGTACTGTGAGTTTTAACTAGAATTGAGTATTCTTCTTTACGTGCCTGAATAATAAGTGAAAGAATGAAGAAGACTGAGTCGGCATCCTGAAGCGTTAATATAAGTAACCATACTACTGACATAACCCACAGCATAAGAAATAACATCCCACGCCATGTCAGAGTAGAAGTGTGTTACAAATGGTGTCAGAAGCGGTGTAACGACGATGCGTTACAAATATTGTCAGAAGTGTCAGAACAACGATGTATTACAGAACATTGAGTAACAATGATATATTTTAACATTCGAATCGAACGTCATTACGCCCGAGTATTTGTCAAGTCTGAGAAGAGTCCACGACACACAGAGCAAGCTGACAACGATTGAATTTAGGTCAGTCACGGGAGTCAAAAGTTGAGAGTTCAAACAGCTAACTGGTACACTGTTTCAATTATATAACAGTGGAGTGAATATTCTCGTGGAAGAAACAGCAAGAAATCTATTTTACAGTTATTAGTCAACGAAAGAGATGATCCACACAAAACCAAAAGAAGTCTGATGTCATTACAGATGAGATGTTTTATCAAGACAGCGGAAGTAAGATTTCCCCAGCATAATCTTTACTTTATACAAGCAGCACAGTTCAAGTCAAGTAATTCTTCAAGTAATTCTTCAATTACTCACAAGTGCAACAGAACCGGAGATAAATTAGACAATTTTCAATTATTGGATTATCACAATTACACTATTACGCAAGGTACTTACATTGGAATATTGCAGCAATTTGTGGTGTAACTTTTCTCATTGGATTATTTTACCCAAGTACACTACCACATAGGATTATCTACTACCTAGAAGGAGCATCTACTACATAGGATTATCGATTACACAGAAATCATAGCGTCACAGAGGAGCAGAGGTGACCAACTACAGATTTCTTTTGGACACTTTCACTTGGTATTTATGTATATTATGTTATGTATTATATATATAATTTAAGACTTTAAAAATATACTTATATCATACTTAATTAGATTAAGTAAATTTTTTACTTTTTCTGTGTAATATAAGTTTAATTTTAGAGTATACTGTAGGGACATCCACGGTGTTATCTTTCCTAGGGAAGTTTTTTTATTAAAACGGTAAAGGTTTCTTCTGGCCCTATTTATAACACTGTAGGATAATTTTGTGTTAGCTGTGAAGTCTAGTTTGTACATTGTCATAACTGTTGTTTTTTAGTAGATCGTGTCATATTTGTGCTATTTGTCTTGTCATTGTTATACATATTGTCAACCTACTGTCATATTTTCTACTATCTTGTGGTCCATAAACTACACAGTACTTTTGTATTTGTTGTCTCATTTGTGTACATGTAAACGTCTACATATCTGTATTTATGTTGTAAAATAGACAATTTAATTATTTTAAATTTTTCTTACACTTATTTATAACTTATAATTCATGTATCAACTTGCATTTGTGTATACATTCATTAACATGTAGATATATGAAATATCGTAAACTATTTTAATTGATAACCAAAGAATAAGGAGATAACTGATATACTGATACATAACAATATAATTTTAGTTACTCACATTACACATAAAAAATGGCAGAGTACTTGGAATTATTAGAAGTAGGTGAGAAGCTTGGTTTGAAGCAGGAGAAATTAACTGACTTCGTAACTCGAGAAATGGACAAAATACGAGACAGACAGAAAGAAGACAAAGACCGACAAGACAAAGACAAAGACCGAGAAGCTAGAATGTTAGAGAGAAACGATCTTAAACAAATAGAAGAAATGAAATTAAAAGGACAAAAAGAAATAGAAGAACTTAAATTAAAAGAACAGGATATGAAATTAAAAGAACAGGATATGAAATTAAGAGAGGAAGAAATAAAACTAGAAAGAGCTAGAATAGAATCAGGACAGCATACACCATCAACAAGCAATAGAGAAACCAATAGCACATATAAACCCAAATTTAGAGAATTTAATGAACATAAAGAAGAAATTATTAGTTATCTGTCACAATTTGAAGGCATATGTCAGTCTTACAATTATAGAGAAGAGACTTGGGCTAATATTTTATTGAGCAGATTATCAGGGAAAAGCCTAAGCATTATCAATTCACTTAGTGAAGAACAAAAGAATAATTATACATATATAAAGAAAGTTTTGTTAAAGTTCTATGGAAACACAGAAGACATTTATAGAAAAAATTTCCACAACATAAGACTAGAGAGAGAAGTAGATCCTAACACCACCATATTCAATATTAGAGACAATCTTGTCAAATGGCTTGAATTAACTGAAATTGACCTAAATGATCCAAAAGCATTACTGGATATGTTTATCATAGACAAAATATTAAGAAATGCATCAGTCTCTTTATTTTCATTCCTTAAAGAGAGAAAGATTAAAAATGAGCGTGAGTTAGTTGACTCAATCACAACATTTAAAGATGCTCACCCCAATGAAGAGCTAGACAATAGAAACAGCACACTAGCCTCTATTAGAAACACACCCAGTGATAGGGACAGTCAAAAACAAAACACATATCAAAACAGAAGATACCATAGCCTACCTGCCAGATGGCAAAACAATAAATTTCAGAAAAGTCATCAAAACAATTACCAGACACCATATACTAATTATTCAAACAACAACAAATGTTTCTACTGTGGCATTCCAGGTCACAAAAAATATGAGTGTAGGAAATTACATAGAGATTTAGGACATTCACAACAATACTATCAGAGAACATCACCCAACAGTAGTCCAATTAGATACAACAGTGCAAATAGGAGTAGACAACCATATAAAAATCAAAGATATAATTCCAATCAGACTAACAGTAGACAAAACACCAAACCACATGAAACTTTAGCTAGCGCATGTCACAGTGAAGGAAGTTTACAATTTTTTCCTTCTTATGTAAACAACCAACTTGTTCAGTGTCTAAGAGACACAGGTTGTACAACAATAGTAGTTGACAAAAAATTGATTGATCCTAAAGACCATATATCTGAAAAAACCACAGTCATGTTAGCAAATAACACAAAAGTTGAATGTTATAAAGCAGTAGTGGACATAGACTGTCCATGGTTGACAGGAAAGGTAACGGCAGTACTTATGGACAACCCAGTATGTCAGTTAATAATTGGAAATATTAAAGAAATTCCAGATAATTCCCAAGAACTATTCTTAAATTGGATTGAATCAAAAAATTTAACCAAAGAATATATAAGTGCAATAACAAGACAACAACATAAAACTAGTCAGACACAGCCCGAAATAGAAGAAAAATTAGACATTCCAAAACAAATATCTAGAGAAGACATAATTAGAATGCAGACAGAAGATAGGCAAATTCAGGACATTAGAAACAAAATTAAGGACAATAACACAATTTATAGAGGACATAATTACACAATAAAACATAATATTCTAATCAGAAATTTTGAGAAAGGTGAAATCAAAAAATCTCAAATAATAGTACCATTAATACTCAGAAACAAAATACTCAACCATGCACATGACAGTCCTTTGGCTGGACACATGGGTATAAAAAAAACATTAGAAAGGGTCACACAGAATTTTTATTGGCCAGGCATACACAAGGACATAAAGAAACACATAAACAAATGCATACCATGTCTGACAAAAAACCCAATACACAGTAAACACAGAGCACCCATACAACCCACAGACAAAATAGGTAGAAACTTTGAGAAGGTAGCTATAGATATCATTGGTCCTCTTAATCCACCATCAAATAAGGGACACAAATTTATTTTAACCATGATTGATATGGCATCTAGATGGCCAGAGGCAATTCCCCTCAAAAACATTAATTCAGAAACAATTTGCATGGCATTATTAGATGTATTTACAAGACATGGGTTCCCTGATAAAATATTGTCAGATAATGGAACACAGTTTACTTCCAACTTAACCAATGCAGTTACAAAAATGCTAGGTATAATACAAGTACATTCCACAATATATAGACCACAGGCTAATGGTATGGTAGAACGATGGAACAAAACACTAAAAACAATGTTAAATAAAACAACAATAGACCACCCTAGAGAATGGCACCTATATATACCCATGGTTTTATTCGCCTATAGAGAGAGTATACAAGACACCACTGGGTACTCTCCATTTGAGCTAATGTTTGGGGCCAATCCAAAGGGACCGTTAACTCTTTTTAAAGAAAATATTTTAGGCCAGAAAGGCACACAACAAGACACATTTGACATAATTACAAAAATTAGAGAGAGGATTACATATGGCATAGAAAATGCTAAAGAAAACACTGATAGGGAGTCTAAAAGACAAAGACATATAAAGAATACACATAGATACCTCAGAGATCTTAAAGTACATGATAAAGTTTTGGTATGGTTGCCAAACAATAATGGACAAAAGATTTGGCAGGGTCCGTTTACAATTCATGACAAGTTAAATTTAGTTGATTATGTAATTCACATGAAGGGTGAATTGAAAGTCCTACATGTGGACTTGCTCAGAAAATATGACTCTGTTCCTGAAGAGTTAGAAACCATCAGTAATGAAATAAGTAGCACAGCCACCGTTGCTAGTGTTATACAATTAGAAGACAATGAAAATAACACCACAACAAACAGACACTTAACAACAATTCTAAAAGAATACAAAGATGTCATCACAGAGAACATAGGACACACTAGCAGTTTAGAACACAAGATAATATTAACACAGGAACCCACATTCAAACACAAAATCTATCCAATTCCATATGCATTTAGGGAAGAAGTAAAGAAAGAACTAAATCATTTAATACAGACTAACAAGATTAAAAGATCAGATTCACCAATAGCATCACCCATGGTAGTAGTAAAAAAGAAAAATGGCCAGTGCCGTATATGTTGTGACTATAGGGAGTTAAATAAAATCACACAATTAGATGCAGAACCCATGAGGGACACCAGAGAACTACTGGAAGAAATAGGCTCCTCCACATTATTCACCCACTTAGATTTAAACAGAGGATTCTGGCAAATAGGCATGCATCCGGATTCCATGCCTTTGACTGCATTTGCCACAGAGGAAGGCTTGTTCGAATGGACAGTAATGCCATTTGGTCTAGTTAATTCCACCGCAACATTTTCTCGATTCATGCGAATCATGTTAGAAGGCATACCAAATGTAGTACATTTTGTCGATGATATCTGCATTCACACTAAGGATATGAAGACACATATAGAGACTATAAAAACAGTACTAAACAAATTAAGAGCACATGGAGTTACAATAGCACCAAACAAATTAAAGTTTGCACAAGAGGACATTGAATTTTTAGGATTTAAAGTCGGTAAAAACACAATTCAGCCCACAGAACACAACAGAGGAAAAATACTAAATATAAAAACACCACACACTCAGAAAGAAGTAAAAGCCATTTTAGGTTTGTGCAATTTTTACAGCACTTTTGTTCCAAAATTTTCTGATGTTACACTACCCTTAAGGAAACTAATAAATAAAGATAGCAAGAAACAAATAGTATGGACGGATGAATGCGAAAATACACTGAGAACAATCAAAGAAATTTTCCAAAGTGACAACATATTGTTATCACCCAATTTTAAACAGTCTTTCACTCTAGTTACAGACGCCTCCAACATTGGATTAGGAGCTTGCCTTATGCAAGAATACAATCATAAATTAAGACCAATTACCTATTTAAGTAGAGCATTAAGCAGAACTGAAATTAACTACTCAACCATTGAAAAAGAATGCTTAGCAATTGTGTGGGCACTTACCAAACTACAGAAATATCTATTAGGCAGAAAATTTACATTATTGACTGATCACAAGCCATTAATGGCACTAAATAGAAAGAAAATAGCGAATAGTAAAATAAACAGATGGTCGTTGATACTATTAGATTATCAGTATGAGATAAGGACAATAAAAGGAAAAGACAATACAGTAGCTGATTTCCTTTCCAGACACATTGAACATGCAGACAATGACAAAGACACTGACTTAAGACACATTAGTCAGACATTCTAAATGAATATACACACATACGTTCACTCAGTTTTTTGATAAGACACTTGTACATATCAATTTTTGTAAATGAATATCAGATTTTAACCGATTGTAAATTTTCTAATGCAAAATTTAAGATTGTTACATTCATTTTGCAGTGTTTATTATTCATTAAGATGTTAATGTCACTTCACATTATCATACATAAAGATTTTAAGAGGTTGTCATTGGTGATTTTTTAATTTTTTGCCAGGGTAAATTATTCACTATTAAGTGTGATATTAACAGTAAAAGACTCTGTATTTCATAATGATGAAATGTTAATGTTGTTACACTGATTTGATTGTTAGATGTGGGATTGAAAATTTCTAAGAGACATTATCATTATTTCAGCATATTATTTTGTGCCAAAAATTTTGTTGCACAAAATTTTTTCAGATGGGTGGGGCATGTAACGGACTATGTTTTCACATGTAAACAGAGAGGTAGCATGAGTGGACAGTGAGTGTGTTCACCAGGTTTTTCCACGGGGAGAGACAATCAATGTGGATTGTATTTTTGAGAACAAATGTGAACTCCACGTTTTTGGAGAGTAAAATTATGTTTTTGTCAGAGCGGTTGTTTTGCACGCTTTGCTGGTAATAAAGTATGAGTTGACTGAGATAGTAGAGAGCTGAGCGCAGAGCAGTAGAGTCAGTCAGTAGCGTGAGAGCTGTGAGATTAGACAGTTGAGCTGAGTTATAGTAGTCTGAGGACGTGTCTTTCTTAATGATGGAATACTATAGATATATATGTGAAATTACATTCATGCAAGGATTATTTATTAATATTATCAATATAAAGTGTGTTCAATAAAGTACTGTGAGTTTTAACTAGCATGGAGTATTCTTCTTTACGTGCCTGAATAATAAGTGAAAGAATGAAGAAGACTGAGTCGGCATCCTGAAGTGTTAATATAAGTAACCATACTACTGACATAACCCACAGCATAAGAAATAACCATCCCACGCCATGTCAGAGTAGAAGTGTGTTACAGATAGTATGCACAATAAGTAATAGGTGGATTTTATCTGAAACGACTATAGGATAGTATGCACAATAAGTAATACGTTGATTTTTATCTGAAACGACTATAGGATAGTATGCACAATAAGTAATACGTTGATTTTTAACTGAAACGACTATAGGAAGTATGCACAATAAGTATTACGTTGATTTTTTGTTTAAAAAAGAAAACAACGTTAGTTATGGGCATTTTTGGTCAATTTTTTACAAATTCTTCTTCTTCTTTTTTTTTGTTTTACATTTCTTTCACTTTGTGGAATCTCAAGGATTCTCCAATTATTTATTGATAATTAGATTTCACAATCCTTCATCATGAAAACCTTAAGACCTTCAGCAGTTGACTAATTTTTGTGATACATTATGTATTGAAAGGAGTCTAGACAGAGATGATATAATATTATAATATAGTTACTCCCGCCACCCCTACCCCTTTTTTATTCAAAAGACGAGACTTGAGGGCGGGTTTAATCAAAGACACCCCTTTTATGTTTTTTTTTTTTTTTTTGCGAGTCGGGATACGTAATACTAAGGCAATGGTCAGAAACGTGTTTGTTTTATCTATTTTTACTTTCTATTTAAAGTGAGCCTTATTCAACTTCGAACTGAAAAGATTAGCCATAACTTTAAAAAAAATCTTTCTATAAATTAGTGGAATGTGCGATGCATGGGAAAACCAGGAAAAAGAGTTCACGAAATTAATTAAAAAATACAAAGAGTGGCTCATCAACCAAAGCGAATTAATTTGTCGCTTCTTTTGCTGATCATCTAACCCAGGGATGTCATTTGGGGAGGGCTGTGTGGGGCATTGTCCCCCCCCCCCTTCCTAATTTAAAGTTTTTTTTGTTTTTTTTTAAATTACTATTTACTGTGGCGCCTACAGTAATAAACACCTTAACAAGCCGGCCAAGTTTTGATTTTTTTACGCCCCACCTCTCTCCTCAAAAAACCTGAAAAGAAGCCTCTGATCTAATTTTATATGAAAATCATAGAAACTAAGAAAAAAGGTACATTAAAAAAAATAAAAATAATAATGTAACATCATCAGAAAGCCTTACCCCCGTCATTAAATTGCCTCGCTGAACAGTGAAGACCGATATTGTATTGTGCTATGACAGTACACATTTACAACGTGTCGAGAGGTGGCTTGCTACTAGTGCTACAAGATCAAAAAAATCTATTTCTTTGTTGACAACATGCAATCGCATGGGCGCCCCCTGAAAACTTTCTGGGGGGGGGGCAAAAAAATCAATTACCTTTCCAGGGGGGGGGGGCAAACAAGTTTTAGT
>CAXITT010000436.1:49981-68129 GCA_964033795.1 Lymnaea stagnalis
AAAAATTAAATATAAATAGGTTAAAGACACACATATATCTTTAAATATATATATATATATATATATATATATATATATATTATATATATATATATATATATATATATATATAGACGCGCTAGGAAATTTGGTCAATACGAGATAAGCCGTGTAAAGGGTTAAATGGGACAACTCATGTACCACAACGTCCTTACATCCCCTTAAGCGCTGACTAACACTAATTCGTGATGTGGTTCAATATAATTTGACCTTTACGTGTTATTAGACTAAAAAAGTTCGCGATAATAGTTTCAGGAATCATAGTTCCAGAGAATACAAGCCCAATGAGCGCATACAGTCCTATTAATAATGACAATTTTAATTTCCATAATTTTTATTACATCTTTTTGACCAACTTGTGACCAAACGAATCAATGATTCTTATAAGACCAACATTGTTCATATAAAAAAAAAAAAAAAAAAGAATGTAATAAAATTAATTAAGTATTAATTACAGGAAATGATGACACATAAGACCAACATTGTTCATATAAAAAAAAAAAAAAAAAGAATGTAATAAAATTAATTAAGTATTAATTACAGGAAATGATGACACATGTTTGTGAATGTTTTCCAGTGGTCGAAAGAAATCGCGTGATTCTTTTTCAATTGTTTATGAATGAATCAGAGCCATGTTCCACGTCATTTGGAGGCCTTTGTTCTTCATCAACTGGATTTTCTTTTATTCGAGGATCAAACATCCCAAAACTTAAACTTTAAAAAAAAAAGGCAAATCAAAAATTGTGTTAATTTATTTTGTATTTAATTAACCCGTTTGTCTACTAATCCACTGGTCTACTTAATCCAGTGGTCTACTTAATCCACTGGTCTACTAAATCTTGTGGTCTACTAAACCTGTGTGTCCACTTAACCAGATGGTCTCGTAAACAAAGTGACCTACTTAACTCCGTGGTAAATTTAAAACAGGTGCCTTTTTAGATTTAATCTTCTTTCTTGATTTATAGTTAAGTAAACAACCTCCACGAGGTGCAAATATCTCGACATTATATAATTTAATTTGTTTTCCGGAAGACATGAATTTTAGCCTCAAATCTATGTATGGTGATAAGTCGACATACAATCTGATTGAAAATCTTTATTGATTTTTTTGCAAAAACAGAACTTGTTCAATTTAAAAATGTATTTGAAATCCAGCATCCGTTGCCCTTTTGGGTTTTTTTAGGGCCAAGTTGGCCAATAATTTTTTACCTCAAAATTTCGTTTGCCCTGGTCACTTGGGATTCTATTTTGTAGCGATCCTTTCTTCTGGGCAAGTCTTTGCTTTTTGGGTTTTTTTTCCCTACAAATCCAAATCTTTCTATTTACTCAATTCTTGTGAATATAAGAGATCAATTCGTTTTACCTTTCTCTTTTTATTCCCCAGATAGACAGAGTTACCATTGTACCCCGATTAAAGTATTAATTTAATCAATGGCGCCAACAAACCCAAAGCAGCGTAACTTCAGATCTCACATGCCAATTTTTGGTATGTAATCTTTTCTTTTAACAATAAAGTCTCCAATAACACAATTTCGGCAACTTAGATGTTCGAGTCTCCTGAATGTGCAGCGTTTGCAAGGTCCAAGTCACTTCTCTGCATGTATCTTTAGAGAAATTCTACCATTATCTCCAATGCGCTCACAAGCAAAAACTATATTAAAGGCGGCTGAGTTCACGTTTTTCGCGAGGTCAAGTTAAGTAAAATCCAGCGCAACTATAGCGTGTCACAAAAAAACCCAACAAAAACAACTATTATATATTTAAAAAAGATACGTTGCGTTTTTTGTGGATCCTACTACAACGTGATTACATATTTACCGTTTCAAAATGAGAGGATGTGGTCGCATAAGGTAGCCCATACCAGCAAACAAAAGTATTCCCACAGTCAAAATCCCATAATATGTCCAGAGGGATGTTGACTTCTTTGCCTTTGATGTAACTGAATTCCCACTGATCGAGTCAATGGATTGGTGATCATAATCAAAAGATTCCACTTGACCGTCTGTTAAATAAAATTATTCAATTCAACAGACGCATGTTATGACTACAGATCTAAGTTTAGAAGCGAGCTGAATCACACACAAAAAAGGGGAAACATCTTTAAAACACATGAGTAAATATTAAGCTTTTGACGTATACTAGAACTGATTTGAATAACATTTTAGATGTCAACCGCGAACCCGCTGATCTCAAATCTGACACCTAAACATTGACATGTGAGCCATTGGGTTGTATCATAATTTAAATAATGTAAAAAAAAATAATAATTTTTGCTACATTTATATAACTACATAACTTTACCATTAGTTTCACGTACGTCGATGTAAAGTCGTTTAAATGGTTTAAGAATCATTCTTGTTAAGGCGAACTTTTGCCACCAAGAGTTTTAGCGCCTTAAAATTGGGGTTTAGGCTAAACTGGGATTGGGTGACAGGAGCAAGGAGAATAAACGCGTGTGTGGATGTAAGGTGTGTGGTATCTAGATTTCTTTTAGATGATTTTTTTCAGCTGAGATTCGGTTAACTGGAGTCAGGTTCTGGAAGTAGTCCAATATTTAATCAACAATGAATAGGTTTGTGCTTGTCAGTAAGAAAAATGAAATAACACATAAAGTGCCTTATTTTATTTTGTTTTACTGTATAGTACAGTGCATTAAATAAAAGAAATGTGACGACAATATGAGCTTATGAACCTAAACCGTCAATAAATTTTCCATCGACGACATGTCTCTCAAAAAAATTTTTTTGGAGAAGGACACAAACACATATCGTTTTAAAGATTTGTAACATTTGATACCATTAGTTATTTAAGAGGCTACTTTGAAATATGTATAATTGCTCTTAGCGTTATCATCAACTGAGCAAAAGAAATGCTGCGCTTACTGTCCATACAGAATCGCCCTTCCCTTTGAGACACGCACTGGTAACAGGTTCCGTCGTAGTTGCAGATGTCTTGACTACATGTGAGGATGCATATACTTTCACAATCTAAATCATAGGTCTTTGGCAGGCAATCTGTGTATAATGGAAATGTTACATACCATGGTGATAGGCAAGGATGTAACAATGTCAATTTTACACAGAACCGGGCCAATTAAGCTAGTTGCATTTTTACACAGAACAATGAAATGGAGTATTGTTATAACTGAAGATGCTACAAAGAAAAGTGACAGTTAATACTGTCAAAATGGAGATGTTCCATAGAACAATCACATGGACTATTGCCACGTTTTTAAAGTTAAATTTAATTATTAGATGGACTATTCCTACGATAGAAATGTTACACACATCAATGGTATGGTAAGTGTCCAATAACCGTGTCTGTTTTTATAGTTACTTTGTAAATTTTACATATAAGAATGGATTTTAATATTGTCACAATTTAAATTTTACATAGTACAATTAAATTTAACATTTTACATAGGATAATGACAGAAAGTTGATGCAAAATATAGAAATGAAGTAATGAAACTCTTTGAAGAAAATACCAGAAATTTTTATTTTTATTTTTTAGGACCATTCGAGTAAACATAAAACATAATATTAGAGAGAAGTTAAAGGAAATGTATAATTTAATATATGATTGTCAAAACTGAAATTAAAATGTTTTACTTGATTTGCATATCACTTTAAGGGCCATTATTGCCCATAGACAAAGTAACAGCCTAAATTTTAATAGGATGTTTTTTTATCATACCCAGGAAAACTGTGTACTAGTCCTAATCTAATATCACATATGCAATGAAATTATGAAACTGTTTCCAACTTTAGCAGAGTTTCATGCTGGCATGTGTTTAAGAAAAACCTCCTGTATGCATATATATATATATATATATATATATATATATATATATATATATATACATCTCTATATATATATATCACTCTATAAATATATATATAACAAAATATACAATACAAGTGTTTAAGAAAAACCTCCTGTATATATATATATATATATATATATATATATATATATATATATATATATACGTCGCTATATATATATATTCCACTCTAAAAATATCTAGATGACAACCTATACGATACAATTTACCTCCAAAAATTTCAATTTCGCACACGCTGACAGATCCGTGGACGACTTCTAGCGCCAGCATGTGGACCTCTGATCTGTTTAGCAAAGTGATGTGTTTGGCTGCATGTTCAGACTCATAGGTGAACTTTTGTTCACCGTCTGTGTCGTAGAAGTAGACATTGATTTGGTGCGGCTCAAATTTTTGCTCATTACCTTCTTTTAGAAAAAAAAAAAGTATTATTTCAAAATAAAAAAAAATAAAAAAATATTTCTCTTATTCTCAAATAACAAAGACAAGAACATTATTAAGCTTTAATTGTGGAGTTTTACAAATATAATTCAAAATGTACTTTTTAAAAACGAAGTCTTTTATCATACAACGCTTTGATTATTACAGTTAATATCAAATACTAGATATAGCCCGCCAAACATTTGCGAAAACAATGCGTGAACTTCCCATCTCCTAAAGTTACTTGACAAATACGTGAACTCAAGTTACGCACATTTAGGAATGCCAATTTTGCTACACCCTTTCCCCTCACCCTTGCAGGATACGTCACTGCACACTTTTCTTTTCACGCACACGATCTCTATAAATATAGCCGAACCGCTGCTTAGCAGACTCCGCGAGCTTTTTGGGATATGCGCATGGCTGGCAGAGCGAGGATGGTGCAGGAGGGGGGACGGTAGCTCCACCACAGTGCCCATGTCTCGAGACCAACGATAGGCAGGCAAGGGAAGGGAAGGGAGCTTTTGCCTGCGTCTTGCTTGTTCTGGCGTATCTATGTATAGCCTGCGTGATGGTCATCTTCTTGTTTGCCCTACTTCTGGCTAATTATATAGATAGATTTCTTTAAAAAAAAAAAAAAATAACGTCACTTTCATTATGGTTTACTACTTATTGAAACTGTATTGGACACCGGATAGTGTTTAAATTGAGTTAGTTTACACACTGTCTTCGTCTGACGAATCATGCTGTCTAGCTGAATAAAATATTAATATAACGAAATAGCTATTCGCATCTTGGTCTCATAAGTGAGAGTTTGAAATTAAAAAGCTATTTAAAAAAAATATTGTTGGGTTGGTAAGAATAGCGACTATGCTTACACGGATCCCATATAGACTAAATCCCTTTCGGTGTCATTTGTGGTAGTTTTATTTTAGTTAAACTGAAGAAGTACGTTTACCAACATATTGTCCATTCAATTATATTTTATTTGATACCACATTTTGTCTTAAAATATTTTTTTTAAAAACCCCGATCTCTCACTTTTAGTACCCAGGTGCGAATAGTCGCAGACTTGATAAAAAGAAAAAAACATACTTTTTAAAAAAAAATTGCCTTGATTTTTTTTAATACGTTAGACTTTGCAAAAACAATACAAGACAATTTATACAAGATCAACTTTAAAGACAACATATAAAAGACAATCTATGCTATTTATATACATGACAACCTATAAATAAGAACATTAAATGTCATATAGTATTTTATGTCTTGTAAAGAAGATAAAGCGGTGTTGCTCTAAGCCTGACACCTGAGGAGATGGTTTGGGGGGGGGAAGGGGGGGGGTTAGATTTTGAAATCAATCGCTCAAGAAAATCACATAAAGCTGTGTATGTTAATTTTTATAACTGTTATTTTATATTTTTAAATCGTTCATATTAACTTCGCTTTTATTCGTGGCAGGCTGGCTGGCAAAATCTTCGGACGGCTAATTGACTCGTCGCTCATCAACGTGTCAAATTCACATAAACATACAGATAAACCGTTGCTCATCACATACGGAAACGCCATAACTTGACTATGCTGTGGACAGAAAATACTGCATTGCGTTTTGGCTAACCTCATGTTCCACCTAATCAAACGCTATTACGTCAGTTTTATCTCATTAAAAGAGTTTTTTTCACGATTTACACTCCATATTACGACACACTACCAAAATGCTTTGCTTTAGGTTTAGATCAGATATTAAAAACACTCCATTGTACTTACTACTGTAAATACGCACATGGCGTATGAAATATGTTTGTTGTAAAGTGATGTTTACAGCATTGAAGTCGTCTGAGCTGAATATGAAGCATTCCTTGCTGGACGCATCTTCGTTTTTCAGTAAAGCAAGCAGACCGTTCAAGCGTTGTGAATTGCCTTGCTCTTCTTTCAATGTAATCACTGAGTTGGCAGCCAAATTGCGACCTGTAGAAAATTCAAAAGCCAAAATTATTTGTCAGATTAATAGATATCCAACAGTAATTTTTTTAAGCTAAAATATAGCACAAAAATAAGAATGCTTAATGCGATTAAACTGACAAATAGATTTCGTCGACTTCTTTTTTTTTTCCATGTACACTTTAGCGACTAATACATTTTAAAGACAAAAAAATAATCGAGATTGATACGCTATTTAGTAATATTTTAAATATACGTCATTGTACTCTTTATATTCAAACTGTTAGTCGTTGGCTCCCACTTTATTGTTTCCTTATATGACCATCATAACTAAAAGTTTAAACATAGATGTATACATTATTGACAGGTCTAACCAAACTTAGTAGTTATGCCCTTCCAAATTCATAATGAAATACAGCCAAATTTTAAATCAAGATAAAATTGCGCCATTTCCATGAGTAAAAATTTTAATTATTGAAAAGTTGATATACCTGTAAATTATTGACCCAATCTAACGGGACAAACTTTAAAAAAAAAAATGTAACTTAAATATTTTCAAAAGTATTTTTAAAGTGAACCATATCTTTCATCATCATTCAAATGCACTTTATGAGACGTGCCCATCCTCAGTAGTAACACCTCTTTCGAACGACTGCCGCACTCCAGACTTGGTTCAAGAATCGACATAGTCAAAATCATTTCTATTAAAGAAATAGGGAGAAAAAAAAAAGAACAAAGAAAAAAAAAAGAAAGCAAAGCCTCCACCAAGCGCAACTACATTGTTTAAAAAAAATATGATCGCTGGTCAATGCTTAAGTCATATTCTTTGGACTTATTTCATTTCCTTAAAAATGTCGGGATAGTGATCAAGGAAGAATGCTATTTTTTTCATTGAGAGAAATCTAAATGCGTTTGAGTCAGCGTTTAGATGGTCTATTGACATTAACCTTCCAGTTGAGAATACTGTTCAGGAATTAAAAGATCCTTCCAATACGGAATTAATAATAATTATAATAAACTGCAAAAAGCATAAGTCATACACTGTTGGAATCTTCAAGAAACACTTGGATTGTTGATTGCTTTCGTGGAAATAGGCGTCGACCACCAGCGTTTTCACTGGATACGAGGAGTCCCATGATAAGGATTTCCGATAACAGATTTTACATAAAAGAATGGCAATGGCAATTAAAACAATCTGCTATTAATGGACAATCAGGCCAAGATTCGACTAATTTGTGAGAAGCACCTATTTAATTTGAACAATGACATATTTCAAAACAACTGATGTAATTATTTAAAACTTAAGAGGATATGTAGTTCAAATTGTCCGGATGTGTATTTTCGTGTTTTTTGCTCATGAATTTAATGTGCAAAGAGAAAACATCTAATTGCATTTTTTCTAAAACAAATATATGAACTTATCGTAACTTAATGATTTCAAAATAAATCTTATTGGTTATAAAAAAGAAATATTACTTTTGATTAATCCTTATTTTGATTAGTTTAGATGAATTGTCTGCCGATAAGGTTTCCATGGTCAGAAACTGGATTTGCTACCTTTCTTTATGATTAAATTCTCTTATTTATTTATTGTTATATTTTAGAATATTAAGATATGTTTTTTGTTTGTGTTTTTACTTTGTTTATTTTTGTGTGATGTTTGTTTTTTTATACTATGTTATATCATTATGTTCGGTGAAACGGTGTCATATTCTGAGAACAACGTATCAGTTATTTATAGAAGGCTTGGTCAAATATAAACAAATATCAAATCACTAATTTAGAAATAATGTCATTTAGAAATATTCCCAATTTCCAATGTCTTATTGAAACAATTGTTTTGTTTGGAAAAAAAATGTAAATCAAATCAAAAGTATCTTAAAAAGAATATTTTTAAAGTGTTTTATATTTCGACAATTTGGGATATGTTTTAGGGAAGTTTTAGAGAATAATAAAAAAACTATTTTTTTTAATATATGTCTTTCCAAAAATTTAATTTAGTTGTTTAAGGTTCACGTAACAGTCTAACTACCACTAAAATTTATCAACAGGTTAAAATTACTTTGCAGCCTAAATACGACTTATTTGAATATCAGATTAAACTTATACTAGCCGGCAGGCACACACGGGTAAATTTAATGTGTAAACGGATTTAATTGTATTTCATGGGCGTTGCTTGGTCCGATATGTGTGAGGTCTTCTTTTGATAGAAGCAACTGGTTTATGTTTGGACCATGTGATGTCCAATTAAAAATATTTCTTGACTTACCGCCATTGACGTAGAAGGAACAGACCGTGTGAATGCCATTCCAGGTAACAATTATTTGATCCACGACCACCTTCTGGGCACAAAAAATGTCGTAGGTGTTTTTCACTATTTCAATGGCGCGCAGTCGGGAGCATACAGTTTTGATTGGCATGATGCCGTCCATAATAACGTTGAAAGACAATATGATGTTAGAAGCTAGTAGGAAGCAAAACGTAAGCAATTCAATCAAGATAAGTCTATATAGATAACGTCTTTATTGTCTAATTTGCTCTATAGTTAGTTGTCAAATGGCCGGTTTAATGTAAGAATTTATTCTTTTGAATAAAAGCTAAAGATAAATATTTTAATTACGGTATGGTTTTGATATTAGTCTTAAATAAGAAGACAGGATTTCCGGGAAAAAACAACAACTGTTTTTGAGAGTTTGCCTTGTAAACTATAAGAATAAGAAACACTTATCTCTTTCTCGCAACCAATAATCAGTACTTCTTTTCAGTATATTAAGGCTTACAATCAATGTATTGATCATTCTGGCTCCTACGAATTTAAAGGGGTTTTGAATTTTTTTTTTTTTTTTTAGCCTTATAATGAAGAGGATATATCACTGGTTGCAAGGGCTGAAACAGGAACTGGGGATTGAAAGGATTGAGGCAATAGAGACACATGTTTCAAGTTTTATTTTGTTTTTTGTTAAGCTTGTTCCAGTCCATGATTGTCTTTGGCAGGAAAAAAGCACTTCCTGTACCGTCTTCTTGCTTTTATGAGCCCGAACTGCCTCTCATAACTTATGCGATGATGTGGACTCAATTTATTATTCATAATTATTTATTTATTTGTTTTGTGTTTGTTTGTTTGAATTGTTTTTTTTTTTAATGTTTTTCTTTTAAATTTAAGGAGATGTTAATAGTTATAAAAGTCATTAAGAATAAACAATGAAATTTGCAAAACGGAGAAAAAGAAATTCTCTCTCAGATGTAATATTTGTTTCGAAGAATAAAAAAAAAAATCTTTTTAAAATGCGCAATGCTTTAATTTCCTTTTCTTCTCTTCTGTTTCTTCTTGTGTGGCATCGCGGAGAATATGCATTTAAAAAAAAACAACAAGAAAATGAAATACGTATGAATAACCCGTAATTCATACAAATAACCCTTTTAACAACAATTTCCGTATGCTCACATAACTTCTATGTTTTAAATTAAAGGGAAAAAAACAACTTCTCCAAATCATATATAGTTGAGATAACGTTTTAAAAAAAAAAAAAAAAAATTCTCGGTACTATTGGCTTAGTGGCTAGTAAAATGTCATTACGTTGATACTAAACAAATTTTAAAGAAAAAACTTTTCTCCTATATGTACATTTAATTTTACCTTCGCCACTGAACACAATCCTGGCCCAGGTATAACTAATGGGATACACAAGATCGGCTATGATCTTGTTCACAGTAAACGTGTGGCAAGTCTTGTCGTCGTGATCGGTTAACGCTGGACTGGCCACTTTGGCCGCGGCTGCGACATCGACTGCCAGTAGAAATAGTTACAGATGTTAAATACGTATTAAAAATATTTTGCATGGATTCCTTATACTTTGGAGAAAGTCGTTGAACATGGGTAAGACACTATTTTTTTTATCCCTAGCTTCATCATAATATTCTTTTTCTCTTTTTTCACCATGATTAACTCCTTCATACGTTTTTTTCCCCGTTTTGTTTTCGGGGACAAGTGGGATAATAATTACTGTTTTATAAGAAAATACATTAAATACCTTTTCGTTTATCTTAGGATTTAGTGTCTTCGGATTTTTATATATATTTTAAACTATTGCTTTAACCACTGTATCATCGTATTTTTTTTTTTAAATATAAAAAAATGTGTCAAGTGAAGGAAAAAAAAATGTTTCTTAATCTACATTATTTAGTACAGTATGCATTAAAACTTAAAATAATGACACCCACACATCATTAACACTAAGCATTAATTTGTGTTTGGCAACTCGTGAATGCTACAGTGCTTATGTTGCCTCGAGTGCAGGGAGGAAGGCAGATATCACTTTGTTATCTAAACATTGAGGGGCATGTATTTCCTTTTTTTTCCAAGGGGTAGGGCTGGCAGCAATTTTGACCTACCCCCAGATTTCTTAATTTAAGACCACTGCTCTAAAACGATAATATTATACAAGCGGCAAAAGGCAGGCACTTACAATACTGGCAACCCAAAGCAAACCATGGGCTGGTGCAGCTCGATCCATTGACACATGTGCCGTCCTTGTCACAAAATTTGTTCACACAGCGGCATTTGTTGCAGGTGCGACCAAACGAACCTGCACTACAAGACGAACCTAGAAATGAAAAATAATGATAATAAATATTTACACTTATAAAAAAAAAATAGAACATAATTTTTTTTTTTTTTAAATCATAAAAAAAAGAAAAATAAACTTTTAAAAAAATTTTTTTTAAAAAAAAAAAACAAAACTAGAAATAAAAAAAAATGAATATAAATATTTACACTTATAAAAAAAAAATAGAACATAATTTTTTTTTTTTTTTAAATCATAAAAAAAAGGACTATTAGCTTTTGAAACAATTTTTTTTAAAAAAAATGTCAATTTAAATTACACACAATAGTTTTTAAATTAACACTTTTTTCTGTTAGATAGATATATTACGTTTATTGAATAATTTATTTTATTTATTTATTAAATATATTGTTTCTAAATGTTGTCTTTGACCAAAACGTGGTTATTTTTTTCTAAAATCTGAACTTTATTAAACTATATATATTGTGGGTAAACATTAAAAGAGATAAATAGACTCTGCGTGAATCATTCGCTGAATTATATATATATATATATATATATATATATTATTTAATTGGACTAACTATATATATATATATCTTTGTACAATTTTATCAAATAAGTGCGTTATTTTAAACTGGATTACTTGTTGATATTAAAACAAAACATTATGTTCATGATTGTTTTGTTTTTTACTTGAATTTTTGTAAACAAAACAAAAAAGTATTGAGACATTCTCTAAGGCTTTTAAAAAATGCGATAACATAATTACAAAATGTATGATTATCCAAAACTTATATCATGATGGAGAGTTTATATAACAGCTGGAATGAAACTATTTTTTTTTTAATCTAAAGGAATGAAATAGGATTTGTAAAAATACTTTATATGAATGGATGTGAATCGATGTGAATGGTAAATTAAAATTATTATTTAAAAAAAAAAATCAACAATAGTTTTAACTTGAAAACTAGTTGTTTTTATTATATTTTTTCTGAGAACAATAGATGCTGCTAGCAACAGAATTATAAAATCCTTAATATTTTTTCTTGGATTAAATCAGTAACTATGTAAATAAAATATAGCCACTGACCTCTTGATGGCTTTTTAGAGGTTGTAATCGAGTCTGCAGATTCAAAGATCGAAGTTTGTAAGCAGAATAAAGACAAAGTCATATCATTCAAAGCTCAGGAAAAAATTATCTCAGGCTTATTAATTAAGTGTGTTGGTTTTGTGGGTTGGTGTGTGGTTTTGTTGGTTGGTGTGTGGTTTTGTGGTGGTGAAGTCTTTAGATGTGTGGGTGTGTTAGCGTGAGTTTGTGAGCACCCCTGTGTAAGTTACTTAAAGTAGTCTAACGACTTAACCTCTTGAGCAATGCTGGTCAACGTCTTGCCCACTGCACATCCGACAGGTTCCGTTGTGAGTGCAGGCTCCACCCATGCATGTGGCGCTACATTTTTTCTCACAGTTTAATCCGTAGTAAGGCGGCGGGCAGTCTGGACATTTACAACCAAGAATTAGTTTGTTACAAGGGTTCTGCAGGTACCAAAAATTAAACGAAATATAAATTACGAAAAAAAAAAAAAAAGTTATTTAAATATATTATATCTATACAAAAGTTAAAAAAATTCAAGTATTTTCTTTATAAGACGATTTTAATCAGCATACTGCTGTACTGATAGGTCAATTATAGCAACCGACTAACCGTAGCAAGACGGTCACGTGTGGTCAACAGTATATGGAGATACACACACAAAAAAAATAGTAGGTATTTATATGAACGGAGATTGGGTAACCAATAACATTTAAAAAAAAAAAAAAAAGTATAATTGATTATTTTTAAATTTTAAAAAAAAAAAAAATAAAAAAAAAATAATTCTTAATCAGTTCGAATATAGCTAAGTGAAACATATGGTTTAATCGTACCCACATATTTAACGCTCATTAAATAACATGCTAATATGTTGTATTTTATTACTTCGTTTGTATTGGAAAAACAAAAATATCCTGCACCGATATAAAAGAAATGTGTCGCCATTTTCCAAGGAATGCATGGGTAAAATACACAGATCTATTACGAATGAAGTTCTGAGAGCCTTTACCTCCAAATACCTCCAGTTCGCTTATCGCCATTGATCCGTCAGTAACTTGTAAGATTATTTGAGTGACGTTCCGTTTCACTATTGCAATAGCAAACACTTTTTGATGAATGCCGTTTGAAACATAGCTGCACAACGTTTCATTGTGGGCACCAAGACATTTCACCTTAAACATATATTTGGTGAGTGATGTTTGACCTACAGAACAAAAAAAATTGAAATGTTTTAAAATTAACATCGTTTTTGTAAAAATAAAATATAAAAATATTAATAAATACCATTGGGCTATAATATCTTTAAATTGAGCCATCGATAACTTTATTACAAAATTGCTAGAGCATGAGCCTCGCAATTGTGTAAGGAAATACTTGTAGAATTAATAATTAAAGCTAATATTTTTTAACGATGATATTATACATGAAATATGTATATATATTTTTTTTATTATTATTATCATTGATAATTCTATTATTTCTGTGGGCAGTTATTATAGTAATAGATTTATTATCTGTATTGTCATTTATTCCAAAAAAAAGACTTACTACCTGTGTGGATATTTAATGCAGTGATCAATTTATTGCTCTTCAAAAGAACACGTAGAGAATTTATCGAACTGTTGAAAACACTGCCAGGATTGAAAGTGGTATCTTCATCCATTAACATCTGGACACGATTTAATGATTCATTGGGGCACAAACTTGGAACTTTCATAATTGAGCTTTGTCCAAGCGTATTGCCTAGCAATGAAAGAATTATGCCATGCTATGCTATATATCATTGAGGAAACTGAATTTCAAATGTCATTTTTTGGTATTGTTTTTTTTTTTTAAATTATATATATAATTTATTAATGCATTTATTTATTTATTCGAGATGGCTATTGGCTCCCGGTATCAAAAGCCAGAGGTTGAGATTTAAAAAAATAGTTAAAATATAACTGTTGGTTTTGTAAGAATGGCACTTAGTCTAAAGGAAACCGGGTCCGATCAGCGGCTATGCGTACCCGGGTCCCTTTAGATTAAATCCATTCGGATGTCATTGGGGTAGTTTATTTCACTTAAACTGAAGGAGTAATTTTACAAACATATAGTCCATTTAATTATCTTTCATTTGATACTAATTTTTTGGTTACAAACCCAACAATAATATTTTAAATATATATATATATATTTAATCCAAATCTCTCACATCTGATACCCGGGTGCGAATAGTCACAGTCTTATTTATTTTTAAGTGTGGGACTTAAAACGCATATCAATTGAAATAAGCCTAAATCCAACACAATCATTTAAATTAAAACATGTGGGAGTGTCAAAGAAAATAACTTGGTATCATCGTGTATTGCCTACCTCCGTTGATGTATACGGAACATATCTTCCCAGATCCTTTCCACTTGAAGGTTACTGCCTCGACCACATGGTCACCTCTACAAAAGACTTCAAATATGTACCCCTTTATTTCTGCAATCCGTGAATTATTGCACGACAAAGTTTCCATGACACCTTCTTTCAGCACATCAAAACTTGGGGACTCTAGGAACACATTAGCTAGAGCGAGGGGAAACATATTTTAGACATTGGTGTATTTTTTAATATACGATGTTATATTGTAAAATTGGTAAAATATAACATAGTATAACATAGTATAAAATAGTATAACATAGTATAACATAGTATAACATAGTATAACATAGTATAACATAGTATAACATAGTATAACATAGTATAACATAGTATAACATAGTATGGTATCTTTTAAAATAAAGAACCTCTTAAGTAAATTCTACAGTGGAATATTTATTTATGGTTAAATTTAATTTAAAAATTTAAATAAAATTTATTATCTGACCAAAAAAGATGACGAATCAAAAAAACACATTAGCCACATTTAGGATTAGCAAACCGGCGTTCCAAAAAAGTATTTATCCAAGGGCATGAGCTAACAGGCAATGATATATAAATTATTTATTTTAACTTTGCTTTTGATCATGGGCTTATTTATGGAAAATGTTCTGAAGGCATATTGACCCACTGCCAGTCCTTCTATAGAGCTAAACATTGGCATGGGGACCCGATGCCAATGACAATCAATTATTTTGAAAACTCAATACAACAATCAACCCACCAAAAATCAGGAAAACCCAACAACCTCCAAGCCCCCCCCCCCCATCCCGAAACTGACGTTGTCCTTTTTTTGTTGTTGTTTTTTTTCGAATTTTGGTGTTATTTTATCTTGCGTTTTTCTTTTTCAATAAAGGTGTTTTTGTTGTATTTTTATTTGTCGGTAGATTCCTGGATTTGAAAACCCAATACAACCATCAACCCCCCAAAAATCAGGAAAACCCAACCACCCCCAAGCCCCCCCCCCCCATCCCGAAACTGACGTTGTCCTTTTTTTGTTGTTGTTTTTTTTCGAATTTTGGTGTTATTTTATCTTGCGTTTTTCTTTTTCAATAAAGGTGATTTTGGTGTATTTTTATTTGTCGGTAGATTCCTGGGCCACCCCTTCCTTTCGCTAACCACTCCTACCGTCCTTCACACTTCGTTGTTATCTCACTACTAATTGAATAAAAAATGCTGAATATAAAAAAAAAAATGGTCCTTATTTTCAATAAAACAAGAAATGTTTCTTTTAAATATGTATTTCGTATGTAGGTTTTACAGGCATTAAGTTTGATGAAAAAATGTCCATACCAAAAAACAGTACAATATCATGGATAATAAATCGCGTATAAGTGCATCAATGAAAACCCATTTATATAAAGGATTGATACGAAAGATGTTTTTAGGGTTTATATTCATACTTTTTCTCAAAAAGTTTCTTGGAATACCTAATGTTCCGTTTCGTTTGAAACCTGACAACTGTCAATCTTGACAACTACAGTCTGATAGTCTGCTGCATTTGTCCTATAATCAGATATTTATTCTGCAAATATTCTATTTTGGTGTGAAAAAATCATCAGTTGTTGTCTAATATTCGTGTGGCTGCTGATTGATAATCGGATACAGTGGTCTGATAATCGGATACAGTGGTCTGATAATCTGATACAGTGGTCTGATAATCGGATACAGTGGTCTGATAATCGGATACAGTGGTCTGATAATCTGATACAGTGGTCTGATAATCGGATACAGTGGTCTGATAATCTGATACAGTGGTCTGATAATCAGATACAGTGGTCTGATAATCAGATACAGTGGTCTGATAATCAGATACAGTGGTCTGATAATCTGATAAAGTGGTCTGATAATCGGATACAGTGGTCTGATCATGTGGTCTGATAATCTGAAACAGGGGTCTGTTAATCTGATACAGTGGTCTGATAATCTGATACAGTGGTCTGATAATCTGATACAGTGGTCTGATAATCTGATACAGTGGTCTAAACCTGATACAGTGGTCTGACAATCTGACGCAATGGTCTGATAATCTGTTGCAGTGGTCTGATAACCTGTTGCAGTGGTCTGATAATCTGTATATTGGGGTCTGATAATTTATTTCGACGTTCAGATAACCTGCTAATTTGTCCTGATAATCTGATTAAATTTTTCTTATAATCTGTTACTGACTTCTGATAATCTGTTGATATGGTCTTTTAATCTGCTTCTGTGGTCTGATTATCGTTCTGCTGTGGCCTGATCAGTTGCTTATGTGAACTTATAATATGCTCAGCAAAGCGTATACATTTACATTGACCTGCAAGTCCTTCGTTTCGCGTTACACCATAAACAGCCGCAATACTATTGAAAGCGAAATGCCCAAATACCTGACTCGTGAAACAAAAGCCTGGCCCACGTGAATAATATTGGACGATCTAGTGAAAGTGTCACAGATCTGTTGGGCTGAGCAAAGCAGGTGCTGTCGTCATCATCAGTTAGAAGTGGATTGTGAACACGGGAATGGAAAGCAGCATCACCTAAACACATATAAAATTTCAATCATGTTATGAGTAAAATACATTCTAATAATATATTTTAAATGAGGAAGAAAAAAGATATTTAAAACGCAAAATGAATAAAATGTATTACAATTTTCTTTTAAAGCAAGCATCATTTTTTTTCTCAATATTTAAGCTAAACAGTGAAGTCATATAATCTTTTTTTGATAAATACATTTGACAAAACTTACGGTACTGACAAGCCAATCCAAACCATCCGGGCTTACATTTCACACCAACATTGCATTCGCCATTTTGATCGCACGCACCACCATTGCAGTGACACAGCTGCTCACATTTTGGACCCATGTATCCACTTGGGCATCCTGTGCTACCTGGTCATTCGTAGTGAACACATTGAAAGATGGCTACAAAGAAAAGCACCTTACAAAAAAAAATTTTTTTTTAAAATCTAAATTTTAAGTATTTTAAATATCTGTAATATCATCGAATTTTGAGATGATGATATCTTTATAAAACATTTACCAACAAAATGATTTTGTAAAATGTTGTTTTTGTATGTGCATTCTCTTTATTTTTGTATTTTAAATCTATTTTTCACGGAATATATACAAACGATTTTTTAAAAAATGAACAGATTGTTTTCGTCATATATGTAACCACACATTGTCGTATGGCTTAAAGTGTGTCTCTAAAGATAATGGAAAAATCTCGATATTTTTAGTTTCAAGAAATTGGTTACAAATTATTTTCATTAAAATTTAAATAATGAACCGCACTTCAGTAATTTCAAGGGTAATCGCAGTTCGAAATTCTCCAAATTCACCGATTAGCGAAATTTTATTTGAACATTTATTTTTTTTCATTCGCGATGCTTTCACAGATTTGCGAAATTTAGGAAAGTCTCGAAAAATCCAGTAGATAATTTATTTTTAAAAGAAATGTTTAAGTGATCAAGCTTGTTTGTGTAAATAAAAATACGAATTTTTTTGATGATTATTTAGTTGTTTTTTTATTCGCTTCGTGATCGGTGTGTGCAAGGTCACACAAGCAATCAGTGAAGAATATATTTCAAAAGCATCGCATACTTATGAAAACATTCCCTTTGATGTAAATTACCGTAGTGATGCAATACACATTCTCAAATTGTATTTTATTTTGAAAACTAGTGGTCACATAATTCAAGTACTTAGTGTCAGAGTTAGGCGTTACAATCTCAATGGGTGCAGACAGCCCAGGACAGAGCCAGATGGAGAGCTGCTGTCAAGAAGGGGCTAAATCCCATGAAGCTAAGAGAATAACCACAGCTGAGACACGCAGGCTTGTCCGAAAGAGCAACATT
>CAXITT010000436.1:68149-79662 GCA_964033795.1 Lymnaea stagnalis
AGGATCGGTCTAATAAGTCACCTAAGAGCTCCCCGTAATCCCTCCCCCCCCCCCCCCCGCCCGCCCCTAACCGGATGATTCGATGGTCCTTGTCGAATTCGACGGAAGAACAACAATCTAAAAAAAAAAGTCATTTATTGGCATGTTTGATGACTGGTACAAGACATTGGCGATTCCTTCTAATCCATGACGGCTTCCAAATCATAGCATTGCAACAGTTCGAGACATTACTGTATTAGATTTTTGAAGATGGAGACACATTCTGACAACATACGACAGCTGGTCAATTTTCGGAATTTGAACATTCCACCCACCACTGCACTGCCTACGTCGCCTACCAAGTTTAGGGCTCTCCACAATATATAAATATGTATTACATTTGATAATGACGTTGCGACCATACGAATCTATCTCGCATGGAGAGAAAAATATTATATTTTTGTTTTTTATCGTGTGATTTTAAACCGGGACAAAATAACAAACTGATTAATAGTATTACAGCTTTGTTAAACAGGAGCGATTCCACATAAAACAGGACGCATGACAAGGTTGCGTGTCATTAATCCTTGTTACCTTCAGTACAAAACTGGCCCTTCCTTCCTCCATAACATTGAAGACATGTTCCATCCTGGCTACATGATCTGTTTAAACATGACATCGGACAAACATTCTCACAGTCGACGCCATAATTTGGGGGTGGACAATCTGACGATTTAAAAGAATAATTTAAAATATTTCAATTTGTTTAAGATATATATATATATCTATATATATATATACATATATATATATATATATATATATATATATATATATATAATATATTTATTTTTCTCTATATATATAGATATTACAAATATAAAATTATATATATATATATATAACTTTATTTTTCTCTATAAATATAGATATTACAAATGTAAACTATATATATATATATATATATATATTAATTTGTAAGTGAAATTCTTAGTTTAAAAGATATTGAACTTTTGTATCACCTCCGAAGATTTGCAATTCGCAAACGACAAGAGAACCCTGGGCAATGTGCAGTTCTAGCCCCGAAATGAACGGCCTAGACGGAAAAGTCATGTAGATTATTCTCTGATTATTTTGTACTGGAGATTCGAACTGAGAAGTGAGTGGATTATGGGCCTCAAAAAGTTTTACATTGACCTTGTAGGATTCGCGTTGGTCTGGATCTGTTTAAGAAAGTAAGATTTGAAATATATATTTTTTTAAAAACTTCATTTTAAATAAAAAGAATTAGAAATATATTTCACAGATATTTAAAAACAACAACAACAACAAAAACCCCCCACAAAATATGTAATTATTATATTCGATTGATATTGCTGTGTAGATATTCTAAATTGCATTATGATCTTACTGTTAATTAATTCAGTATTGTATTCTCGTTAACTTTCCATTATAATATTCCCTTATCTCTATATTCCAATATACATTATGATTATATTATCAGTTAATTTAAGATTATGTTCTCAGTAATATTATGATTATATTCTTAATTTAATTAATTCAATTTAGCCATAATTTATAAGTTATATTTGTATGACTACATTCTGACTTACATTATGAATATAGTCTTAGTTAAATCAGAATTTTGTTATCAGTTATTTTTTTTTTATTATTATATTATCAGATATTATCAGATTATATTTTCTCAGTAACGTTTAGATTTTATTCTATCTCATGTAACATACAACTAATTTCTCAAGTTAATTGTGGTGTGTGTGTTTTTTAGCGTTATCAATATAACTTTTATTTAATATGCTGCTGTCACAAGAATTGATTTTGACATGTAGTGTGTTTATATTTTCGTGTCGTCCATAACTATGTCACTTAGTCAGTCTCCAAAAAGATGCTTCAATTTAAGTATTAAAATTTATTTTTAAAAATTTAAAAAATGACAGTAGTTGTATTTTTGGTGTGGAAAATATTCGTTTTTCCTGTAGAGATACAAATATTTTGATAAATTGATTTGAGTCGATCAGCAGTTAGGAATTAAATGGGTAATTATTTAAAAATGTCCTTATCATGATTAAACCATCATTCTTCATGTTGGTCATGATTAAACCATCTTTCTTCATATTGGCTTAGACGCTTCACAAATTGAAAAAGAAAATTCTTATGGTTTTGTATCCGCGGATGTCCTCCTTAAAAAAAAAAAAAGTTCTATTGTAGCTGGGACAACTTGAATAAACTTACGAATATGAAGCTGAACTAGGGCCACTGAACGATTAACTCGAAGCTTCATCTGCATTGTATTCATGTAATCATGACTTAAAGTGAAGCATTCTATCTGACTAGATAACCCATCGTGAATTATCGCCATCAATTTCTTGATCCTGCTGGTGCTGGCTGGCACATCTATTATTGATGGGGTGGCCTTCAGTGCCAAATTCCTACCTGGGGTGTACAAAATTATTTACTTAGAATTAATCTATGCAGTTTAACTATCTGTGTACTTATATCTGCCATGCTCTGGCTACTGAATGATGCGTCGGAAACAATCAAGAAAGACTCGATATAATTTCCTTACACAAAAACACTGAAGTGACTCGTAAATTACTTATAAATATACACAACATAAAATTGCAAAGTAGACCATAGAGATTGAATCTTTAAGCTGTACACTATAAATATTAATTTTTTTTTATATTATATATATATTTTTTTAAAGAATGCAATGAATTATAATGATATCTCGAGATAAAGTATTAAGTATATTTGAAACAGCAATTAATTAAAAATTGCATCACCAGCGCGAAAAAAATGAACTTTTTAAAAGGTTTAACATTGCTGTTTAATGCTTCTTTTAACTAGATATATATATATATATATATATACACACACATATATAAATATATATATATACATGTAATAAATAGAAACTCCTCAGGAATTAACGAGCAATATAACAAGCACTTAATATAGTCCTTTGTTGCAGACATTATATTTTTTTATCGTAAAAATTGCATGCAAAACCAATAAGAAATATTTTGTCACAAAACAGATACAATGATGATTCCACCCCATGAACTTTATTGAAAGGGATTGAGGGGAGAGCAAACCTTATAATGGACTTTAATGAAAACATAAAAAAGTAAAATCAATTTATATAGACTACATAGATACAACGACAAACCTTGTTTACCTAGAATGTCAAACGTGCCTGTTTTGATGTAAAGAAAACATAACTATCCGTTGATCCCTGTGGCGATAGGTCCCATGTAGGCCTCTAGCCTTCCTCGCTGCTTTGATTCCAAGCTAATGTAGAAATTTTTCTCTACATCAACCACATCATCCACATCATCCATCCATCTAAAGTTTTCCTCTAGGGTTTTGGAGATGTAACATCTTCACGTCTCTGTCATTTAGCAGTCTCTCTAAGAGTATAGCCCAGAGTAGACTTCTCTTTTTTATTTCTACTACTAGCCTAGTATCCTGATAAAGATTGTGCATTCCTGGTTGATTCTTATTTACCAACCATATTCATCCTTTGTTTGTCCATATATTTCATGAGAACTTTTCTCTCCCATGTGTTTAATAGCTTTTTTGCCGTTTTTTGTTAGGGTCAAAGTTTCACTTACAAATGTTAAAACTGGTCCTCAATACAACTTTATAAATAATGTTTTAGACTTTTGGTGTTTTTTTAAAACTTTTTTTTTATTGTATGGCTACTGAAGTATGTCCTGTTTCCGGCCGATATCCTCTTAGTTATTTCTGTTAGTAATTCGATTCTTTGATATAATAAAGATTCTAGAAAATGTAAATGATTTACTTTTCAAAACTCTTGTCTCTAATTTTAATGGCTTCAATTAACTGTTCGTCTCTTATCATAGCCATTTATTTTGTTTTTGGTTGTTAACTTCCAGCCCTGCTGGTAGTCATGCGTCTTCTAATCCAGTGAAAGATTTTGATATATCTTTACTACTTTTCTCTTAAAGTTCTGTGTCATCAGTAAATGCAAAAAAAGGGGTTAATTGTAACATAACTAGTAAGAGAAAACTACTTTACAAGCATAAAGTTATAATAATTATACCTGTGTTGATGTAAACAGAACAAACTTGAACGATTGCATTCCACGACACCATGACTTGATCTACTGTCAATGTATTGGCGCAGAACACGTCAATAGTGTTTATGCTGGTCTCAACAGTTCGCTGTTCAAGACAGTCTTTGATATCATCAATTTCTTCACCGAAGACGTGAAACGTCAAGGTTAATATAGCCGGCTCTATTGAAAATAAAAGTTACATGTCCTTACAGTTTGTATAACAACATGTTATGAATAGAATTCATTAGAAAAAACGTTTTAATATAATTTAAAACAAATTTTAAAAATACCATTAAGTAAGCGATAGAGTTTCATGGAGTAATTAAAAATTACATATTAGTAATCTTCGTTATTAGATGGGTACTGGTAGCAATCAGATCGCCAAAACACTTTGGTACTAATAGCAAATGAGAGGGAGGGGGGGGGTCATAAAACATTGCAACAAATAGCAATCATGATATAAATGGTATAAAATGTTCGGTCCCATCCCCAATACGTTTCAGCATATCTTGCTCCATGCTCACTGATGCCTTCGGAGAGTGGGATGTTGAATCAGGTCTCAGATACCGCATTGATGTAAGGCTATTCAAGCTCTAAATCTACTTCTTAAATTCTATGTCCTTAAAATATCATCAGGGATTTTATGTAATCTGACGGTTGTGCTCAAAAAGCTGCAATAGGTGCTTATATCCAAAGCAAAATTTTATTTTTTTCAAATGCATGCAAAATTATCGTTCTTAAATATAACACAATCATGTATTGTCTTTAACCGACCAGCTACTCCGTGTATGCAAGCAGCTAACCACGTTTAAAGATGCAACGAGAGGCTTAAATTAAGGAATGAATTCTCATAACTTGGCAGCAAACTTTCTTAAAAATGATCACTACCTATTCTCTCAAAAACAATCCGTGCCCAGGAGAAGACAACAGGTCCGTTCAGTTGAAAGGTCAGATTTTGTGACGCGTTGCAAGTTGCGTCATTGTGGTCCGTCAGGAGTGGACTGTCCACCACAGAAGCGTAAGCGGCATCATCTGACAAAAATGTTCATAATCATACACATTACCCTCTCCCACAAGTTTTTTTTGGAAACATAAAAAGAAGAAAAAAAAAGTATAAATAAAGGAAATGTGTAAGTCTACTAAACAGTATCGATGAGTTTAAAGTTATATTAATTTGAAATGAGTTTAAAAGTCTCGAAAGAAAAATATAAACACTTCCGAGGTGAAATGTTTAAGGCGATCCGCTTGCAAAAGATGTTCCAACAATTTTAATTAGGAAATAAATTAAATGGGAGATACCATCGCAATCAGACAGTATATGGCTGAAGAACAAATTAATCGTAATTGACACTTATGAGAATGTCTGTAAACATATCTGCATTACACGCGTTAATTTTGCAGGCACTAAGTTTTCAGCAATATTAATTGAATCAGAATGAGCCCTAACCTTATAGTTTTCAAGAATTTTTATCAATCTGACCTTTTATAGGAGAAAATTAGAATTATTAAAATTTAAATATACAATTATAGACTCGTTTTTAACTATATTTTATAAAGATTTACGTTTTTTAAAAAATATATTATTCGGGTAATCGATACCCGAGAAAAGCCGGGGATATTTACTAGTTATAGATAATACCCACTTTATTGCAAAAATAAATTTAAGTAAGATTGCTAAATTCTATAGCAGCAGGAAAAGTATGATGTAAATTTTAATAGATTGCTTAAAGAAACAGTTTCCAAATGTGTTCTAACCGATCTATTTAATAAATCAATGCATCAGATATATTTATTAATCTTTCTTAGTGACTTAAGAGTTACTTACTTATTATATAATCTATATGTATTTCTTATAAGGTAAGTGCCAAAACTAGCAAAATTGAACTGTACCAATATTCAACTCGTCGTGCGTTTGTTTACATGTCTACTTACAGTATTGACAACCTAGAGAAAACCAAGGTTTTTCACAAGTTTCGCCATCCTTACACGAAAGATCCTCTTTACACAAATTGTCAGCGCAGTGGCAGTTTGTATCATTAGGGCAGGAGGATTCTGAATGGAGTAAAATTATCAATAGCACTGACACTACAAGTGATATTTATATTATATATATTTATATTTATATGTATACATATATATATATATGTGTATGAAGCTTTTTATTACATGATTAGTTAGTTGTTTTTTGGTTGTTTATTTATTTTTTACAGCTCATTAATACAAAGTAATGAACCAATTAGATCTCTAGCAGAAATACCAATTGGTTTAAGTGAACTATGTTTGCAATTTATGAAATTAATTATGATTTGTTTCGGTACGTAAGATAGTTTGTAAAACATGGGAAAAAAATCATATATTAAGAAAACGAAGCTAGAACTGTAGAGAGGTATGAAAGGGGAGAGAGAGAGAGAGAGAGAGAGATAGAGAGAGAGAGACTGAGCAAGCGAGAGAAATAGAGTTAGAGTGCGAAAGAAAGTAAAGAAAGTAAATTGGATATATATATATAAATACAATTAAGAAAGAAAAAGATTGTGGGTCAGAGGAAAAGAAAGTAAATGGGATATATTATATGATATATATATATATATATATATATATATATATATATATACACACATATATATTAAAAAAGATAGAGAGAGTGGATGGGAGAGAAACTAATCTAAAAACAAAATATAAATACAATTAAGAAAGAAAAAGATTGTGGGTCAGAGGAAAAGAAAGTAAATGGGATATATTATATGATATATATATATATATATATATATATATATATATATACACACATATATATTAAAAAAGAAAGAGACAGTGGAGGTGAGAGAAACTAATCTAAAAACAAATGCAGTGTCTTGGAGGAAATGATAG
This sequence comes from Lymnaea stagnalis, assembly GCA_964033795.1. Classification (NCBI taxonomy): domain Eukaryota; kingdom Metazoa; phylum Mollusca; class Gastropoda; family Lymnaeidae; genus Lymnaea; species Lymnaea stagnalis. Next base: position 75,099 of record CAXITT010000436.1, read on the forward strand.
GGTGTGTTAAAATGAGAGAGAGGGAAAAAAATAAGAAAACATGTTGATTAACTTGAGTTGAGACTTGCCTTTTTCGTTAATGGTGCCGCTGTCATGTTCATCTAAAGAAAAAATGCACACTAAATATTTCTTTTTAACAAGTTTTTTTTTTAAACCACTATTTAGATTATAGAAAAAGATAAAATAGATCCACTGTTGTAGGTTTCTCTATACATTTAATGTATTTTTATTTATAAATTTCTCGTACTACCGACAGAAACATAATATTTATATCTCTATCCCCACCATCGTCTTATGCATTACGCCCGTACCTCCTCTATACAACTCCCCGTGATTTAAGTCAGGAATGACACGAGCTCTAAAAAAAAAAATAACAGTTTATTCTAATAGAAATTTAACTAAATCCAGTTTGTTTGGGGAAAAATTGTTCAGATTTACAATTAAATTTTCATTTTAAAGATTATAAACCATTATGCAAAGTTTTTGTTGCATTTATGATACTTTTATACACACAAAAAGCCACACTAATAGCAAAAGATCAATGAAAAGAGAACAATTTAAAAGTAAAAATATAATAATTTTGTAATTTTTGTTTAATGCGAAAGGAAAAGACTAACCTGGTTCACATAAAAAAAAGTTATTGTTTTTATCTGTACATTGATGACATGCACCATCAAAATTACAATTTCTTCCAACACATCTGTCACTACACGTTTCATTACAGTAGAGGCCGTAGTAAGGGGGCGGGCACTCTGAAAATAGCATGTTTTGTAGGACGTGTTTACGTCATAATTTCCCCCGTGGTGAGATCACTAGCAGATGCTGCGTTCGTATTGGCCGTGGCTTATTTCTTTTGATCTTGTTTACCACAAATTAAGCTATCGCCTGTTTTGGTTGAGTCGAAGGCTTAGGAAACTTATAGTAAATTGTACAAAGTTCTAGTTACTAGTACAATCCGGAATTTGCCTCGAATTTTCGGTAGAACCAATTATAAAAGAAAAGAGAGCAGTATTGACGGGGATAAGATTTTGACTTCAGGAGACAGAGTGTTTTATTTTGTGTTTATGTATTTGTGTTATTATTTCCTATTATCATTGTACCTTATAAATTAGCACATTGTAATAACTGTGTACCGCTACAAGTCCTACCTTACTCTGAAAATTGATGATCGTTAATTCTTTTGTGTACTTTGTAATTGTATAGATAACTAATAAATTCTATAAATTGTACTTAGCACTGCTACGAGTGTCTTTTTGTTTGTGTATTCTTCAGATGGCACTGTCCTTTGTTATGCACTATTTAGAAAGAGCAATACATTAAAACAACATATTCATTTCTTACACTAGACAGCAGTGCGTAACAAATTATGTTGCTCGTCCGGGATGTACTTTAATCTACATTTTTTTATTTCTTATTAGTCCCCAAATTAACAAATTTTAGGCTTGTCCTGGAATTCTTGTATCCATATTTTATTCTCATTAGCACTAATAACAAAATTGGTTTGCTTGTCCTGAGTTAATTTGGGTCCATACATTTTGTTATGGCACCAATAATAACTAGAGTGTTTTTTCTGTAGGTTTTGACCCACTGTTTTCTTCAATATACTCAGACTAAATTTAGTTCACGATACCATTTTACTATACCAATAATAGAGCTGGTTACAGTCTTGCTTTAAATTCAATTTTAATAAGTGTGTTCATTAAGTTTGAACATTTATAGAACATTGTTTAGAACGAGCAATACCATAAAACAACAGCTTCATTTCTCAATATAGATGGCAGTGCGTAACAAGCATTTAACTCTTTATCATTGAAAGGGTGTCTAGTGTATTTTGTGAAATCACATGTTTTCTGTCACTGCTCCATAATGTGTGTTTAAAATTATGGTTAACAGCTAATTGGTGAGAAGATATGCAATGTGTTCACCTAGATTTATGGAAAGACGTCCAAAGAAGGATGACGTTTTTTACAGCCCTGGTCTTGATAACATTGACAAAAAAAGAAACATAATAGCAAGTCTTAAATTTCACTTTAAACAATAATGTCGAAAAATAAACGTTTATCTTCATTATTTTTAGGGTTAAAATGATATGTTTGCATAAAGCACACTTGATATTCTTTAAACTCTTCTAGAGGGTAAAATTAAAGTGAATTCACCTCCATACATCTGGAATTCACAAATCGTCAAGGAGCCAGATGTTACGTTGATCATTAGTTTCGAAATAGTGGCTTTCATGACAGGGATGTGAAGAGAGTTGTCAGCTGATTGACTGGAAGTGTGGACACATACAGTTTTATTGGTAGCATCCATGCACTTTACAATGAGGGAATATGTCTCTGCTGTTGTATCTGTTTAAACGTGCAAAAATAAGTCAGATTTGAAGAAACGGAGAAAATTCATGCCATTGGATTACTATTTTTTAATTGAAACAGAAATAATGTAAGAACTCCAATCAATCATCGAGAAGCAGACAAACGTTTGCACACACAAATAAAGGAAAAAAATATAAGCTATACTAATGTCACTATTGATCTTAACCTTTTGTTGGTTTACAATTTTTAATTGAAAATATACAAGTGTAAATTTTTTTAAAAAATGTTTATTCTACAAATCATAAATAATCTAAAGCGTGTTTGGTATCCCTTAACAATTCCCGCTACATGTTTTTAAAAAAAACAAACAATGTTTTTAGTTTAATTTAAATTGAAAACAAATTTGTCTGTTTTTGGTTTACAGTTATAATTTTGGAAATTTAACTCACTTTTGTGAACGCTGATTCCAGTTACAATGCGCTTATTATTTGTGATCAGCTGCAGAGCGTCATATTTGGTGTTGAATGTTTCGCAGGAGTCTGTGCCACTATTTTCATCAAAGATTGCTCTAAAATTATTTGGGATATAAGAGTTACATCCTTTGACTGCTGCTCCTCCAAGTGCTACATTACGTCCTGTGAAGTAAAAAAAAGACCGTGCCAAGTTAAAATATGTATTTTTCTTCACAGCAGAATTCCAAATTAACTCTTTGTAGGGGCTTTCCAAATTTATTAGGTGCACCTAAACTAAAAATAGTTGTTTCTCCCAAATAATATATACATATATATATATTAATCGCCGATATTTTAATGAAGAAGGCAATATAAAGAATCACCATTGGGGGCTTTCATTAATTACGTCAACAATTTTAGCAATTTTGTCTCCCTCCCCCCTTTTTATCATCAACTGTCAAACTTTCAAAGACCCGCCCCCCTCAGTAATTATGTCAACATTTCTATACCCAACACCCCAAAGAGGAATAATGAACTATAATATAAATAAATACATTTTAATATATACTTATCTTTCTTAATAACAAAACATTGTAGGAAAAACCTTTTATTGCATCTCTACTTTGTTAATGAACATGTTCAATCTTTATATAAATAAAAATATGAAACTATTTTAATTTACACTCATTTAAATTTGTTAAAAGAAGGTAATAACCAGTCAATTTTTAAGATTAAAGTTTTAATTTTTTAAAACATGATTGTTCCCGGCAACTATTATAAACCTCCCTCCCTCCCCATCCCCATTCTCAACAATTTTAAACATTTCTAAACTCCACCTCCTCCAATTTTGTTGACACAAATAATTGACGATCCCTTTTGTAAGCTCTGCATTCCGTTTCAATTAAGACTTTTCGTGTGAGAGTAGAATACATTTGTAAATAAATATATACCAAACAACCATTGCGATCAGCTGATGGCAGAGCCTTTTGCCAAAAGTATTTTTTACAAATAAAACTCATCTTTTGGAATATTGACGGGGAAAAGAACACAAGGGCAATGCTTGTCAAATGACACACCCCTGATATTAAAGCACATAAAGGTTGTTTCCCTTTTGTGATATTTTGAAAATCAAAGATTGGTGTAATTGACAGTGTGATTTACACCAATTTTTGTACAAAAAGAGCGGAAAATCATATGTAGGGGATACATGTAATTGCCTTATATGACATTTTATAGAACACATATTTCTACATTTTATAGAATATATATTAAATATATTTTAATGAATATTTATTTTTTTTTTAAATGGACGATCAATCTTTACAATAAGATAAAATTATATATTTTTATTTATCCAAATAAACGGAAATTTCTTGTTTTTTTTTTTAATTCTTCGTACATATTTTTTTTTTCTATGCTGAAAATACTTGCTTGAGTTTTTTGTTGTTCCTTAAAATTAGTCTGTAGCAAGACATTGGGCATCTAATCGTTTTTCGTTGAGTGGAATTTCAATGCATGCCGGGTTCTCGGTATTGTGTTAATGAGAAACTTATTAATGTCATGTGTAAGTTTTCTTCTAACTATTTCATTATGTATGCACGAATATATCTCAACAATAATACGATGAACACGGCAGATCAAGACGTAAAGAAAAGAAGAACAAAATCATTACACACACAAACACATACACACTCAAACACACACACACCTACACACACTAATTGCCCCCCCCCCCCCAATTACCCCAATTAGGATTCCACCTGCATTGACGTAAAGTGAAAAGATTTGCCCGGTCCCTTT
>CAXITT010000436.1:88895-101395 GCA_964033795.1 Lymnaea stagnalis
TGGATGGATGGATGGATGGATGGTTGGATGGATGGATGGATGGATGAATGGAGGGAGGGATGGAGGGAGGGAGTTAGGGAGGGAGTTAGGGTGGGATGGAGTGATTGGATGGATTGATGGATGGATGGATGGATGGATGGATGGATGGATGGATGGATGGATGGATGGATGGAGGGAGGGAGGGATTTATGGAGGGATTGAGGGAGGGATTGAGGGAGGGATGGATGGATGGACAGATGGATGGATAGATAAATTAGTGTAATATATTTTTAAAATTGTATTAATATATATAAACATAAGACTGTGCAAGGCTGACCATATAATGTTACAAAAATAAAGCAATTTAAATACATTCAAAATCGTTTTTAAAAATAACCAGAATAATCTATTTTTTCACGGAACATATGTCATATATTATAAAAGGAAAATTTTTATATGTCTTTTTATATTTACGTTTTCGTTATATTTTTTTATTTTAGTTGGAAATACATTAAATACAACAATAAAAGAGTTATTTTAATTATTTTCATGAGTTAATAAATTATTGTTTTTAACGTATTCAAATGATCATTATGTTTTGTTGATATTAATTATAAATCACATTCATTATCTATCGGCAAAACACAGGTGTCTAGGTGTTTTTTAAATATTTTTTTAATATTGCGAAATTTAAAAAAAATTATGTTGTCTGAATATTTTCAAACAATATCATTATAAAATTTACGATCTAATACATACCCTAGATACATTTTATTCGAAATTTATTACAAAGAGGCAAGCGCGATGGTTTAAATATTTTAAATTATTATTGACAGCTCAATTATGATTCCAAATTTTATGTTTTCCCTAAAACCTAAAAATTCTATTTAAAAAAAAATAAGAATGATACTGACACAACACTGTCGTGTATGTACTGTTTATGAATATCATTAATTTTAAAGAAACCATAATTTCAAAAATTGTATATTTTAGTTAAAATATGCGATTGTATTTTGTATAAAAAGAAATGTGTTATAAATTTTCAGTAAATTTCTTTAACGCTAAGTAAACGAGATCTTGCTATACTTGTTATGAATTATCGTCTTATGATTAATACTAAATAAATAGTAATTACTTAAATGACTTACAGATCAGCATCATTAAATTTTCGTGACATTAATCAAGTGGAATAAAAAAAAAGGATATTTGTTTTTAATTTATTTTTTAGGATCAATAATTTTTTTTACTTTTATTAACTGTTTTAGCTTTGTATTTTTTAAATTAAATCAATCATTATTTTTTAATTTCACAAAAAATAATAAACATATAATTTGTATTATAATGTATGAACTATTCATATTGTACGTTTTGTTTACATTTCAAGGGTGATAATTTTTTTTTTTTAAATGTGTGTTTGCATCGGTTTGACGTGGGTATATAAGTTAAAATTGGAATCTCCACTCAATTAGGTCACAGCAATACGTTTTTTAATGGATTTCAATTTCAATTTACGCATGTTTTGCTACAAGACGGGTTCACTGTTACTACACACTAAAGCATTGCTATTGCGTCTGATTCTGATTATAAGCATGAAATGAACAAATATTTTTAATTAAAGGAATATTTTTGATGAAGATAGGACTTCAGATGTGTCTGATACCGAGAATTCTGTAAATTTTCATCATAATTAATTGTTAGCAAGGTTTTTTTACTTTTTTCATTCATACTTAACTCGCGCATACTGTGATACTTTCTTAGCACTATTATTAGCCCTAATATTAGTTTTATTCAAGTTCCAGTAGTATAAAATTCTCAAATAGATTACATTATTCATTTGTTTTAATTGAAACTAATTAGTAATTATAAAATTATTTTAATATTGTTTATGTTTCAGTTGTAGCAAAATGTAAACAATGCCGTGAATACCGTACAAGGCCAAGGCTATTACACTGTAAAAATCAGTTGTGTTCCCTTTTCAATGAAAAGTGGAAGTAAAAGTAATTTAGGCAGATTGTTAAATATTTTGACATCTTTTTTTTTAATAGTAATATTTTTTTCTGAACTAATAATTTATTTTTGTTTTTATATTTTGACAGCTTCTATGAAGTGCAGATGTCAATCATACTAATCATGGTCAATAGAATTGGTTATGATGACAATGACTGTGGGACTCTTTGCTGCATTTAGACCAGAGGTACAAAGCATATTACTTCCTCATGTTAAAACAAGAGAGGATTTAAGGATATTTCGAAAGCAAATAGACATTTTGAAAATCTATTTTACTACAGATTTGGTTTGTTGTTAGTAAGCAGTGTGCGCAGAACAATGAACCGCAGAAATTTTGTGTTTTCAAAAATTGATACCATTATAACAACATTTAAGGGGAGCTTTATCTACTAAGTAAATTTATTATTCATGCAGGACTTATAAAGCTCTCAATTTTACAAGAAATTCCAGGAAATCCGTTTATGTTGGACAATGACCAAGGCCATTAGGACTAAAGACATATTCAAGGCTAAATTGAGTTTCCTAAAAGTTTCAAAAACTGAAAATAAAGAAACATGCTGTGCAAAATTGGGAGACTCTTTATTAATAGAAACAAATATATATATAACAAAGATTCCATTTTAACGGAAACAAAGCTTTACATTTACTATTTCCTAAATATACATTTCAAGAGCGTTTAGGGATTTATATATTTTTTCTCCAGGATACATCAAAGCTCAATTGGTTTTCTTCTGCAAAAAGTGGATTTTTGAATTTGAGATTTCATGAGAGAAGGTGGAAAGGATCGCGCTATGCTTTCAATTAATATCTCCTTAGCACCGAGTCAATTATTCTAGTATCATAAAATGAACAAGGCTATCGTAATAACGCTAAAAAACCAAAGCATTTTAATTACATGCGGATTGTTCGAAACATGGATAGCAAACGAAAATTAAAATGAGTGTAAATATTTTAAAATGCTTTGGCTGTTATTAGAATGAGACAGCAGGATTTGACATTTATTTATATTATCATCTATGAATTATTATTATTGACTTTATAAAACTTAGATTGAATTTTTAAAAGGAACATACAATAATTATTAAACTTAAGTATTTACATCATTGTGAATATGAGTGTATTAGTTGAACAAACATTATATTGTTACAGAAACTGAATTTAAAAGTAAAAATGATTAGTATGTGAAAAGAAACGTAAGTAGCAATCAAGAGTCATAAAAAATGTGGATTTTTTTATTTTTTTATTTCGTTGTCAAACTATTTTTCCAATATGAACTAGACCACCAAGGCTAGAAGTTGAAACAATAAAACATTTCTATTTAGAAATATATAATTATAGTAATGGTCTTATCTGATATTTAAACAGACTCTAATACAAATATTAACACTATTATATCGGTAGATAATAGCACCGACTGTCGGCGGTGACCATGGTAACGACCGGTGAATGCACTCATTTACGTGTGTTCTCTAAAGACCGTTTTTGTAAGTATTTCACGTCGATTTTAACACTTCAATGGCATGGATTATGTTGTTTTTTTGTGAGGTAATTTCCGTCACAGCCATATGTCAAAACCCCATAAAAATACAGGGTCTTCAGACTTTAATGTTGGTACCAGATATTGGTTTAAAAATCAAATTTTTAATTGCTTTTTTTTTACCAGTTCATGTTTCATAGTTCAAAAGAGATTTACAAATAATAATTTTATTTTTTGAAGAGGTAGGGGGGCACATAAAATCATTTTCATCATTTTAAAGTTCAATTTAAAAAATAAAATATAATAAATGATAAAATCCCAAACCTGAGCATTGAAATCTCATTTTATTTTATTTTAGAAAATTTAGTAAACTGCTTGGTAAAACTGGACTCGGGCATAATAATTTGTATCTAGTTTTGGGTTGTGAAAAATTGTTTGCTGTAGAAAACTAGGAATAATAACCTCTTTGACGATTATTTTTAAAAAAAACATGATAAAGTATTTGATTGTAGAAGGTATGTGAAGCAAGTTTAGATTTTGGTTTAGAAAAAAACAAAATACGACAGAAAATGTCAGGTTGTATTTGACAAGAATATTAAAATCTCAAAACTGAACTATGTTACACACTAAGAATGTGCAAATGAATAGTTAAAGTTCTTAAGTAATGTGTTTAAACTTCTTTTAAAAAAATAATTTTTAAGTGGAAAAAAAAGATGTGAAAAAATGTATGTGAATGCCCATCTTTATATCCGATTACAATAATGTAGTCAACAAAATAAGTTTTATTATTTCATTAAAAAAAATGTAAATATATGGTATAGCAGTTTGCAGCTCATTGCGTACATTTACATACGTTTATACATACCACGAGGAAGTTGGTAAGAGGACTTACGATTTTCCAATAAAATGGAAAAATGGAATATTTAAATTTTGGTTAATTTAAAAAAAAAAAATAATTATCAACATATCAAATTCGGTTAATGTTAAAATATTTTAAATGGTATATAATATTTTGTTTTAAATATAAAGACTTTTCTTTTACAATTTTATTCGAAATTCTTTTTCCGCAGAACAGGGGCCTAAAAATGCGTTGGTTAAGACATAGAATATTAAAGATAAATATTTCTCAAAATGAAATGATGTTCAAACTTAAACCTTAATGCAAAGATATTTCCAACAAGTACAACCTGATTAACTTTTACCTATATTTATTTATATATTTATAGGGCGTGGAATAGTTTTATTATTGTTTTCGGTAACATACGTACACATTTAATTATTATATGTTTAGACTTTGCAATAACATGTAGAATATATAACAAAATTGCTCCATCTTTTCCCTGTACATTAATGTCATATGTTCTAGCACAAAAAAATTTAAAAAAATAAAATAAAAAAACCCAAAAGAAGCACAACAGTGTTTCATTCAAAATCTTTCGTTGGCAAATTGTAATCTTATATAAATCTATTGATCGAAAAAAAAAATCAATACCTTTTTTCTCCAACACAACCCGTATCCATGTAAAGACAATCGCTCCGTGAAGTTTGAAGGTCAGATTTTTTGCCGTGTAACAAGTTGCGTCATTGTGGTCCGTCAGGAGTGGACTGTCCACGATAGCTGAGTGAGCGGCATCATCTGACAATGATGTTCATAATCATACAAACTACTCGCTCGAAATATTGGTCTTCGGAAACTTCAAACAATGTATAATACTGTTTGATCTAAATATTGATCAAGCCTTAATATTACCAATGTATGTTATGTTAGTACGGTACCTCAATATTTTCAAAACTTGTCTCTGAATAGAATTCTGGAGAGAAATATAATCCCTTGCGAGATAAGATGTTTTAGGAAAGCTACTGGCAAAAAGAGATTTCAATATTTGGAATCATTACATAAGTCAAATGGTTGGTACCGTTGCAATCAGACAGTGTATGGCTGAACTATAAATTAATTGTGTTCGACACCTAGTCAGAATGTCTTTTAACAAAACTGCAATTCCAAAGTCGCTTATCAGGAACTCTGGTTTCAGCAATATTATTTGAAACGGTATGTGCCCAAATTTCATTGTTTACACTGACTTTTATTAATATTGCCTGCTTTAGGAGAATATGAATATTATTAAAATTTGAATATTTCAGTATCGAAATGTTTTTGACTACCGGTACTTGTTTCCATGCAGTCTATGCTTAGTTGGTTGGATCATGTGAACAAGCAGTTGGGAATACAGCCATGGAGAAGAAAGGCATACGTTAGGTGTGAGTGGAAGGAAGTCGTGACGGAGGCCAGAGCCCTGCATGAGCTACAGCACCACAGACATGGGTGATTTCCTTATAAAGTTTTTAGTGATTTTTTTTTTCAGAAAACAAACCCTAGAAAAGCCGGGTCAATTGATAAGGGGTATATAATAAGCCACTGAGACCTACATGGCAAAAATACATTGAAGTGAGATTGCTTGAGTTCATAACGGTAGGATCCGAACTGTAAATTATTTATTGATCCATACAGATTAGGATGAGATAAACTCAAACACTTACAGTACTGAAATGTACCGATAATTAACTCCCACGGTATGTAGTTGTGGAATGTTTACAATTCAAGACGCCATGTGCGTTCATTTTTTTTTAAAGGAATATATGTTTTGCAATGACAATTACATTATCAATGTACTTAGCATCATCGAGATTTGTTGAAGTTGAAGACAATGTCCAAATAATTTTAGAAACAGCAACACATTCCATAACACTGATGACTGATACGTTAATATGAAAACAATCAGACTATCTTGCGTGATTATTTAAATGTCAACTTACAATATTGACATGCTAGAGAAAACCAAGGTTTTTCACAAGTGGCGCCATCCTTACACAAAATAGTGTCTTTACACGAAAGGGCAGTACAGTGGCATTTTGAATCAATGGGACAGGACGATTCTGAATAGAGTAAATTAATCAATAACATTGACATGAAAAGGAAAATATAAGTAACGTTTAATAAAATCATTAGAAATTTACTAATTTTTTTTTTTACTATCACATGATTAAAATAAACATGAACATATTTTAATTCCCTAGTATTACTACCTTTTATATTTTAAAATATGAACTGAAATTAGTGATTTTCCTAAATTTTTATTTTTACACAACAAATGTGTTGTAAAAATATTTAAAGCAATGTCATATTCTAAGAAAAACAGAGATAAACACTTGAGGGAGATAAACAGGGAGAGAGATTGAGAAAGTAAAGGAGAGAGAGTGAGAGAAAGGGGGGGGGGAGAGGTTAGGAGGAAATATATAGTGATAGAGATTGGATATTTAAGGAGAGAGAGAGATAGAGATAATAAAAAAAATAATAATCGAAGGACTGCATTCAAGCTGTGTAAAAAAAAAAGTACAGCAAAATATGGTAAAGCTTGAATAAGTATACAGAACAACAAGATGTGAAACACGATTCGGCTTAGACCAGTGGTTCTCAACCTGTGGGTCTCGACCACTTTCCCAGTGGTCACCTAAGACCATCTGAAAACACATATCCTTACAGCTATGAAGTAGCAACGAAAATTATTGTGTGGCTGGGGGTCGCCACGACACGAGAAACTGTATTAAAGGGTCGCGGCACTAGGAAGATTGAGAACCACTGGCTTAGACCTTTCTTCATCGAAAAGAACAAATGAAAGTACAAGAAGAAGCAGAGCACAATAACAACTCAGGAGATATCCTTTGTTGTTGCCTCAAACAGGATTACTGGACTTGAAAGAATATACATATAGGTGCTGTGAAAAGAAAAGACTTGAAAAGAATATAAATATAGGTGATGTGAAAAAAAATGATTATCCGGAAATTTGATCGAAAAAAAACTTCGTCGATGGAAAAAATTGATCGAAAGAAATTTGATCGAGCGGAAGTTTTGCCGAATGTGTTCTTTTTTTTAGTTCACACGCTCAAGTTTCTTTTTAAACGAATTTTTTTTTTATTTGACTATATAGTAAAGTGCGTTCATAAAAGAAGTTTGACGAAAATTTGATGGTGTGAACAAAAAAACTAAAAAAAAAAAAAAAATTCCACCAAACTTTCATTCGATCAAATTTCCGTCGATAAATTTTCCGTCGACGAAATTTCATTTCATCAATTTGGTTGTAACCGTGAAAAATGATGTCCAGAATTTTAGCGGACCAAAACTTTCAGGAATATTTACAATCTAAGCAATACGAAAAAAAAAAAGAAGAAATACTGGAAAATTGAGAAATATTATAGGTTAGTATTATATTAATACCATATGGATATATGGTGATAAAAAGCTGAATTAAAAAAAACAAAAAAACTTACCTGTTTTGTTTGTGGTGTTTGTGGTAGGAACATCTAACGAGAAGATAAAAATTAATTATTTCAATTTATCGAGAAATTTTTAAAAAAATAAAAAAAATATTGTTTTGTTGATATGCCTACTGTGATAGCTATTGAGATGTGACTTTTTAAATATAATTATAACAAGAATAATAAAGTTTATTTAAAAAAATCAGGCTTCATCCCCAAAAGCTTAAAGCGCGGTACAAAGTCAACCACATTAAAAAGAGAAATAAAAACAATCTATATTTTACCACATTTAAAAGCAAACGCATCAGTATTTAACAAACATAGGAGCATACCAAGTCAAAGTCTTTCATCCCTTTCAACCATAAGCAACACAAGCAAATATACATTAACTGGTAAAAGGTGGTAGACGACATCACCCCCAGAAGGTGTTTGCAAAAAAGATGTGCTTTTAAATGGGTTTTTAAAGGACACCAGTTTATGTCTGTTTCTGAAGGCGTCGGGAACGGTGTTCCAAATTGTTGGACCAGCAAATATCATTTTTATTAATGTATAAACAAATATATTAAACTGCCAACAGAGAAACGATATCTATAATATCACCTATAACTCCACTCTTCCGTTTCATAGATATGTCCCTACCTCCAGTAACTCCCTGTGATGTTATTAAGTAATGAGACTGATACGTTTCTAAATAATTTCAAAGTAATTTCACTGCATTAAGTTTCATTTGGAATATGTAGCTTGGATTTACAACAATTTTTTTTATTTTTTTATTTTAAATAGTAATTAATCGTTACGCGAAATGTTTTTTTTTTTTTTTTTTGTTTGTTGCAATTTAAAAGGAAGGAAAAATCTATTTATGTAAAATTATATAAACGTCGAAATGAAAAAAAAAAATTTTTTTTTTTTTTTATTTTAAATAGTAATTAATTGTTATGAGAAATTTTTTTTTTTTTTTTATTTGTTTGTTGCAATCTAAAAGGAAGGAAAAATCTAGTTATGTAACATTATATAAACGTCGAAATGAAAAAAAAAATGAGATTAACCTGGTTCACATAAAACGTTATGGTTTTCCTCTTTACATTGATGACATGTTCCGTCAAAATTACATCGTCTACCAACACATCGGTCACTGCACGTTTGATTACAGAAGAGACCGTAGTAAGGAGGCGGGCAGTCTGAAAATAGAATCTTAACGCTTTATCATTGAAAGGGTGTCGATGGTATTCTTTGCAATAATATGTTTTCTGTCACGTCTCAATAATGTGTGTATTTAAAATTAGGGTTAACAGATTTTTGGTGGGATGAAATGTGATGGCTTCTGTTATATTTAATCAAATGCTTCAAGCAAAGGATGCCTTTGTAACAACATGGTCTCGACAAATTGGAAAAGAAAAGTATCATTCTTAAATTTTGTGTTTCAATGTAAACGAAACTATCGAAAAATAAACATTTTACCCAATTTTTTTAATGGGATAAAATGTTATGTTTTGATAAAATACACTTGCTTATGGGATTATGTAAACTGTTTTAAAGGGTTAATTAAAGTCAAGTCACCTCCAAACATCTGGAATTCACAAATCGTCAAGGAGCCAGATGTTACGTTGATCATTAGTGTGGAAACAGTGGCTTTCATGACAGGGATGTAAAGAGAGTTGTCAGCTGATTGACTTGAAGTGTGGTCACATACGGTGTCGTTGGTAGCATTTATGCACTTTACATTGAGGGAATATGTCTCTGCAGGTGTCTCTGTTTAAACATGTAAAATAAATCCGATTTGGAAAATCGAAGAAAATCCATGCAACTGTATTGTAATTTTAAATTGAACAAGAAATAATGTAAGATAACACAATTCAAACATCGAAATGCAGACACAAAATTTGCAAACACAAAAAAGTAAAAAATATAAAATACACGGATGACACTCTTGCTCTTTTGTGTTTGTGTTTTCAAATTTTTAATTGAAAATATACAAGTGTAAATTTAAAAAAAAAAATGTATTCTACAAATTGTAAAAAATCTAAAGCGTGTTATCGTTTTGTGTTTAAAAAAAAAAAATTGTAAGTGACGAGGTGAGAATCCCTGATGACTTTAGTTAAGGTACCGTGGCGAAGTTGAGCCAGTAGTCCAGGCGTGAATGAGAAAGAGTGTCTGGCGTAGGAACTCATGCGAACGAAAAATACGCGCGTTTTGGCAGCGTGTGTGACCTGCAGAACGACTCAGTGATAGTGAAAGAAAGGGCAGTGTTGTCCAGTGATCCCGTTAGTAGGATGTCGTTTGGCTAAGTGTGTTAGCAGGACTTATTGAACTCATTCGATGGCTCATTATGTTTATTGTGTGCTAATTGTGCTATTATAAAAAAAAAAAGCCGAAAGATTACTATGAAGGTTTTAACAGTCCAGTGTTTGTGTACTCTTGTGTACTGGTGGACAGTTACAGTGTGTTAATAAATTATCATACCCCCCTTGACAACGGAGACGACACCAGCAAACATTATATTCAATAAGAAATTCTTGACTTTTAGTTTAAATTAAATGTTTAAAAAGAACAATGCTTAGTCCGTTTGTTGTTTACAATGATAGACATTTAAACTTTTAACTCACTTTTGTGGACGCTGATTCCAGTCACAATTCGCTTATTGTTTGTGATAAGCTGCAGTGCCTCATAGTTGGTGTTAAATGTATCGCAAGAGTTTGTGCCACTATTTCCATCAAAGATTGCTCTAAAGTTTTTAGGGTTATTGTAGATACAGCCTTGCACTGCTGCTCCTCCAAGTCCTACACTACGGCCTGTGAGATAAAAATGAAAATTGCGTATGATAAAATATGTATGTTTATTTACCGTGTAATTCAAATGTAACTCTTTTAAGAGGCTTTCCTGGAAACTTTAGGTCCAATTAAGCCAAACATACATTTACTCCCAAACCACCAAACATTATTTGTTCACAAACATTTTTTTCAATCCTTTCATGAATTAAATTAAATTATCAAAATTTCACATTTTTTTTTATGATTCTCGTTAGAGAGTAAAAGAATGTTTGAAAGAAAAACAAAATGTAACAACCAAAAGGATGAGCTAATTTTAGAATCTTTCCTAAATAATAATTTTAAGAAAAAATCTGCTTTTTTTCGGTTTCCGGAGTACAAGAACACATAAACACACTAATGGCCCTCAATTACTCCAGTTAGGGGCCTCACCTGCATTGACGTAAAGTGAACAGACTTGCCCGGTCCCTTTCCATTTCAACGTCACAGACTCCACAACGTTGTCATCAATGCAGAAGACATCAAAACTGTTGTCTCTTATCTTTGGCGTCCTCAGGGATTGGCACGGCATAATGACCGGCTTGCCGTTAACCACATTCTTGAATTCTAAGGCTGTAATGACGACAAGGGCTGAAATTTTGAATATTACATTTAAATAAAATTTGAACGGGGGGGGGGGGGGTGGGGGATTCGTTTTTGGGAAGATGTTATCTTTGATAAATAAATGTTTAGTTTTTTTTTGTCTAAACGCAGACATTGTGACGCTTTGGCTTCGTCTAGTCCTGTAACTTAACTTCGGAAAACAAGACACGTTTCATTTGTCTTAACGATGGAATTGTATTGTGTAATGAAACCGTGAGAGGCTTTTCCTTTGTTGATCATTTAATGGATTTTCAAGAAATCAAACTTAGATTTATTTCAACCCAAATCAAAGTAGTGCCTGCTTGATGAAGATTTTACAATTATTTTCCTCCTTACCCGATTGATGGAAGACAACTCTGGCCCATGTGAATACCAACGGCACATTAACTTTCACTTCAATACGTTTATTTTCATTGTAACAGGTTGTGTCATTGTTGTCTGTGAGTGCTTTATTGAGTCCCATGGCCGTGCTTGCAATGTCACCTGTACATTTTAAATCCAAATGCATTTACTTGGTGAATCGATCTATGGCTTGCAACGGTACGTACAAAAATATTAAACATAGTTTGATAGTCGAAACATTAAATGAACGTATTAATCATTGGATGTGATAATTTTAGAAGTTATCAAAGAATAAAACATGCTTTAGGAAGTCCCTGATATAAGAGTCATGCCTACATAACCGCATGGCAATTACACGATCATCAGCATGTTATATTTCAGGGAGTGTGTCCGTGTTATCATAGGGTTTACGCACATACATGAAGTTAAGTGTTACATTTTTATTACGAGTCGCAACTTGAAACATATATGCAATCTTCCATATGGAGTAGCTTAATCAAATTTCTTATCCGTCTCGACGCACTTCTCGCAGATGGACATTATCATCTATTTTGCTTTGGTCCTCGGTACAGCTAAAATTCCTGTCACACATCATCTGCCTGTTTTACTCCCTCATACACTGCTGTTCGCCAAACGAAAGGTGATCAATGCTGATCCACCGAATTTAATTATATCTACATTTTTAATTTTCGTTTGGAATACGTCCTTACATCGAATTCGTCGAAAAAAGTATCGCCTTCCTGCTATTTCTCCCTATAAGAGGGCGTATAGTTTACGGCACTCTCCCGTTTTCCTTGCGTAGACTAACTGGCATAACCTCGTTATTCTAAGAGCGAAGAACATGTTAATCATTTTGGTACTTTCGATAACTTTTGTATTTGACAAATTGTACTGACAACATATTTGTAGAATGTTTAACGTGCATCTATTATGGAAACGTTTGAGTCTTCAGACATAATGCCGTTATTGGTTCA
>CAXITT010000436.1:108473-120229 GCA_964033795.1 Lymnaea stagnalis
TATATATATATATATATATATATATATATATATACTTAGTTATATAGATATATATAATTGTATATGAATATGTATATATATAAAATAAAAAGACATACATATATATTTATATATATATATATATATTTATATATATATATATAAATATATATATATATATATATATATATATATATACACATACATATACCTATACAATTATATAAATGTATATATAATTAAATATTTTATATATTATATTATATTCATATGTATTAGTGTCACTACTCGTCTTGAAGAGCTACTTTATTTAAATAAAATACATTTTAAAAAAATGTAATTTTTTTTTTATTACGTTTTCACTATTGCCAAAAAAAAAAATAATTTAATGTTGTTCAAATGTCTTCAAACACTATCAAATAACATTTACGATTTAACTCACACCCTAAACAAATTTTATACGTAACTTATTAAAAACAGGCAACTCCAATATTTTAAATAATTTAAAACATTTTCGACGGCTAAATAACGATAACAAATTTGATGTTTTCCTTAAATGCCTAAAAATGTATTAAATTCTAAATTTTATTCAAATAATTATATTGACATAGCACTATCATCTCTGTACTGTTTATGAATATCATTAATTTGAAGCGACTTATATTTCAAAATTATAATATTTTAGTTAAAACCTCAATGTACAATTGTATAAAAGGCATAACGATATAAATATTCGTGACATTAAAATGTATATTTCTTAACATTAAGTAAAAGATGCCTTTCTGTACTTATCAACTTCACTATGATTGGCTTTAAAGAAAATTGCACTCACTTAAAATTGTACACACCATATTTCCTAACTCCCATATATATGTACCTTAGAAGGTTAATTATTTGTTAAATTCATTTTGAGGCGTTTCATGTGCTTCCTTGGGCAACTGAAACAATCGTATTACTCTTAGACACTCATAGGATTGGCCCAGACAATTGTTGTATTGGCCAAAGCACTTATGGCATTGGCACGAAAACTAATGGCATGGACCCAGACCCCGAAAACAGAATTTTAAAGAAATTAATAAACTCATCCAGTGGATTTTAAACTCTTACCTACGCAAAAAAATGTTTTTGCCTTTCACGTGCTTTGCTCTTATTTGGATTATTGATAAGTGCATTAGTGAATGCTATTTGGATATACAGCTGAACTGATTGCATTAAATGTCATTTTCGTATTAAAATTTGTTTAAAAGGTGCGTTCTTTACTAATTTTTTAAATTTCATAAAAGTTTACTTTTTGAAAGATAAAAACTAAAAAACTCATTAAATGTTAAAAATACTAAGCTGAAGTTGTTTTTTTTTAATTCTAAACAATTTTAGCAATTGGAAAATTAATCCTTTGTAAATATTGATCTTGCTTTTAAGAATGGGAAAATACATTATCATTTTTGTCACGCACGGTTCTAAAATCTTTAGAGCCTATCGCATTCCGTTAGTGTTAAAAATATTTAAAATGGTACATTATATGTTTTTTTTTTTTTATTTTAAGGATGTGCTATTAAATTTTTTACGAATTTCTTTTTTCGTAGAACAGGGGTCTGAAATAGTTTGGTTAAGACATATACTTAAACAGTGTACTAGAAACCGAGATAAATATTTATCGAAATGAAAAAAAAAATGTTTAAACGTAAAGCTCAAATCAAAGATGTTTGAAACAAGCAAAATCTGATTAACTCTTTATCTAAGTATATGTTACAGAATGTGATTACTCAGGGCAGTTTTCATAATGCTTGGTCATTATAAATAATGACCGATAAAATCAGGAAATTTAATAATTTTGTATTTGTCTACGACAATCAAGGATAATTTATTACATTGCCCGGCTCTATTATTTCTCTGGTCGCTGTAATTAATTGACAGCAATTTGGCAATTCAATGTATAAAAAATCACAAGGGAAATGATTGTAACCTATCTAAATTTAAGTATGACGTGCGAAAAAAACCACAGTGTATCAAAAAAGATTTAGTTGTTAGACCGACACTTAGTAAAAACATGAACTCAATACTTCATGTCAATTTAATGCAACTGCAGTCACAAGCTGAGGATCAATATAAACTCATAATTTATTCAACTTCAACCCCTTAAAAGCAAAAGAACAGAAGAAGTAGCTTATGTGCGTTTGGATATTTTTACCAGTTTTGGTGCGCCTTCTAGTTTGCAAAGTGGTAATGGGAGAGAATTTGCTAACAATACTATTAAATAACTATGTAGCATGAGGCCGAGTTAAAGATGGTACATGGGAAGCCCAGATACTCTCAATGTCAGGGCTCCAAAGAACGTGCGAATGAAGAAGTGGAAAATATGATTTGTTCGTTGCTGCAAGATAATAAGGGCAGAAAATGGTAAGAGAGCTTACGTTTGGCTCAGATTATGAAAGAACAGAGATTATCATAGTGGCATCAACTGTACTCCGTATGGGACCATGTTTGGAACAAAGTTAAACGTTTGTCTAAAAAGTTATCTACCAACCTTCAGACGTTGTGCCTAATATAAATTGTGAAGAGGACTTAAAGGTAATATTAAAAGATCAAAACAATTTACAGTCTGTAGAAGATGTTGCACTGCAAAAATGAGCAAGGGTCAAATTTATTAGTAGAGCTAGGCCCAAGTCAACATAACAAGGAGGAACTAAGAGAGAGAAATAAATTTTAATGTCTCCGAGCCATCTGATATTTAAGTCTCCGGTCATGAAAAACGCGTGTATGAAGGTTATGAAGACTCCTCAGAGGATCCCAATGAGAAAAAAACAACAAAAAACTGACGTATTAAAAAGTTAGGGAGATGTCTGCAAGCAATCTAAAAAAAATGCAAGCTGAAAAAAATGCTTCAAACCTGTCATTCAAAATAGCCCGCCGCTAAAAAGGGTGACACAGTCAAAGACGTCGACAAAAGTTGCACCGATGGAAGAAATATTTTGGGATTTTTTCTTGAGAAGACAGATGCCAATCTTTACAAAGTAGACATGAAACATGGAATCCTAAATCAACTTTTTGCTAGGAACCAATTTAAAATGTGTAATGCAAAGTTTATTTACGACCAATAAATTCCTCAGTCAGAGATTTCACTGAGAGAATGTGCAAGAATGCCTGTCATACAAGACAAGGGGCCAACGCTATAGTCGATGTGGCTGTAATTGTGGCTGTAAATCTGAAAAGTGCAAGTGCCTATAAATAAAAAAAAGCTATGTAACTCGAAATGTCACCAAAGTGGAAGCTGCCCTAATAAATAAAAAACTCTAGGATTTGACATTTTGCTTTTATATGTATTTGTAAGTACATACCTAATATGTTGTTTTTTTTTTAGTTAGGCGTACGTATTTTTTTGTACTTATTTTATCACCACCAGTTTGTTTTTTGATTTGTTAGTTGTTTTTTTTTGTATGTAGAGAAATATGAATAATTTTTTTCTTAAACTGCCTTCTCGATTTCCAACATTATTCATAATACCCGGGCAATATAATATTTTCTGTATAATTTGTCATTTTGTCACATCCCATTGTGCACATTTTATATTGCCCGTACCAAATACATTTCAACATTGTGGAATATTTTTGTGATTTTTTTAGGTAATATACATACACATTGTGATTGTTAGATTTTAAGACCTAGCAATAGCAGGTAGAATATAAAGCAAAATACATTCCATTTTTTTCCTTGAACATTATTGTCATAAGATCTAGTTCAAAATAAAGAAACGAAAAGAAACACATACATTAATTCATTTAAAGTCTTTTCTGGGCAAAATTTAATCTTACATCAGTCTATTTTACCACAATTAACACAACCTTTTTTCTCAAACACAATCCGTATCCATGTAAAGACAATCGCTCCGTGAAGTTTGAAGGTCAGATTTTTTGCCGTGTAACAAGTTGCGTCATTGTGGTCCGCCAGGAGTGTACTGTCCACGATAGCTGAGTGAGCGGCATCATCTGTAAATAATGTTCATAATCATACAAACTACTCTCCCCAACAAATGGTCTCGGGAAACCTCAAAAAAAAATGTATATAATTTTTTTAAAATAAAGATGGCACGCTTCTTATCATACAGGATTTGTTTAATGTTATGGTAGTGCCTCAATATTTTCAAAACTTGTCTTTGAATAGAAATATGGAGAGACAAATAATCCGTTTCGAGATGAGGTGTTTAAGGAGAGCTACAGGCAAAAACAAGAAGCTACACTATTTGGAATCAGGAAATAAGTCAACTGGTTGGTACCATTGCAATCAGACACTATATGGCTGAACTACAAATTAATAATGTTCGACACCTAGTCAGAATGTCTTTTAAGAAAACTGCATGTCAAACGTCGCTTATCAGGAACTCTGATTTCAGCAACATTATTTGAAACGGTATGTGCCCAAAATTCATTGTTTACACTGATTTTTGATTAATAGTGCCTGCTTTAGGAGAATATAAATATTATATTGCATTATCGAAGTGTTTTCGACTATATGTTTCTTTGAAGCCTATGCTTTATTGGATGGATGATGTGGACAAGATCTACATCAGTTGGGATGACAAGAAGGAGAAAAAGGCATTAGTTAGGTGTGAGTGGAAAGAAGTTGTGGGGGAGGCCGAAAGCCGACATGGGCTCTAGCACCACAGGGATGTATGTATTTCCTTGTTACATTTTTTTTTGGTTATTATTTTTCAGAACAGAAACCCTATGGAAAGCCGGGAATATTGGCAAGTTATTTATAATAATATTCCAAATGATAAATGGAAATAATAAATTTAAGTAATATTGATATATTAAATAACGGAAGCAGCAACGTGCTGTAAATTTTGACAGATTCTGGAATTATGCAGATTTCATACGTGGGTGACCACATCTATTTATTGATTCAATGCTTAGAAATCAGAGATTTGTTAAAATATAAATCAAATGGTCTTATTACATTTTTGAAACCCACTGATGTTCGTATGATGGATACATTATTTATTATGAGGTTAGCGCCAGCACTAAAAGTAATGACCTTTTCGAATAATCAAACAAGTCGTTATGCAGTTGTCCAGTGTTTTCACTTGCAGACGCCATGTGCTCACATTTGTCAAAGCAAGATATGCTTTGCAGAAACATTGTCATCGTGCATACCATTAACGAGATTTGTTGAAGGCAATGTTCCATTATCTTTAGAAAGTTAAAAAAAAGCCATAACCTTGATAACCAATTGGATGGTTTGAACATAATCTGACTATCTTGCGTGATTATTTCAATGTCTACTTACAATATTGACATCCTAGAGAAAACCAAGGTTTTTCACAAGTGGCGCCTTCCTTACACGTAAGATTGTCCTTACACGATTGGACAGCACAGTGGCATTTGGTATCACTTGGACAGGAGGGTTCTGATTAGAGTCAAATATTAAATAACAGTGACATTACAAGGGAAATATATGTAGCGTTTTATAACATCATTAGTAATTTGTTATTTTCTACTCGCACATTAGTCAAATAAACATGTACCGATTTTGATTATCTATTATTTCTACCTTTTCCATTTTAAAACAATAAATGAAATTATTCACTTTTCTACTACTATTTTTACACAAACAATTTTTTGCTACAATATTTAGAGAAAGGCATTATATTAAGAAAAACGGAGATGAATAGAGGGTGATAAATAGGGCATGGGATATAGCAAGCTAAGGAGATAGAGTGAGAGGGACAGGGAAAGTTATGGAGAGCAAGAGAGAGAGAAAGAGTGATAAAGAAGGGTAAATGTAAGGAAAGAAAGAGAGAGATAAAGGGGGAGGGGAAGAGAGAATAAGAGAAATAATAATTAAAGAACTGTATTTCAGCTGTGTAAATAAACTAGGTATGTTGAAGCTTGAATCAATAGACAGCACAGCAAGATATGAACGTTTCGGTTTAGAGATTTCTTCAGCCAACACAAGAAATAAATATACAACAAGAAACAAAGCACAGTAAAAAAAAAAAAAACTTTGGAGATATCCTTTGTTGTTGCCGGAAGTACATTTTTTTTTAACTGAAAGAATATGAATATAGGACATGTGAACAATGAGAATCTTATCGGACCAAAATATGAAGGGATACAGAAATATTAAAATATGTTGAAGCTTGAATCAATAGACAGCACAGCAAGATATGAACGTTTCGGTTTAGAAATTTCTTCAGCCAAAACAAAAAATAAATATACAACAAGAAACAAAGCACAGTAAAAAAAAAAAAAAACTTTGGAGATATCCTTTGTTGTTGCCGGAAGTACATTTTTTTTTTAACTGAAAGAATATGAATATAGGACATGTGAACAATGAGAATCTTATCGGACCAAAATATGAAGGGATACAGAAATATTAAACAATACAATAAAATTATAAATACTAGGATACTGAGAAGCACTAGAAGGATACTATTTTTTTAATACCATATGGAGATGGGGTGCTGAAAAGCTGAATTAAAAAGAAAGAGAAACTTGCCTTCCTTGGGTTTGATGGTTGTGGTAGGTACATCTAGAGAGAAAATAACAATTAAATATTTCGTTTCATCAAAACATTAAAAAAAAAAAATTGTTCAATGTGTATACCTGCTACAATAGCTACACTGTAGTACCTTTTTTAAATGTCATTTAGTTTAATGTATGAACGTATATATATTTATATATATTACTGCAAACAAAAACAACACATCTATATAATCATCTATAATTCCCCCCTTCGTTTTAGATATATATGTACCCACCACGTAGGAACTCTTGTGATGTTATTGAAGAATCAGACGGGTATGTACATCAAAAAAGGTAATTGACCAGCATTAAGTGTCTTTGGGAATATGTATCTTGGATGTAACACAAATTTGTTTTTAATTTTAGATAAACGTTAAGAGCTATGCCAACTGTTCGTTTTTTGCAATCTAAAAGCCAGGAAAAATATAGTTATACATATATATAATAAACGTGGAAATTTTTAAAAAAGAGACTAACCCTCTTCACATAAAACGTTATTGTTTTTCTCTGCGCATTGATGACAAGCTCCGTCAAAATTACATTGACCGCCAACACATTGGTCACTGCACGTTTGATTACAGTAGAGACCGTAGTAAGGGGGCGGGCAGTCTGAAAATAGAATTTAACGCTTTATCATTGATCGGGTGTCTATAGTATTCTGTGCAATCTTATGTTTTCTGGCACATCTCAAACATGTTTATTTTAAATTAAGGTTAACAGCTAGCTGGTGAGAAGATATGTGATGGCCTCATCTAGCTTTACTTAAAGACTCCCAACAAGGGACGCATTTTTAACAATCATGATCTCGGTAAAATTGATACAAAAAATAATCCTAATTTGGTGTTCAACTTTAAACAAAAATATTTTTTTAGGGATAAAATGGTCTGTTTAAAAAAAAAAAAATTACACTTGCTTATACTCTTAATTGTAACAGCCCATGTTAGCTATGTTTTTCCCACGAAACTAATATTTACTCTCACGTCACATTGGTGTAGTGATTTAATAAGAGTGATATAAAAACACGAGGAATGCAGGAACTTGGTGTTATGGCAAAAAAAGAATGCATGTTTTTAAGGGAAGCGAGAGTGTACGGCTTTATTTTGGAGGTGATGACAGACATATTGTTTTAATTTCTGCAATGGTTTATTGTATTACGATTGGATGGTCTATTTTTGAACGTGGTTGTATTTATATTCTTTTGCATTCAATGATTGTTACAAAGATATCCTAACATCAAGCATTTATTTGACTTATCTATTATAGGTAATACATTACTGTATAAATTATACTATGGGACTTGGTAAAATCTTGAGAGTGAGGAACAGATAACGTTTAGAAGTGCCCAGTGGAATTAATTAGCTACTCAATTCGCAGTGGCAGGCTTTAGTCTACTTTGAGTTCAAAGTATTAATTAACAATTTTGCCACAAAACATGAAGCATTATATAAACTCTTCTAAAGGGTTAAATCAAAATCAATTCACCTCCATACATCTGAAATTCACAAATCGTCAAGGAGCCAGATGTTACTTTGATCATTAGTTTCGAAACACTGGCTTTCATGACAGGGATGCTAAGAGTTTTGTCAGCTGATTGACTGGAAGTGTGGTCACATACAGTGTTGTTGGTTGCATTTATGCACTTTACATTGAGGACATGTATCTCTGCAGTTGTATCTGTTTAAACATGTAAAAGAAAAAAAAAATGGAGAAGCCGAGAAAACACCTGCAATAGGATTTTTTTTTTTTTTAAATTGAACCTGAAATGATGTAAGAGAACTCCATTTAATCATCGAAAAGCAGGATAAAATTTGTCCAATAAAAGAAGCGAACTAATATAACATATACTGGTGACACTATTGCTCTTATGTGTTTGTGTTTTAAAACTTTTGAATTGAAAAAATACAAGGTTAAATTTTAAATTATTCATTTATCGCTATATGTTTATAGTTATTCAAAAAAAAAAAAAATTCAATGTTGTTAGTTTATTTTTAAAAAAAAATGTTTATTCGGTTTGTGGTTTATAGTTACAGCTGTCCGACTTTGAAATGTTTTACTTACTTTTGTGAAAGCTGATTCCAGTTACAATTTGATTATTGTTTGTGATCAACGGCAATGCGTCATATTTGCTGCTAAATCTAATGCAGGAATGTATGCCACTGTCTCCATCAAAGATTGCTCTAAAATTATTTGGGGTATTATAGTTACAGCCTTCGGCTGATGCTCTTCCAAGTCCTACATTACGACCTGTAAGATAAAAAAAGAATAAATTATTTGTTAAAATATTTATTTTTATGTACATCATAATTCAATTTAAAATCTTTTAATGCACTTTCCTAGAAAGTTTAGTTCAAATTTAACACAAAACATATATTTACACCACCCCATACATGGTTTGTTCATATATATTTTTACGACCCTTTCAGGAAAGTGTCAATTACAGAATCAAAATTTCATGTTCTATTGATTAAGAGAGAAGAAAGTTAGAAAGGGAAAAATATGAAACAGACATGAGATGAGTTAATTGCAGAACATTTCACCTGTAACATTTCTAAAATAAATATCCTCTTTCCAATTTCTGGAGGGACAAGAACACTAGGGTCATACTTGTTAGAAGACACCCCACGCTTTTAAAACTCTTAAATGTGTTAGCAACAATTTAACACTTTCCCGTGTGATAGAAATTAATAAGATCCCTTTTCCTTTGGAAATTATGAAAATCAGAGATTGCTTTAATTCCACGATTTGATTTACACCACATTTTGTACAAGAGGAACACAAAAACATGTATAGGGAAGGCATTACATCGTCTTTGGTATCATTTTAGGGAACACCTGCAAAACATCAATGATCACATCCCTTGGAACACAATGGAATTTTAGACAATGTTGTAACACAATGGAATTTTAGACAATGTTGTTTCTTATGTCTAGCAGACCTATAAAATACCTGATCGAATTTATGTGGAAATTTCTAAACAAAATCAACATTTTAAAAAGCTCGAATGTATTCTGCTTTACTTTTTTTTATCATGAACTTCATCCCACGTTCCAACTTTTTGTTAGGTCTTATTCTATTTAAAAAAAAAAAAAAATACTTTTCTCAAAAATTTAAGATATTTGTAGGAAATACATGTATTAAGAAAATTAAATTCATAATAACATATATGTGTTTAAGGTGTACTAATAAAGGCATTCGCAATATCTTTTCGATGTGTTCTTTGAGTGATAATAATTAAATATTACTAAATAGTTAAAAAAAAAAATATATATAAATTATTAGCCGCTTGGGAATGTCTGTAAGCTCAAACTGCATTTAAATTTCCATAACTGGAAAACAGCTTGTCAATATCAAAACAGGGTTAAACTTTATAAGAAATGTATTAATAAGAGACATTATTAATGTCAAGTGTCATTTGTTTATTAACTCATTCATCATGCATGAACGTATAGATGTCTGCAAAAATAAAATGAAAACGGCAGATCAGTACGAAAAGAAAAGAAGATCAAAATCAGCACACACACGCATATACACTAAAACACACACACACACATACACACACCAAATACCCACAGGTACTCAAACATTTTTTTCTCACCTGCATTAACGTAGAGTGAACAGATTTGCCCGGCCCCTTTCCATTTCAACGTAAGAGACTCCACAATGTTGTCATCGTTGCAGAAGACATCAAAACTGTTGTCGATTATGTTGGGCGTCCTCAGTGATTGGCACGGCTTAATGACAGGCTTGCTGTTTACCACCTTTGTGAATTCTAAGGCAGTAATGACTACCAGTGCTGAAATTTTGAAATACCTTACACCAGCTATTACATGTAAAAAAAATATGTACAGGGGTTGGGGGGGTGGGTGTTAGGTTTTTGGGAAATATTTTAATGTTAATATAAACATTTTTTTTTCTGAAAGCAGACCTTGTGATTTTTTTGGATTTGTTTGTCT
Source organism: Lymnaea stagnalis (assembly GCA_964033795.1). Taxonomy (NCBI): domain Eukaryota; kingdom Metazoa; phylum Mollusca; class Gastropoda; family Lymnaeidae; genus Lymnaea; species Lymnaea stagnalis. Next base: position 118,927 of record CAXITT010000436.1, read on the forward strand.
TCTAACTTGATTTTGAGAAGAAAAAAAACATGTTTTATTTGTTTAATGAAAATATTGTTTAAGTAAAACGTGAGATATTTTTCATGGTTTATCATTTAACTTATAATGATCTTATTTTTGTATTCATGGGTGTTTCAAGAAATCAAAATTTCACTTTGTTACAACACAAATCAAAATATTAACTAATTGATGAAATTTTTTTGTTCTTCCTTACCCGACCTGTGGAACACAATCCTGGCCCAGGTAAATACCAACGGTACTTTAAGTTTCCCATTAATACTTTTATTTCCACTCTTGTAACACGTTGTTTCGTTGTTGTCAGTCAGTAGTTGATTGAGTCCCACGGCAGTGCTGGCGATGTCACCTGTAATTTTATTTTACTTTGTGAATCCATTTACAGCTTACAAAAACAAATTATCTTGTATCGTCTAGAATAGCAGTGAACTAGCCAAACTCAGATTATATTGTATCATCGTAAAAAGCAGTAAACCAGACCAACTCATATTATCTTGCATCACCAGGACCAGCAGTAAACAAAACAAACTCAACTTATCTTGTATCATCGGACCAGCAGTAAAACAGCCAACCTCATAATATATTGTTTATTTATTTACACTTTTCTTTTATTGAATTAATAAAATAAAATAAATTAATATTGTCTCCATTTTAAAATCAAATACGGTATAACCTATTCCACTTACGGTACTGACATGCAGGACCAAACCATCCTATGTCACAATGGGTTTTGTTGGTGCAGTGGCCGTTGAGATCACAAGAATTGTTCTTACAGTGACAAAGTATATCACACTGTTTTCCAGTGTACCCTGAAGGGCAGCGATTCCCTAAAAATGACATATGATGTACATGTAAAACGTATGATTCCATCTAAATTCTTGTATAGTACGAGACGCAAAACACACTTCAAATACCATATAATGGCATAAAAATTAATTTCTCAAATTCTGTTTCTCTGATCTGCTCTCTTTCTTTAAATCTCTCTCTCTCTCACTATCTATCTCTTTCTCTCTCTCTCTCTCTCTCTCTCTCTTTCTCTCTCTCTCTCTTCGCTTTCTATCTTTGCCTCTTTAATACTTTCTATATCGCTATATATTTATATATCTTTTTATCAGTCTATCTATGCATCTATCAAATAATCTACCTTTTTATTATATATCAATCTATCTATCTATCTATCTATCTATCTATCTATCTATCTATCTATCTATCTATCTATCTATCTATCTATCTATCTATCTATCTATCTATCTATCTATCTATCTATCTATCTATCTATCTATCTATC
>CAXITT010000436.1:121430-135235 GCA_964033795.1 Lymnaea stagnalis
TATCTATCTATCTATCTATCTATCTATCTATCTATCTATCTATCTATCTATCGATCTATCTATCTATCTATCTATCTATCTATCTATCTATCTATCTATCTATCTATCTATCTATCTATCTATCTATCTATATGTCTGTTTTTTTTTATCTTTCTATGCATATATTTATATATATAGTGAGAGGTTTAATACAGGATAGATGAGGTTTGTACATGCACTGAGGAGGTTTGTAACAGCAGAAGAAGGTTTTTATTAGCCCATAGGAGGTGTGTACTAGCACAGAGGAGGTCTTTAACAGCACAAGGGGTTTGTAGTAGCACAGAGTATGTTTTTACAACCCATTTTGAGGATTGCGCATTATTGTTAACGCATTATTGTTAACGGTACATAAAAAGGTTTTAATATAATCTATTGTTGCAATAATTGAATAAAATACATTCTCACATTGAAGTTAACACTTAAACTACTATATATATTTTTATATTATATACATATATATTTATACATATATATACCTAAATATATCTATATACATGTATATCAAATTTTATTTTGGAATTCGGACATAATAATCCAAAGTGTACAGACACATAAAATAATTTTTAGTGTGTGATAAAAAACATAACAGAAAAACAAACTGACCATGAGTTCTATATTTACAGCTTTGCTAAAACCAGAACGATTAAGGTGAAACAAGGACTCATGGCACGATGCCTATTATCATTTCTTGTTACCTTCAGTACAAAACTGGCCCTTCCTTCCTCCATAACATTGAAGACATGTTCCATCCTGGTTACATGATCTGTTTAAGCATGACAACGGACAAAACTTCTCACAGTCGACACCATAACTTTGTGCTGGGCAATCTGACGATATGATTTTAGAGCTTTAAAATTGAAACCAATTTTAGATAAGTAGAAAAAACATGCATTTGAGATTTTTATAATTTCCTTGAAATTTTACAAATATGTACATATATTATTTTAAAAGCGAATCTGTTTTTTAAACATTATGCACATATTGATTACCTCCGAAAATTTGCAATTCGCAAATGGCAAGAGATCCCTTTACAATGTGCAGTTCTAGAACCGAAATCACGGGTCTTGACGGAATAGCCATGTAGACGATTCTCTTTTTGTTTTGTACGGAAGATTCGAACTGAGAAACATTTGGATTATTACCCTCAAAAAGTCTTACTTTGACATTGTAGTCTTCACTTTGGTCTGGATCTGTTCAAGAAATAAACACTTAAAACATATTGAATTTATTTGTTACCTTCACTTTAAATAAAAAGATTTAGAAAATAAACTTCACAGAGATTGAAAACAAAAGAGAAACAAAGAGACATGCATTATAATAACAATCGTGTTAACTTTTAACGCTGATTTTGTTCAGTTACAGTTAAATCAGATTAGTATTTTTAGTTCTATTTTTCATTTGTTTGCTCGTATATTCTTTATGATTATATTCTCAGTTACATTATAATAATATTTTCCATTATATTACGAATAAATTCTAAATTTTATCAAGATATAGCCTCAGTTATATTTTACCATTTTATTATATTATATCATCGGTAATTTTAGTATTATATTCTCGGTTATACTGTATGTTTTATTCTCATATACAGTTTGATTATTATCTCTGTTACATTTTGATTATGTTTTATGTTGACTAATAATTATATCTGGAGGTGTTTGTATGTGGTGTGCCAAGTTTTATATAGCATTTTAATGGACCAATAATTTACTTTGAAATGCAGTGTCATTTAAATATGATGGTGTCTATTCATTAAAATTTTTTCGCTGTTATAAATACAAACAATTTTGTTTGAATCTGTGAATTGTATCATTTCTATCAAAAATGTACTTTTGTCCATAGGATTTAACCATAAAAATACATGTCACTGGTTAATCGCATTTAGAGAAATGTTAAGATTGAATGGCTAAGTCTGAAATACTATCGATGGCATGGCGAACCGATTACTCTTAACATTGGCTTAGATGAGTCACATTGCATGATTCTATAACAAATATGGTAAAATGTTTAAAAAATGTCTGCACCATATTTCTACATAAAACTCGACCAACACTTACGAATATGAATATGCACTAGTGCCACAGGGCGATTAACGCGGAGTGTCATCTGCAGTTTATTCATGTAATCATCACTTAAAGGGATGCATTCATTCTGAGGAGATATCCCATCGTTTACTGACGCCATCAATTTCTTGATTATCGTTGTGCTCGCTGTCAGGTTTGTAAACGACGCGGATGCCTTCAAAGCATAATTCCTACCTATGATGTACAGGTTATATATTTGCATTGATCAGTTTAGTTATTTTTTTTTGGTACACAAATTTTTTATTTACTTGCTACTTAGTAATGCACACAAAAAAAAAAAGAGAAAATTTGATGCGACACAAAATTACAATTTTTTGTTCAAATCAGAAAAAATGATAATCGCCCTAAAATGAAAATTATGAGGAAAATTCAACTTATAATGAACATTAAAAGAATATTTTACTTATACATGTATATGATACAACGAATGTTCACATCAAATGCCCACTGTACCGGTGTTGATGTAAACATAACATACCCAGAATGAGAAAACTAATATACACATTTGATGTGAATTTACCTGTGTTGATGTAAACAGAACAAACTCGAACGCTTGTAATCCACGACACCATGACTTGATCTACTATCAAACCATTGGCGCAGAACACATCAATTGTGTTTTTGTCGGTCTCAACAATTCGCTGTTCTAGGCACGCTTTGATAACACCAACCCTTTCATCCGCGACGTGAAACTTTAAAGTGACCAGCGCAGTCTCTATTGAAAAGAAAAGATGAATGTACTTAAATATTTTATCATCGTATGTTATGCATTTTAACCCAAATCAGATATTTGAAATATATCTTTAACAACTTTTTTTTTCAACAATAATATAATTAAAATAAAACTGTAGCTCTCGGTCGACTTTATTTTACAGCTAATGGTCAGATTTCTTCATCCGCGATACAATTCTCCTTTTTATTATTATTATAAGTGATTTTCTCTAAGCGCGGTACCCCAGCCTAGGTTTGGAATCAGGATGCTGTAAATAAAATTTAACAAACGTGATAAAAAAAATTAAAAAATTAATTAATATACATTTTAAAAAAAATACAACCAAACAATGTATATTTAAAGTTATTTACATGACAAGCCATGGACGACACTCAATAGCATCGTTTTTCGGTCAGAGGTAGGAATAAGTCAGAAAAATAGAGTCTAAAATATGTGTTTTGATTGCAGTTTTGAAGGCTGTGATGGTTGTTATTTTGCTGATGTGTAATGAAAGGGAATACCATTGTTTAGGGGCACAGAAAGTTGACGATCGTTCACCTTAGTTTTGTGTGCGGTTCTTGGGGACAGAAAAAATACGCACGTCTGTGGAGGAACGAAGAATGGGTCAATAGACAGAGAGAAGTTCGGTTAGATAGGAATTGCAGGAATTCTAGAAAAAATGTTGTGGCAGAGAACAGAGAGTATGTAGTCAATCCGTCCTTGCACAGGGAGCCAAAGCAGTGAATGAAGTAGTGCTGTCAAGTAATCATGTTTTTTGCTTTAAAAATAAAGGCCTGGTAAAAATTGCAAATAGAACCAGGCCCAAAACGGACCCCTGTGGGACTCTATACAACAAGTGAGAACTGCCGAAGTGACCGCCATCGACGGCAACCGCCTGCGTTTATCGCAGAGGTAAGATCTAAATCAAGCCAAAACTGAACCCGAAAATCAAAATTAGTTTTCAAGGGTTTTGTAAAGGGTTTCATGGTCAAAAGTGTGAAAGCCGCACTAAGGTATACGTAAATCAGGATGGACATATCATCGCTGTCCACTGCGATAAAGAGGACATTGGTGACTCTCAAGAGAGCTGTTTCAGTACTATGGAAAGGTCTATAGGCAGACTGATTAGGATTTTAGACTTCAGAATAACACTTTTGACATCTTGTTCTGAAACCGGTTTAAAAGTTTTAAAATTTAAACTAACACAAGAAAAATGCGGCAAATCTAGGGGAGACATATCAAGACAATCAAGCTCAGCGTGAATGTCAGCAATTTTGCTTGCAAAACAATTACAGAAAATATCCGGTAAATGGGGCAATGGATACTTTGAAAGCAGCCCTCAATGTTCTTCGCAAACGCAAATTTGACATTCCTGAAAGAGCTGCATTTGCTGCCGGTCCGCTCGCAAATAGTACAACATTTCAACTGGGCGCTCTCGCTGCTTGCATGGCTTTGCATCGTTTAATGTCAAAGCGCTCATGACACCTTATGTACCCACTTGACAACTCCAATCATCCGATTGTCGCGAAATCTCGATCCCGTATGTTCAAATTGAGACTTACGGAAGGCGCACTTTCTAATTTCCTGCCCTCAATTTTAGAATGCTCATCCTTTTGCTCCCAGAAACCGCCAGACACTTGATTACTTCAAAATTTGATTTGAAAAAAACATTTTTTTTCCCCAAACACCTGCTGAGGTGATGTTGTCTACCATCTTTTCCAGCTATTTATTATTTTAAATAAATATACATTGGCTTGAGTTGTTTATGGTTGCAGGGGGGTTATAGACTTTGACTGGCTATGCTCGTTTACAGTTTTCGTATCGTTGCGTTTTGTATTTCAATGTGGTAAAATATAGATTGTTTTTATTTCTCTTTTTAACATGGTTGACTTTCTACCGCAAGCGTGGTTATCAAATAAAATGTATTATTATTTTTTTCTTATTATTGTTTTCTGTAGTTTAATTAAAAGTTAAAACTTTTACACGCATGTGATGGACGATACAAAATCTCTTTATCACAAATACTTAGGATCAGTCTGTTCGGGACGAATTCTGTCCATCAAAGCGAGGACTGAAAGATATAAAAAAATATTTTTTTCCCCAATTTGTTCGAATTTACCGGCGTGCTCTCTCTGAGAACTTATAAGTCCACGATTTTGCTAAGAGAACCCACTGAATGGCTGTTTGAGATAATTTATTATAAATGTCTTGTCTTAAAATTGTTTTTTTTTGATGTGCTGAAGGTGTATAATGCAATCAAAAAACATTTCCATTTATTTGGATCAATAAAAGAATCTTATCTTATCTTATCTTATAAACTAGTCGCCGAAGGCCTTTCTTCTAAGTGAGATGTTAAGGCGGCATCGTTAGCGAAAATCAGATTACGAATTAGAAGCCTTTTTAGATTTGTCTTTGCACGAAGTTGGGCGATATTAAAAAGCCCACCATCACATCTGGTATACACTCTATTTTACAGTCCCTGATTGATATTTGAAGGATCATCGAAAAGAATATGGTGCCAGTACAAAACCTTGTTTTGCTCTGCTCTTGTCTGGTAATGACTCGATATTAAAGGTTACTGTGCTGTACCTGACTGTATAATTGTGAGCAGTCGTAGGGGAGAACCTATTCAATGCAAGATATTGAACAGCCATCTCCGATTTTACAAGTCGAATGGGTTTGTCTGACCTGTGAAAGAAATATAAAGAGACCTATGCTCTTTACGACAGTTCTCACGCATTTAACGTAATGACAATGTAATGTCTATCCTTAAACAAACATTTCGAAAGCCACCTGTGACGTTAGGTAAAAGGGGTTAGCCAGACTCTGCAATCGTTTAAGGGGTACACGGGAAACCGTCTTTTCAAAATAAGCCAAGAAGAGAAATTCCTCAGTAGCTATTCCAATCACTTCGGTCCTATTTTTATATATAATGTTACGATATTGGCGTCTCTTATATCCTGAAGAATGTTACCTGCTTCCCAACACAGACAGAGTGGTTCAAGTAAGGGCTTAAGTAGTATAGCTTTACCATTTTTGAGGACTTCCGGGGGGGGGGGGTTGACATCAATCCCTGATGCCTTTGCATCATCAAGGTAATCAAAGAGGGAGTGTTTTATTACGTGAATAACATCAAAGATAATCCTGATATTTTTGTTGAGTCTCTTATATCCTGAAGAATGTTACCTGCTTCCCAACACAGACAGAGTGGTTCAAGTAAGGGCTTAAGTAGTATAGCTTTACCATTTTTGAGGACTTCCGGGGGGGGGGGGGTTGACATCAATCCCTGATGCCTTTGCATCATCAAGGTAATCAAAGAGTGAGTGTTTTATTACGTGAATAACATCAAAGATAATCCTGATATTTCTGTTGCGAAGATAATGTTTCAGGTTTTTTCACAGGTATGTCAGAAAATGCAGATCAAGAGCGTTGACACATACTGGACGAATGTTCATACATTTGTCAAAACTTCAAATTTTAGTGCAAAAGAAAAAACGAGCTTTTGCTGTTATAAGAATTAGGCAGCAGGATTGGACATTTATTTATATTACCATCTATGAATTATTATTATTAAATGTATAAAACTTAGATTGAATTTTTTAAAAGGAAAATAAAATAATTATTAAACTTAAATATTTACATCGTGTTGAATATGAGTGTATTACTTGAACAAACATTATATTGTTACATAAACTTAAATTAAGGGTGAAAATGATTAAGGTGAGAATAGAAACGTTAGTAACAATCAAGATTCATCAAAAAGTGGACCTCTTTATTTCAGATTTCAAATTATTTTTTTTCTATCTGAAATAGACCATCATGGTTAGAAGTTGAGACAATAAAACATATCAATGTAAAAATATATAATTATAGTAGTGGTCTTATCTGATACTGAAACAGATTGTAATCCATAAATTAACACTGTTATAACGGCAGATAATAATACAGAATGTGTACGGTGAACGTAGTAACGACAGTTGAATGCACACATGTAGTTTGCTCCTAAAATACCGTTTTTGTAAGTATTCCATGTCGATTGTAGCAGTTCAATGGCATGGAATTGTTTTGTTTTTTTAATATTTAAAAAAAAAAATTGTTTAATTTTTTGAGTTATTTTCCGTCACAGCCATTTCTCAAAAACAATACAGTGTCTTCAGACTGGAACATTGGTGATAGTTTAAAATCCAAATCGTTAATTATGTTTTCCACCAGTTTAGTTTTTTTTTAAATATATTTAAAAAGAGAATTGAAAAGAGATAGATGGCTTTTAAAACCATTTTCATCATTTTGAAGGCCAATTTTTTTTTAAAAAAAGGAAAATTAAAAATCCCAAAATAAAGCACTGAAAGATTTTTTTAAAATTTTAATTTTTGTTTTAGAAAATGGTGTAAATTGCATAAAAAATTAGTTTATTTACTTTTTGTGCGTTCAAAATGTTTGCGTTAGATAACTAGGAATGTTAACTCCCCGGGCTGCTTTCATTTATGTTTAATAAGTTTTAATAAAATATCAGTTTGGGGGTGTTAGAAGAAGTGATTTTAATTTCGCTTCAGATAAAACAAATTACGAAAGAAAATCTCCTTGTGTATTTGCAAGAAAAGTAATATCTTAAAAATAAAATGCGTTACACACCAATAATTTTTAATAGAATAATTTTAAAACTAATCAAATACTATGTTTAAACTTCTTCTAAAAAAATAATTTTTAAGCGAGCGGAAGAAAGACAATTCGTATATTTATATGAGGTTCTCATCTTGAAATACGATTATAATAATGTCGTGAAAAAAAATATGTGTTAGATTTTATTTTAAAATAATTAAATATACGATATAGCAGTTTACAGTTCAATGCATACATTTAAATGCGTTTAACCATACCACAAAGCACGTTGGAAAGGGACTGAAGATTTTTCAAAACTATGTTAGGGAAGCTAGACAACCTTTCGGTAACGTTTTAATGAAGATACCAATATCTCAAATTCCGTTATTGTTCAAGATATTTGAATTTGTATAAATATATTTTATTAAAATTTAAAGATGCGCTATTTCAATTTTTTAGAATTTCTTTTTTCGTAGAGCAGTGGTTTGAAAATATGTTTGGTTTAGACTTATACTATCGAAGATGAATATTTCTCAAAATGAAAAAATATTTAAAAGTAAACATCAAAGCAAATATGTTTGAAACAAGCAAAATCTGATTAACTTTTTAACTAAATATATATTTCAACAGTGTGGACTATTTTCGTGATTTTGTTGGGTAATATACATAAACATTTTGATTGTTAGATTTTAAGACTTTTTATTAGCAGGTAGAATATATAGCAAAATACATTCCATTTTTTCCACGGTACATTCATGTCATATGTTCTTGTACAAAATAAAGAAATGAAAAGAAACACATAAATTATTTCATTTAAAGTCTTTTTGTAGGCTAATTTTAATCTGATATAGGTCTATTTACAACAATAAACACTACCTTTTTTCTCAAATACAATTCGTGTCCAGGTATAGACAACCGACCCGTTCAGTTTGAAGGTCAGATTTTTTGCCGCGTAGCAAGTTGCGTCATTGTGGTCCGTCAGGAGTGGACTGTCTACGATAGCAGAGTGAGCGGCATCATCTGATAAAGATGTTCATAATCAAAAAAATGACCCTCTCGTTCAAATGATCTTGGGATACCTCAAACAAAAACAACTATATATACAATTGTTTGAAAAAAAGATTGATCTTTTCTTATACACCCGATTTGTTTAATGTTATGTTAGTGGCTCAATATTTTCAACTTGTCTCTGCATAGAAGTCTGGAGAAAAAAACAATCCGTTACGAGATGATATGTTATAGAAGAGCTACTGGCAAAACAGGATGACTGGGTGGCCAAATGGTCTAAACTGAGCAAACCACAAGTTGGTGGTCTTGTGTTCAAGTCCAGCCAAATGAGACCCATTAACCTTGGTCGGCAATTCATCTAAGAGAAAGAAACTCTGAATTCAAACCCGAGTTGGAGTCCCGTAAGGCGCAAACAATGACAATTCCTGCAACCGAACCCATCCCTGGTCGTCTTTACGTAGAGTCGTGCCACTGGATATGGTGGGCTCGGTCGAGAGAGTGAGGTAGATGCCGCGCAACTCTTCTTCACTTTAAACAAAGTCACCCGCGCAAGTCATCAGTCACCAGACGACTCGATGATCAACGTCGATCCTCGACGGACGAACAATAAAGACTGGCAAAACACGAATATACAACATTTGGAATAAAAAATTAAAGCAAAGCGTTTGAACCATAGCAATCAGAAGTATATAGCTGAACTACACATTCATTGTGTTTAAAACCTAATCAGAATGTCTTTTAAGAAAACTGGAATTTAAAAATAACCCAAAAGGCACTCTGTTTTTTAGTAATATTAATTTGATTGATTAATTTGATATTTTTATCGCACTGATATCCATTCAACTTTAGCATGCTAACTGCGCTATTGTCCTCCGAAATCTATTGAAACAAAAACGTTTTAAATTGTTTCTTAAATAATTTTTTTTTATCATTTACAATTCCCCTAAAAGATTGAAGCAACTGTTCCAAAGTTTTGGCGCTATCGCTTCAAAAGAGCGCTCTCCGTAAGACTTGTTTTTTTTTCTTCCATACTAGTATTAGTCAATAAATACTGTGTTGATGACGGCAGGCTCTTTAAGGATACAAGTTTATTAATCAGTTCCTTAAGATTCACCGGTGCTGAGCCATCTATGCAGCTGTACGCCAGGGACAGAAATTTGTAGTTAATGCGCTCTCTCACAGGAACCCAATGGAGATCTCGTAGAACTGGGGTGATGTGGTCAGATTTTGCATCCGTGATACAATGCTGCTGCAGTATTTTGTATCTTTTGGAGTCTCTGAATTTTGTTCTGAGGTAAACCCAACAAACAACTGTTACAGTAATCTAATCTTGACTGGATTAGAGTTACTGCTACAGCATTGTCTGTTCTCCTATTTATTTGAGAACGCAGCTGACCCAAGGCACGCAGATGACAGAAGCATGCCTTCAGAACAGAACTGATAAGGGGAATCTTTCTAACTTTACTATCAACATAAAATCCAAGGTCTCTGAGCGTCGAGGACAACAGGATCTCCGATTCACCAACTTTTATTGATGCAATGGTAACTTTCCGAAGATTGGCGTCTCAACCACAAATAATTGCCTCAGTCTTAATATCATTTAATTTTTGTATGTTTGATGACATCGAATATTTCACAGCAAGACAGTAGTCTGCGACAGCCTGAACAGTAGTAGCACACTTCACGGTATCAGGACGGAAACACTTGTATAGCTCTGTGTAATCTGCAAATATTTTGCGTGAAATACCATGATTTTCAATAATTTTGCCGAGCTGGGTAGTGTACATGGAGAACAGAAAAGTTCTTAAAAATGAGCCCTGTGACACACAACAGGTAACTGAAGTGTCCATGGAAGATGCCTGCCTCACCACAATACGCTGAGTCTTGTCAGTCAGATAAGAAGAAAACCAGCGAAGTGCAGTTCCAGTAATGCCTGCCACATTCAGAAGTCTCGACAGAAGAAGCTCATGGTCGAACACATCAAAGGCAGCACTGAGATCCAACATAACCAATATTTCAACGGGATGGGCCCCAAACTCAAAATTTACAATACTTTTCATTAATCGTGCCTATTATAGAAGAATATTAATTTTATCAACATTCAAATATTGCTTTATTAAAGTGTTTTTGACACATGTTTCCTTTTAGCCTACACTCAGTTTGATGGATGATGTGGACAAGATAAACATCAGTTGGGAATGCAAGCGTAAAAGAAATGCAATAGTTAGGTCTGAGTGGAATTGGGTTGGGAAGGAGGATAAAACTTTACATGGGCTGTAGCGTCACACGGATTGATGGCTTTCCCTAAAACAGTTTATGGGATTTTCTTCCAGAATACAAACCCGAGAAAAGCCGGAAATATTTATAAAAAATAAAACTCCAAGTGTCAAAAATACATTAACGTAAGATTGCATGATTTATAAAAGCATGAGAAGAATGCTGTCAATTATTACAGCGTGCGGAATATAACAGTTTCTTCTGTGTGTTAGCCCTCTATTTGATGAATTAATTCCTTGGAATTCAGAGAATATTCATCCAATTGTCTTAGTCACCTACTGAGAGCCGATAATTGTTTTATGATCTATACATTTTAGTATGAAATAAGCGCCAACACTAACAGTACTGACATGTTCCAATAAAAACTCCCTCATGGTGCTGTTGTCGAATTTTTAATACCCCAGACGGCAAGCGCGCTCAGTTGTTAAAGGAAGGTATGTTGGACAGTTACATTGTCATCGCACATCGCATTACCAAGATTTGTTGAAGCCAATGTCCAATTAATTTTAAAAAGTGAAAACACAACCATAACATTGATAACTGGTTAGATGATGTGAAAATAATTAGGCTAATATCATTGAAATGTCTACTTACAATATTGACATGCTAGAGAAAACCAAGGTTTTTCACACTTTGTTCCATCCTGACACGGAAGATTGTCCTTACAGGTTTGGTCAGCACAGTGACATTTTGTATCACTAGGACATGAGGACTCTGAATAGAGTCAAATATTTAGTAGCAGTGACATTACAAGTGAATCATGTGTAGCTTTTCATAACATCATTTGCAATTATTATTTTTTTTACAAGCACATGAGTCAAATAAACATGAACATATTTTAATTCTCTAGTGTGAGTAACATTTGCAATTTATAATATGAAATGATTTTTTTTTTTATTTTCAGCTACTTTTGGTTTCACACAATAACATTTTTGCTAAAATTATATATGCAATGTCAAATATCAAGTAAGATTGAAATAAAATAATAGAGGTTGATCAAGAATGAGAGCGATGGAGAAAGTTAGGAGAGAGTGAGTGTGTGTGAGAGAGAAGGGTAATATTAAAAACAGAAATATAATAAGAGAGATAGTAATTAAAGGATGCAGTCAAGCTGTGTGAATGAAATAGCAGAACAAAATGTTTTATTCTTTGAATCAATAGAGAGGACAACATGTTTTGTGAACTAGATTGTTGTAAATGTTGGGTTTCGGGGCGGGTGGGGGGGGGTGTTGATCGTGAGAGTGTTTTGTAAGTTGTTGGTCGTGAGCTCAGAGCGTGAAGTTGGTTCGTGAAGGATAGACGTTAGTGCATGCCGAGTGTTTTTTTGAGATGTAACAGTGTAGTGTGCTGGTCAACAGTAGGAGGCAGTGTGGTAGTCAATCGATAGAAAGAGGGAGACAAGAAGCGTTATCTGAGTGAGAGTTGTGACACGAGTCGTGAGTCAGAGCTACGTCGAGAGAAGCAGCTGTTAGACTCACTGTTTGGCTCGCTGCCTGAGGATAGTATTTTGGACGAACTGTGTAGCAACTGTGTTTTGTAACAAGTAGATGTTTGAGTAACATGGAAATAAATATGTAATCAACATGGACTATTCGGTGTTTGTGTTATTTGAGAATTGAGTAAATCAGGTCTGGCATAAAGTATTCGCCATAGGAGGTGTTAGACCAACGAAGAAGCCTCAACGACAGGATCGAGACGTTTAGGCAGAAAGCTTTCTTCAGCGAACAGGACAAATGAAAAGTTATTTCGTCCATCAATAAAAATCAACTTCGTAATCTTTGGATATTGTGCCAAATTTCTTGACATCACCATTACGTTGAAAGAAACTGATTAATCACATCAGTCTACTACAAACCCACTGACAGCCACAGTTTCCTATTGTATTCAGGCTCCCCCCATCCCCCGAAAAAAAATTTAAAAAGTCATGCAAAGACTAAATACATTTCTCACAATTTCTCAGAATAGAAAACGTTGAAGAAAAAGTAGAATTCTACCTCTCTAGATCTTAACCTTAAACTTCCCTTATCTCGGCGCTCAATCATATCAACACTATCAAAGGGTAAGATGCTTTTTTAAACCTCGTGAAAACAAAACTGAAAATCGAACGAAACTCATAACTACCACCCTTACACTTTGACTAACAAAAATATTCAATAAGGATCGTAACACACTTGCTGACCCCGACACTAACAGGATATTGTCATCCCCTCCACTGAATGTCTTCAGACGGGACAAAAATCTAGGGGAATCTTGGTTGAAAGTCATATACGAGCTCACCCGTCTTTCATTGGAACTAAATTATGTTGAAGAAACCGTTGTAGAACTCGTATTTTTAAACTCCAATCCAAAATTATTACTATTAAAGACTGTTTCGCATGCATTAGTCGCAATGTGATATATGCGATTATTTACTGTAGATGCCAATATAGTTACATAGTTTTAACTAGAAGAAGATTGGCAGATAGGTTCATTGAACATCTCCGTGATATTAAACAAGGTAAACTTTCCCCAGCCTTTTCACATTTCAACAGCGAGAAAATAAAGGTGCATGAGATGTATCCATTACTGTACTGATTTCACGCACCAACACACCACATGGGGTTGAAATGGAAAACACATTTCTTGATAAGAAAAAAGTCCATTAAAAAATTGGGCCTCATTTTTCACATTTATCTCTAGTTATATACTTTAATTTATTTACATAATACTTCCAGCGATCATAAAGAATATCTACAAAGCTATTTGTTTTTACTTTGCTCTGTTTCTTGTTGTATTTTCATTTGACCTGTTGGCAAAAAAAAGCTCTAAGCCGCAACGTTCATATCTTGTTGTCCTATCTGCTGATAAAAAATTTAACATAACTAGTTCTACTATTTCAGAATGGGAGAGAGAAAGTGGGAGAAAATAGATCAATTAAAACACAAAGAAGCATGGAACATTTATGGTTGAAAACGTATAATAGTAAATGAGAAAGGGGGAGAGAAAGAAAAGGATATATATATATATGTATATATATATATATATATATATATATATATATATATATATATATATATATATATATATATATATATATATATATATAT
>CAXITT010000436.1:135612-198112 GCA_964033795.1 Lymnaea stagnalis
TTTTTTTTTTTTTAAGTTTTAAAAACCATTAACTGTTATGTGAACTGTTTGTTTGTTGCATTTTTGCAATTGTAATACAAATTCATAAAAGCAACATGTCTCTGAAACAAATATAAATCTAAATGCCTGGAAAAAATATAGTTATATATATATATATATATATATATATATATATATATATATATATAAATATATATATATATATAAACGTAAAAAAGAAAAAAAAGTCTGACCATTTTCACATAAAACGTTATTGTTTTTCTCTGCGCATTGATGACATACTCCGTCAAAATTACATTGTCTACCAACACATCGGTCACTGCACGTTTCATTACAGTAGATGCCGTAGTAAGGAGGTGGGCACTCTGAAAATAGAATTTAACGCTTTTTCATTGATCGGGCGTCTATTGTTTTCTGTTAAAACACAAGTTTTCGCTCACTTCTCAATACGTTGTATTTAAAATTAAGGTTAACAGCTAATTGGTGAGAAGAAATGTGATGGCTTCACCTAGATTTATTGAAAGATGCCCAACAAAGGGTGACGCTGGAACAATATTGGTCTCGATAAAATTGAAGAAGAAAAATAAGTAAAATTCCTAAATGTGTTGGTTGAAACGACGTTAAGCATCAAACAAACATTTTGAAAACTAATCGTCCGGTTGGTGACAAGTGTAACGGCTGTCTAGCCACACTACGTTTTAGGGATAGCATGTTATGTTTGGTTGGTTCACACGTGATTTTATAATATGTATGTTAACTCTTCTGAAGGGTTAAATTAGAGTCAAGTCACCTCCATACATCTCAAATTCACAAATCGTCATGGCGCCAGATAATAGGTTGATCATTAGTTTCGAGACAGTGGCTTTCATGACAGGGATGTTAAGAGAGTTGTCCGCTGATTGACTGTAAGTGTGGTAACATACAGTGTTGCCTTTGGCATCCGTGCACTTTACATTGAAGGAATATGTCTCTGCATTTGTCTCTGTATAAAAAAGTAAGATACATCAGATATGGAGAAATTGAGAAAATCAATGCAATTGGATCTTTATTTTTAAATCTAACCAAAACTAATTTCATGAGACCTGTATTAAGGCATCCAAAAGCAGAGTAAAGTTTGTGAATATAAAAAAAAAAAAAAAAAAAAAAAAAAAAAATTAAATTAATATCCCATATACTGGTGTCACAATTTCTCTTAAGTTTCTTTCGAAAAGTGTAACTGAATTTATTTATTTTTTTCTACAAATTGTAGAATATGTGAAATCTTATTCTTATCCCTTGACAGTTATCCCTATATTTATTTTAAATTGTTGATAGTTTATCGAAAATCAATGACTATGTTTCGTCTGATGTTTGCTGGATGTGATAGTTGTTCTCTGTAAAATCTATGACTCACTTTTGTGCACGCTAAATCCAGTAACAATTTTATCATTGTTTGTGATCAGCTGAAGTGCGTCGTTGTTGCTGCTGATCTTAAAGCAAGAGTCTTTGCCTCTATTTCCGTCAAACATTGCTCTAAAGTTGCTAGGGGTGTTGTAGTTACAACGTTCTTCTACTGCTCCAAGTCCTAAATTACGACCTGTAAGATAAAAAACGTGGCAGTTGTATATGTTTAAATTTATATTTTTAATGACTGTAGGGCATTCAATTAACATCTCGCGTTAGCTTAACTAGAGCTTTTAAAAAAAAAAATCAAAATTAATTTGAAAAAAATTATTATCCGCCCTATGTGAATGTGGCTATTAAAAAAAAAAATCATTATCATTAAACTTAAGCTTCAAGTTTCATTTAAGGATTCTCGTTACACATTAGAAATAAGTTGAAAAACACGAAAATATTAAAACAAAGATCTAATGGCAGACGAAATGCAGAAAGTTTCGCCGGTAAGATTCTCAATAATTTAAACCTTCTCTTTTCGATTTCAGGAGGAAGATGAATCATAGGTATATGCTTGTTGGAAGACTACATATGACTATTAAATCATATACAGACGCTAGCTGCTGTAAAACAAATCCCTATGTGACTGAATTGAATCGAATCCGTTTCCCCGCTGGGAATTTTCATAATCAAAATCGGTTTACTTGCGCAAGTCGAAACAAAAATTGCACAATTTTGAATTATTTACACATTTTTTTGTTGGTAAAAGAAAAAGCACATAATCACCAGTAGAGAGAAATGTCATCGCCCTGTTAGACCGTTTTAGAGAAAACCTATACCAAAAAAAAAATAAAAAAATAATTCCCTTTGTCCCGTTTCCAAAATTTTAATCGTTCTAAATATAATGTTGTTCTAGACGTTTCAGCTCCTGCTGTATAGCATGAGAATGATACAGCTGAAAGAAATACTATGCAGACAATTTTTTTAGTTTTTTTTAAAGGGAACGTTGACCTCTTACAGTAAAAACCAAATCAGAATGTCACACAGCTACAATGTGTACCTTTTTCTTTTATATTGAACTTCCAACAATTTTTGTTTCCATTTTTAAAGTCTTTTTCTTTCAGTTAGGGCGTCTGCCTATGCTTATAACTTTCTTTTATGTAATGTTTAGTTACGTGTAGAAATTACATATATTATGTACTTTTTTCATACTGATATCAATGTGTGCCTGTTAATGATGTACAGTTGTATATTGTTTAATTACAATTTAATTTTAATATATGATTTTATGCAAATAATTGTCTCAGTCTCATTGATTTATCTAATATGAATTCAAATCCCTTGGTGGAATTAAAATATGGTCTAACTTAATGAGTGATTTTTTTTTTTAAAATAACACACAGTATTGTTTGTATTAGCGATTTGTGCATTAATTGCTATTTCATCATACACATTAGTATAAATGTCTCCAATGATAAAATGTGCACAGTAAATCAATACGACAGCAGAAAAAGGAAGACAAAATTCAACACACACATATACACAAATAAGTGCCCTTAACGGCTCTAATTAGGTGGTCACCTGCATTAACGTAAAGTGAACAGATTTGTCCGGACCCTTTCCATTTTAACTTCACACTCTCCACAACGGTGTCTTCGTTGCAGAAGACATCGAAACTGTTGTCGGTTAAGTCGGCTGTTCTCAGGGATTGGCAAGTCTTATTGACAGCTGTGCCATCCACTACAGCCATGAATTCTAAGGCTGTAATAGCTACCAGTGCTGAAATTTTGGATACTTTACAATAACCATTACATTTTAATGACATCTGAAATGTGTGTGCATGGGGAAGGGTTGGGGAGGGGGGGGTGGGGATTAGTTGTCAGGTTATTGGGAAAGATGATACCGTTGATTTCAACATACTTATTTTTTTTTTTTAATTAAACAAGACATTGTGATGATTTTTCTTTGTCAAGTTGTGTGCATGGGCGCCCGCAGAAAACTTTCTAGGGGGGGGGGGACAAAAAAAAACCATTAACTTTCCGGGGGGGGGGGGAAATTTTTTTTGTTTTGTTTNCAAGACATCAGCTTAGTTACTTTCTTTTTATTTTCTCTTTAATTTAATAATTTTTTTGTCTATTTTTGACTAAAAATTTTTTATCCAATCAATCCAGGGGGGGGGGGCAAGTACCCACCTTGCCCCTACCTGCGGTCGCCCATGGTTATGTGTACCATTTCTTTTAATAAATTCGCAGTCATAGTTTTAATGAATGATGGCAGATGATGGATTAAGTATAAAGTGAGTTTATTTTTTGATGGGTAAGTATTATTATGTCTACTAACTGATCTTTCAATAAATCAAACCATCGATGTGTTACAACCCAAATTTTAAAAAAATAAATGCCTACTTGATAAAGGTAATTACTGTTTCTTCATTACCCGACTTATGGAACGCAACCCTGGCCCACGTGAATACCGCAGGCCCATTAAGTTTCACTTCAATGTGTTTATTTTCACTTTTATAACACGTTGTGTCATTGTTGTCGATCAGTAGTTCATTAAGTCCCATGGCCACGCTTGCAATATTACCTGGAACATTTTAAGTCAAATCTATTTACTTGGAGCATCAATTTATGAGTGACAACTCTGCTTCAAAAAAGACCTAAATATGATTGGTCAGTCGAAACATTCTATGAACAGGTTCGTCACCTTAAATGCTAATTTTTGAAGTTAATAAAAACAACGAAGCATGTTTAAGAAAATTTTTTTCATGTCCATGTTCCATGCTCTCTTTAACGAGTGGTGCTAACTTTTTTTGTAGAAAAGTGTAGCCTCTCTAAAGTGAGCATAGCATATTGGCACGATTTTACTGTCAGACGCAACATTGACTTAGATATAATGTATTCATTTCAGAATCGGAGATGAATTAAATGCATTTTTACTTTATTGACTTGCAAAAGATTATAGGTATCCTAGTTTTAAAGAAATAATTTCACTTTTGTGATTGGATGGTGAAACACGGTCTAATTCTTTTTTTATTTTTAATCAAGAAATAATGCGATGAGAACTAAATATTTTTTTATACAAGCGATAACTATGGTACCAAGAATAAGAATAAACAAAATGAACAACTCGAAGAAAAGTATAAAATTCTAAAACTAACAGACATAGATGTATATTTTACACGTTATTAAAGGGTTGAGACATTTATGTTAACATTTGGATTACGAATCTGTCAGCAGATATCCAAATGATGGCATCATACAATAAACACTTAGGATACTTTAGAAAACATGCTTTTTCTCTCTATTCATTCAGACATAGTCGGGGGGCAAATACACCAGCGTGAGGAAAATGAGTAGATCACATGATCACTGCTCAACTCGCCGTAGATTAGCAAATGTAATATATATATATCTACATAATAATACTAATGATAATAAGGAGTCTTATATAGCGCGGTACCCCAGCCTAGGGCGGGGCTCACCACGCTGTTCATAAAAATTTTATCAAAAGAGACATGCTCATGACATTTAAATAAAATACATTTATGAAATAAAGAACCCAGCCACTAACTTTTACAAGATAAACCATGGACGGCAGCCAGCAAGATCGTTTATCGGCCAGGGTATAAATATTTATATATTTAGTTGTCAGGACACTGAGTTATGTTAATTCTATTTTTTTAGTGGGTGTGTCCGTGTTATCATCCGAATATTATATGGCCGATCCTAAGGTAGCCCGAATCGGCTGCAATTCTTGCATATGAACATTCACTTCTGGTTTACTTTGTCCCTTCGTAATGCACATTTTTTAAGGGGTTTCATCGGATATTTGATTTCCCCATACACCGCTGTTCGTCTGCCGGAATGGTGATGAGCGATAATCCTCCACTCTCGGATTTTTATGCTCTCTTCCCTCATTTTAATTTTGTTATACGTACTTAAAATGAAGCCGTTTTGAAAAAAAAGAATTGCTGCTCTGTCAAATTTCCGTACTGCGGGTGCTAAGATATACGCCAGGCACTCTCCCGTTCTTCTTAACTAGAGTAATCAGCATATCCTCATTATACGAAGAGCTAAGAACATGCTGATCATTTTGTCAAGTTACATAACGTCTGTGTTGGGCGCTTTGTTTTGCCATCGAATCTGTAGAATGTTTCCCATACATCTTTTATTTAAGCTTTTGATTTTCCTCTCGTAATTTTGTTTTTGTTCCACACTTGTACGCAGTTTAAAAGTGTACTTAACACACATGCCACATACATGCTTTATGTTGTGCTTTCAGTAAGTTTAGCCGTTTTCCGCATTCTTATTTAATTGAACCACAGTTACTACTGTTTTACAATCCTAATGTTCACCTCTTAATCTATGGAACTGAGCTAGAACTTTTAAATCCACTGTATGAAAAGTGTTAATATACAGTCAGATTATGACAATCAATAGTTATGTTTAGAGGTTGTGTTCTTTTTTTGCAGTAAAAACATTTACATCGAGGACAGAGTGACACTCTAAACACATTAAACGTATGGAAAAGGACATTTCAAAATTAGAGCAGTCTCTCCTGATTAGCAAATCTAATATATATATATCTATATAATAATAATAATGACATTTCGACATAATTGTTTACACATCCGTTATAGAATATTAAAGAACCCCATTGGTTTTAAAAATTTGATGAATGGTTTAAAAATTATATAACTAAAAATTTGTATGAAAGTATAAGAATATGTATTGTTAGTTAATTCATCCCGAAACGTTCAAATTTTATGTCAAAATGCATTCAGTTGTACACATTATCAGCGTGAAGCGTGCAAGTGTACTTGTGAGAGGGCAGTAGTATATAATGTTCAAATATAACCGAATTGAAAGAGGGTTGAAAACATAGGGAATATGGCGGGGGAGTGATTTACGTAAGGAAATGGCATAGGGATGAAAATATAAGGAATATGGGGGAGGTGTGAGTACGTACGGAGATAGCAGAGGGAT
Source organism: Lymnaea stagnalis (assembly GCA_964033795.1). Taxonomy (NCBI): domain Eukaryota; kingdom Metazoa; phylum Mollusca; class Gastropoda; family Lymnaeidae; genus Lymnaea; species Lymnaea stagnalis. Next base: position 141,975 of record CAXITT010000436.1, read on the forward strand.
GAAAACATAAGGAATATGGCGGAGGAGTGAGTTCTTAAGGAAATGGAAGAGGGGTGAAAAAAATGAAATTGCGGAGTTAGGCAGAGGTCAGATGAGGGATGAATGTATAAAGAAAATGGTGCAGTTTGGCCAAGTTAATTAAGAGCGATTATCACTATTTAAAATGTATAGAACCTTTTGTGTTTTATTTATTATGTTGTATAAATATTTTAGCCTTTCATATATTAAAAAAAACGATAACTAAAAAATACGTAACCTTATGCTTAGGCATCCCATGAAATCTATTTGGAGCCATAATGTTGTTATGCTATTTGGAAGAGCTGCTATTATGGTTTTGCCAACTTCCATTCGAGAACCAACAGTACAGCTAAATTTCTGTTCGAGTCACAACGAGGTTCCCATGTATGATACATTCGAAACCACAAAAGAAGATGAACTGAGACGTATTATAGACATTACACTATAACAAATCATACACTACAAGACAAATTTAAAATAGCCACGTCTGCCCTTATGACTACTGATTCGCCAAACCCAAGTTTAGGAAGATTCACTCTTAATCCTAATATTAAATTAGGATAATAAAAGACAATTATTTTTAAAAAAAATCGGTTACCAACATTTAGATAGATATTATTTTATTACTGGCTTTCAGTTGACGAACAAGAATTCATTATAGATAACTAGAATAACCAGTTGACAGATGTTTTTCAATGGAGCAGACGTTTTCCAAAATATCTATGCGTGAAACCTGATAGCCTATATTTATATTACAACTAAAGGTTGTTAGTCCAAATGGTAATGATGAAAAGTCTTCTAAAAATGTCTACATGATTGTAAGACTCAATCTAGCAACTTAATAAAATTATCCGATTTCAATCCTCCCTTATGTCTTTTGACTTCCACACAATGAGAACCATTCTATAAACTAACCCTATAATACGGAGCTTTAGGAGCCAAAGTGGTCCTCCGTATATACAATGAGAATTACTCTATGGAGATCAAAATTATCTACGTAACGTCCAAATATTTTTAAAAAAAACTATTAAAACAACACATTTGGAGTGATTAGTGACCCGTAACTTACACAATGAGGACCATTCAATTTTCACCTTTTTAATAATTAATTACACGTATAGAAAAAAAAAATCAATTTAAAGTACAGGAATTATATCCAAAAAGAAGGAAAAAAATGATCATAAAACAATGAGATCTAATCAATTATCACTACTTTAAAATATTTCATTTTAAAATATTAAGACACCTAGCCCAACATTGCAAACCCCTTCATAAGAAAATTAAACAAATAAAAACAAATACTTTAAAAAAAATACAAGACCTCTAGCCCTCCATTCAGAATGCTTCGATAAAATCCAAAATTTAGACATTAAAATTCATTAAACACATTTGAAATTCATATTAAATTTAATAGTTAAAAACTTGTCAGCCAAACGGCGAGAAGCTTTACTACAAAATTTACTAACTATCTTATTAAAACAAGAACATTAACAACATCAAAAGTCCAATAATAATAATGACAATTAAATTAATAAGTAATGATGTGATTATCACCTTTAAATAACTCGGCCAACGTCAAGCATTTTCTTTATACATTCATCTAGAGACCGACCGAATTTCGGCTTCGGCTTCGGTTTCGGCGCCGAAAGTGGCCATTTTACCACTTTCGGCCAAGTTTCGGTTTCGGCCGAAACTGAAAAGTTGACTTTCGGTTTAATTTCGGTTTCGGCCGAAAGAGGAAAGTTAACTTTCGGTTTTTCTTCGGTTTCGGCCGAAATTGACTTAGACTTTCGGCCATCGGCCGAAAGTGACTCAGGTTTTCGGTCATTTAATATTCAGCGAAAGCGATATTTAACAACACACTAAACGACATTTAAGAACGAATTAAGCGATCTTTGAGAAAAAACTAAACGATATTTAACAACAAACATAGCGATCCTTAAGAACAATCTAAGCGATCTTTAGTAACAAACTAAACGATCTTAAAGAACAAACTAAACGATTTTTATGACCGAACTAAATGATCTTTAAGAACAAAACAAATGATCTTTAATAGTAAACTAAATTATTTATAAGAATAAACCAAGCGATCTTTAGCAGAAAACTAAATGTTCTTTAGGAACAAACTAAAAGATCTTTGAGAACAAACTAATCAATCTTAAGGAACAAAATCAATTATCTTTAAGAACAAAGTAAGCGATCTTTATGAAAAAAACTAAGCGATCTTTAACAACAAACTAAGCGATCTTTATGAACAAACTAAACGATATTTAAGAACAAATAATGCGATCTATTAACAAAAACTGGACGATCTTTAACAACAAACTAAGTGATCTTTAAGAACAAACTAAACGATCTTTAACAACAAATTAAGCGATCTTTAAGATTAAACTAAGCGATATTTTAGAACAATCTAGTGATCTTTATGAACAAACTAACCGACCAATAACAACCAAATAAACGATCTTTAAAAACAAATTAAGCAATCCTTTACAACCACAATTTTCAGAGACCCGGTTTAAAAAAATAATATTTTGCATCAATTCCCCCCCCCCTCAAAAGTTGTAAAGCAATTTAAATTACTTTTATATTAAAATTAAAATGTTAAAATCCAAAGTATTCATTAGATCAAAGGTCTCAAACTCAAATCATCGAGGGGGGAGGGGGGGGCGCAGGAGGTAGTGTCTGAATGAGAGTGGGCCGCATCAAGTAATCCACAAAAAAGCGATTACAACTGTTAAAATCTGCTCAACTTTTATAAATAACAATAAAATCATTAAGGGTTCTCAAAAACTAGGATTCACTTTCATCCACCTACTCACTGTTGCATACAAAAATACATAGCAACACTACCAAAAAAATCAGAATTAGACTAATCGGTGAGATTCGACTGAAACCGTCGTGGAGAGTCACGTTATAGATATGAGAATGGGGGAAACGGGCCGGCGCATTTACACTAAACTTTCCTGTCTTGAAGCGGGCCGCAAAATATCGTCTTGAGGGTCACAAATGGCTCGCGGGCCGCGAATTTGAGACCCCTATATATCGATGTATAGGAAAAGAAGTCACAGGAAAAAAAGTCCGGGAGCCCGGAATCGATTTTTTTTTCTTATATGAGCTTTATAAATAAAATTAACCACACATACTCCTGCATAAATGGGTGGATCTTGACCAAACTTAGTGACGGGATCAAATAGGGATCCTGCGGCAAACGGGATCCCATCGGAGAAAAGGATCCTTCCGGGAAGCGGGATCCTAGTGGGATCGGGATCCCATTTGGAAAAGGGTACAATTTGGAAAGTGGCACCCTACTTGGAAATGGGATCCCATTTGGATCTCAATTAGTTCGGATCCCACAGGGGTCGGAGTCCCATTTGGATATGAGATGCCATTTAGAATAAGGATGCCAATGGGGTCAGGATCCCATTTAGAAACGGGATCCTTTCAGGATCAGAATGGGATCGGGATAACAATGGGGTCGAGATCCCAATGGGTTGGGATCCTAATGACATCCTTTTTGAGAAAGTGATCCCAATCGGGATCGGGATCCAATTGGGGCTGGGATCCCTAGGGTCGGAATCACAATGGGGTCAGGATCCCAATTGGATTATTTGAGGGAAAGGGATCTCAATCAAAATTGGTATCCCAATGGGGTCGGGATCCTTGTGGGGTAGGGATCCCGATAAGATATGGGATCCCAAAAGGTTACGGGATCCCACACCTCTTGTCAGAATTTATTTATGATATCTGATGGCTGAATGCTTCTGTGACTTTTTTTTCCTGTGACTTTTTTTTCCTGTGACTTTATTTCCTGTGACTTTATTTCCTGTGACTTTTTTTCCTGTGACTTTTTTTCCTGTGACTTTATTTCCTGTGACTTTTTTTTCCTGTGACTTTATTTCCTGTGACTTTTTTTTCCTGTGACTTTATTTCCTAGCAAAAATTTTGACTTTTTTCCGTTACATTTTTTCCTGTGACTTTTTTTCCTCTGACTTTATTTCCTGTGACTTTTTTTTCCTGTGACTTTATTTCCTGTGACTTTTTTTCCTGTGACTTTTTTTCCTGTGACTTTATTTCCTGTGACTTTATTTCCTGTGACTTTATTTCCTGTGACTTTTTTTCCTGTGACTTTATTTCCTGTGACTTTTTTTTCCTGTGACTTTATTTCCTAGCAAAAATTGTGACTTTTTTCCGTTACATTTTTTCCTGTGACTTTTTTTCCGCTCACCTAATATTCACGATCATCTCATTTTTTAATAAAAAGAATGTAAACATTTATACTTTCCCACATCATTTTCGATGTATGCAGAATGTATGCGGGAACGAATTTCAAAATATCTTAATATTTCATTTTCGGTTTCGGCTTCGGTTTCGGCCGAAATTCATTTTTAAATTTCGGCTTTTTTTCGGTTTCGGCCGAAAGTCATTTTTAAACTTTCGGCCTTTTTTCGGTTTCGGCCGAAAGTCATTTTAAACTTTCGACCTTTTTTCGGCTTCAGCCGAAATCAGAAAATCACTTTCGGTCGGTCTCTACATTCATCCCTCCGCCTATCTTCGCCAACCTCCGCCATATCCTTTTGTTTATATCACTCCGCAATTTCCTTATAGAGACATCCTCTGCAAAATTCCTTATGATATTTTCTCTTCACCACGTCCAACAATTCGGTTCCATTAGAAAACTATATACTACCAAGAGCACGGAATGGACCATTATAAAGTAACATATATATCTTCAAATATGCCCATAGGATACATATATGCAAATGATGGGGCAATAGACTTGGCGCACGCGCGCACGTCTGCACGCTCTCCCTCGCACACAAACACACACAAACACGCACACCCATAAACACGCACACCCACACACACACACAATCGGCAGAAGAATGGCTGATAAGAGAACAAAAAGACCAAACAAAAAATTGAAAGATAAAAGGCCACTATAGGGAAATAGACAACTCTCTTTTTGCACGTTTGACTGTGGTGTGTGTCATCGTGACCAGCAGTAAGACTTTCAGACTCATATTGTATTTTTAAAATTTGTATTGATTTATTTCAACTTTCATTTCAATAAAAATATGAATTTCTATCATTTTCAAATTGTATAAGATCGTAAACTATTCAACTTACGGTACTGACATGCCGGGCCAAACCATCCTATGTCACAATGGGATCCTTTGGTGCAGTAGCCGTTAGCATCACAAGAATTGTTCTTACAGCGGCAAATCATGTCACACTCTTTCCCCGTGTACCCTGTGGGGCAGCCCACCCCTTAAAAAATAGCAAGTTTGAGTAAAAGAAAAATTAATTCCTCTTGATGAAAAATGTTAATGAACCAGAAACACCCCCAAATACAATATATTGATATTGCAACTTTATTTTGCATCTATGCATTTTTCTCAACCTCTCTCCCTCTCTCTTTCTCCTCCTTTCTATCCCTCTTCTACCTCTATCTATCTATTTATCCATCAATCCATCCATCCATCCATCATTCATCCATACATCCATCCCTCCATCCCTCCATGCATCCATCCATCCATCCATCCATCCATCAATCCATCCACCGTACCTCCCACACACACAAATCCCATCCATCCATCCATGCATCCATCCATCCATCTATCATCCATCCATCCATCCATCTATCCCTCCCTCTATCCCTCCATCCATACATCCATCCATCTACCCACCCACCCATCCACCCATCCACCCATCCATCCATCCATCCATGCATCCATCCATCCATCCATCAGTCCATCCATCCATCCATCCATCCGTCCATCCATCCATCCATCCATCCATCCATCCATCTATCTATCTATCTATCTATCTATCTATCTATCTATCTATCTATCTATCTATCTATCTATCTATCTATCTATCTATCTATCTATCTATCTATCTATCTATCTATCTATCTATCTATTTATCTATCTATCTATCTATCTATCTATCTATCTATCTATCTATCTATCTATCTATCTATCTCTCTTTCGCTCTGTTTTATCGCTACACTCTCTATATCTTTCTCACTCTCTCTTCTACTTGTTTGATATATACGTAACTCTCTTTCTTTCTCTCCCGTCCCCGTAAACACAAAACAAAACTACACTTTCTTTTTTTTTTTTAACAGAAAACATTTACGAATGCAGACATTTGACTTTTTTAGAGATCGCAAATGTGCTAATGGTTTTTATTTGCAAAATATAGAAACGTGATTTATTATCAGATTTTTGCATGAGAACAGACGAGGATTTTGCCATCACAGACCAGGTCTGTGCCATCACAGAAGAGGTTAGTGCCATGACAGATGTTAGTGCCATCATAGAGGTGGTTTGTGCCATCACAGTGGAAGAGTGTGCCATCACAGAGGAGGTTTGTGCCATACAGTGGAGGTTTGTGCCATCATAGAGGGGTTTAGTACCATCGCATTGAAGGTTTATACCATCACACAAGAGGTTTGTGCCATCACAGAGGAGGAGTGTGCCATCATAGAGGTGGTTTGTGCCATCACAAAGGAGGACTGTGCAATCACAGAGGAGGTTTGTGCCATTACAGTGGAGGTGTGTGCCATCATAGAGGGGTTTAGTACCATCGCAGTGAAGGTTTATACCATCACACAAGAGGTTTGTGCCATCACAGAGGAGGAGTGTGCCATCATAGAGGTGGTTTGTGCCATCACAGAGGAGGAGTGTGCAATCACAGAGGAGGTTTATGCCATTACAGTGGAGGTGTGTTCCATCATAGAGGGGTTAAGTACCATCGCAGTGAAGGTTTATACCATCTCACCAGAGGTTTGTGCCATCACAGAGGAGGTTTGTGCGATCACAGAGGAGGTTTGTGCCATCTAGAGGAGGAGTTTGCCATCACAGAGGAGGTTTTAGCTATTACAGTGGAGGTTTGTGCCATCATAGAGGGGTTTAGTACCATCGCAGTGAAGGTTTTTACCACCCTTCTTCTTGATTACTGATTATTAAAACTTCTATATTATTATTGTGTTGCATTGTATTTATAGTTAATGTTCTAACTCAGTCAACCCCCAACCACTATATCATTAAAAGAAACATCACCTTTTGCTTTGCGTGCCTGTTTCATAAAATATTTTTTACAAATAAAACTTTTAACATTTATGTAACGGAAATAGAGATAAGAGATTGAAAACCTATCATTTTACCTTCTGAACAAGACTTGCCTTCCCTCCCTTCATGGCAACTATAACAAGCCCTCTCTGGTGTGCAGGTCTGACCAAGGCAAGACATCGGGCAAGTAACGCCACAGTCAGGGCCATATGATGGGGAAGGACAGTCTATTTATATATATATATATAAGTAGGTTACTTTTTTCAATGACTCTCAGCCAATATTTGCAAGCTATAAGAAAAGAGTTGCTTGCTTTTGCAAAAAAAAAGTTACTTTAAACATGTTTTATTGTGTTTGTTTGTTGTTTAAATATTTCTTTTTGTATGATTACACCATCTAATATACAAGGGAAGGATCTTCCCCGTATGCTACACATTTTGTAATTGAGACGTTATTTTCTGTGTCATAGACAATAGCGCTTCTCAAAACTGGTGTCAAATGTTGTTGTTGTTTAAATCCCAACATATGTAGGAAATATAATCAGAAATGAAATTCAATAATGACTACAGCTTTGTAAGAGTTCATTGATTGTATGTGATATCTTCTTTAAAAGTATATTAAGAAAATGAGACTAAAAAAAAAACTGAAATCACAATGTGTCCTTCAGTGAAAAATAATTTTAGAGAAGAACTGGCCAAGGCTAAGAGACCATTGTGATCATACAGTCAAAATTATAATGATAAAAAAAAAAAAAATTGTAAAATTTAACAAATCCAAAATATTTTTAAAAAAATATATTACCCCCAAATATTTGAATCTCACAAATTTCGAATTGACCCTCTAAGAGCTTTATCTCGAGCTCGTCTTGCATTGGCTTTGACGGGAAAGTAAAATATGCATCTTTGCTGTTTGCGGAACGTGTGGCGTTAAGTGTAAACAGATCCGACTTCACTTGAACCTTATAGTTTTCAGTTTGATCTTTGTCTGTTGAGGAATGCAGTAAAATGTTTTTAACGACATGTCTTACTTTGAAAAGTGCGCATACATTTTGAGAGTACTTTTAACGCTGTCGCGAGAGTGCAGTGCCAACGAGATGTTTCAGCGTTAGATCATGGATGGCCGAGACACATCGACGAGTAGCTCAGTGCTATGATATTCAGCAATGACAGGGAATCGCCAGGCAGCGATTTAAACTTGGATAAGTTTATTTTTTTATTTATTTTTTTTTTGTGAACAAATACATACTTCGACAGCAAAACTCTTTGACCTAACCCTGTCTACAATACTGTGGTAAGGGGAGCCGCAATAGTCATCTCAAATGTTTAAACACCCATAAAACGATTAGAGACATATTGCTTGACACACATTTATGGAAGGGGGGAAACGTGTATTCAAAATAATGCCATCTAAAACACGGCACCAAAAGCATTAATTTATGAATGTTGTAACGAATTAGTGAACGAGCACACAAAGTGAACGCTTACTTCTGTCTACTTACGAGCTTGAGCTATCACTAGTGTGATGGGGCGCTTCATTTTTAAAGTAATCGCTATGGATTTGATAGAATCTTGGCTTAAACTGAGACACGTGTCGTGGTTGGACACCCCATCATTTAAAGCGTGAACAAAGTTCATCAGAGTGTCACTGTCCCACGGCAGATCGTGCACTTCTATATAGGATTTCTGTCCAAATTCCTGTCCTGAAGATTTATTTATTTAAGTGCGTAAATTATTGGGCATAGAATATACATATGATAATTGAAATGAAGTCTATTAATGTAGCAATATCGAGGGCTCACAAACTTGAAATTAACACGCACACACGTAATTCATCCCATTTCTAACTAAATAAAACGCCTAATTATTTTTAAAAAACCAAAAAAAAAAACAATTCAATCTAATATGCATCTTACCAGCATTGATATAAATAGAACAGACCGATACATCCAAATTCAACGATACATATATTTTGTCAAACTTCATTTGGTTCGAACAGAAGATGTCCCAGGTGTTGTCGAATATTTCGACGGTTCGCTGTCTTGAACAGGTCGTGCGTTTGTCTGCTGCGTCCCCAGACGTGTGAAAAGACAAGGTCAAGGACGAGCGCTCCACTATACGCAGATGTTAAGGTAAAAAAAAATATATACAAAAAAAAGCAACTAACAAACGTTGTTTTCCAAATAATTAAAGTACAACGATTCATAACTTGTCTGTTTGTTCTACAAAATGGTTGCAGTGATTAGCAGGCTATTGAAAAAACGTGTTGAGTTGAAGCACGATCCTTTTGCTATTCAATGATTTTTAACATATGAGATGATTAAAATTCACCCAGCGTGTGTCTAATTATTCTTTAAACAATTAATAAGCTGATAATCAGGCCAAGTACAGGTGTTTTAATTTGTGGAACAAAAAACTTTTTTAGGGGGGGGGGTGGGGGGTAGGGTTGATGTTGTCCAATCCTATGTGGATTCTAACCTTAGCTCGCTAATTGTAAATGATATTTTCAATATTTAACTATTTTATTTAACTAAATTAATCCTAGAAACATATTTCCTTTCAATCTTAACTAGTGAGGGAAATAATCTGTCAGTAGTTAAGTTTTTCCAGTAAAATAAACTTTTGTCCAATTCTTTAGTTGACGAAGAGTTGGGACAGTACCACATTGTAGGGGACCCACGCTGAAAGGCAAAGGTAACGCACGGAGACTGCGTTAGAACGAGCACGATTGCATGGCTTCCCACCAAGTGCAGTCGAATTATATTACTAAACGCAGAAACAGGTTGGGACATGATTACAGTTGCCGTATGGATATGAGGTGAAGGTGTGTGGCAACCTTTCACCGTTGATTCTAAATATGCAGTCTTGAGGGTACTGCTCTTAGGCAACCTCTCTCTCCCATCTACGGTGTGAATTAGTCGCGCCGTAGAATAACCATACAAACCCTAGTAGAGGGCGTCGGTTTTAAACAACTACGCGGTCCCCCCGGGGTGGTAAGGGGGGGACTTTAGAGACGTTAAATATCCACCCCAACCCCCTAGAAAGCCCGGCCCTGTTGCTGCGTGAGTAGCAATCCGGCTGGCCAGGTGTTTCTTCTCTGGGGCTGCCACACTCAGCGGCCAATCGAGTGGCGGTCGGGTGTGGTGGTCTTAGGGGCGGAGCGGCCCGATCGGAATAAAGACTACTGGGGGAGTGGTTGACAGCCGATTTGGTTGGCGGGGTGGTGCGTTTGGGAGGACCATATGAGCCTCGGCTCGGTGTTCGCTGATTTTCTTAAGTAAGTTAGTTAACGAAGAGTTGAAAAAAAAAAAGGATTTCAGAAGTAGCAGTATTTATAGTCGAAATGAAAAAATGGGCATGTAATAATTCTTAACTCAATGGAAGCGCAAAACTAAGAGTCTATCCTGCAATTGTCCTTGGTAAGTTTGTATATTGCAATGGAGTAAGGAACACAATTTCCACTCACTGTCGGAAACTCTTCTGCTCACAACAGAGAAAGATGCGCAAAATTTTTGGAAATTCGATGGCAGGTCAAAATACCAAACATAGAGATTTTTAAGCATTCCATAAATGTGCAGCTTTTTCTTAGCTTTTCGCAAAATGCGCTGTCGCTTGTTAGGCCATTTAAGATGAATATAGGAAGGCTGTGTTCCCAAGAATCTGCTATGGTGAGAGTTGTGAAAAGGGGCAATCGTTTGTTTGACTGCCGCTTCTGTGATTATAGGGCATTTGAAAAAAAAAAAAATTACAAAAAGAATACAAGAAATAGAAGGTTGTGGTAAATACTCGTTGACAAACTTTCCAGCTGGCGAAAAGCAGTTGATGAGGAGTCAAACAGGCAGACTGCGCACAAAAAAAAAACGATCTTGCAAAACAAAAGAGCATTGCTATAGTCCAAACCGATACAAAGCCTCTTAAGCCAAGCCACTTGATGAATGTGAAAAATAAAATGCTGCTATATAATCTCGAGCTGACTGAAGGATGCTAATATATATTTAACAATAGCAAACAGCTTGTCCTCCGATTTCTTCTTGACACTACTCGGGACTGCACCGAATGTATAGCATCAATGCCAACATATCTACCTATTACGAGCTTATTAATTGTAAGCTATATGAAAATATTATTGTTTGGATTTATTTAAAATAGTTAACATTTTGTTTCAGAAATTGGCTATGATTGTACATTTTAATGGTTAAACTTGCAAGGGTATTAATATCTTAGTTTTATCTTACTTTGGACCTTACTTTATTGACATTTTATTTTAAAATTTTTAGGACAAGCCTGCAAAACATTTCTACCCTTTCTGTCCAACTTTATTCTTGCCCAGGTGAATAGAACCACCCCAGAAAGTTGAACCGTGAGGTTTTTGGAATCGTAGCAAGTCGAATCATTGTGGTCAGTCAACAGTTGGCTCTCTACTGTCGAAGAGGCCGCGAGATCATCTTGAAAAAAAAACAACAAAACAGCAAACTATTTTTAAAGGTTTAAAAAAATAGGATGGCAATATAAATCAATGTATGAAATATCATAATACGAATATTGGAATAAACCGTGTTAGGGTTAGGGTTAAACAATGAATGTCTCGCTATCTTCTATACGCTTCCCTTGGACCACAAGCTTAAGTAGTCAAACGCATTGCATGACTCCGTCAGAGTTTATTCGATATCAGCCAAGGGTTTGATTAATTTTACAGTATCTTGAAATATAGTGAGGATGATTAGTTCAAAGAAGATGTCAATACACAGAGGTTTTTTAATTTACTTGGTCTTACAATATTGACAGCTTTCTGTGAACCAAGGCTTTTTACATCGAGATCCTTGAAGACACTTTAAGTTCTCATCACACAAATTTTTCTCACAGTGGCATTTGGAGTCTTTCGGACAAGATTCATCATCTAAATTTATTTAATCATGAATCAGTAACATACATTATATCAGGCTGGTGTACGATGATATTGAACAACGATAAAATAACATAAAAACTCTTTTTTTAAAGATGAAGATATATTTTTTAACAATACGCTTTTCACACGGTGTTTGTTGTAACATAGAGATAATATAAAATTCACATTTTTCCATACATTATGTGTGACAGTATGCATCAATATCTACTGTATTTCATTGACTAATTTTAGTTTATGTCAAGTAACTTTTTATTGAATGTCTAAAATTAGTGCAGAAAAAAAATTGAAATATCGATTCGAGATGACTTAATACATTTATACTTTAATTCTTAAGATTTAATTGAACTTATCATAGATTCAGATGCCACCTGTTCTCAGATTTTAAAAAATGGGTATTTTTAGTGGTAATTTTAAACAACTAATTTTGTTATAAAAAGGTATGCAGAGTATCTGTTTTGCACATACATAAGTTATTAAGTGATCGGTGAGGAGGAAGCTCATGTTGTACACACTTTGGTAGATGAAGTGAAGGAAGTGAGGTGTTATGGGGCGGCGATTAAATTGCTCACTGTTGCACAGTTTTAATGTTCTAAAATGTTAATATCAACTGAAGGGTGCCGACTTAGCGTTCAGTAAGTTTTACGACTCCTTTAATGACAAGTCAAGTAAAAAGAATGTGTGTGTGTGTGTGTGTGTAAAAGCGGGAGGGGGAGTGGGTTATGATTCCGAGCTATGGATCGTAGCAAGTCGAATCATTGTGGTCAGTCAAAAATTGACTATCTACCGTTGACGAGGCCACTAGATTGTCTTGAAAAAAAAACAGCAAAATATTTTTTAAACGCTTAAAAAACACATGACGAATTAACCCTCCGCACAACCCTTGAAAATTACTTTGGAATTTATGGTTCAGTGTTGGCTGGGTTTAAGTTGTAGCTCTCTGATAGGACGCAGCCGGTCTCTGTCGACGGCTCTCTCCAGTAGTGCTGACTTGGTGTACAAAGTGCAACAGGGATCCGTTTTAGGCCCAACTCTATTCACGATGTGTACCAGACCACTGCTCCTCTTGCTCGGAAGGCTCGCTTTGGATAGTCAGTCATTCGCAGATGACACGCAGCTATACACGCATACCCATTTCTCTCTTCTCGATTCCGCAGTCCGAGCATTTGTGATATCAAGTCAAGGATGACACTAAGCAAGTTGAAGCTTAACGATGACAAAACGGAAGCACTCCTTAATCACGATAATAAATCATCCTTAAACTCAGCTCTCATCCCTTCATTTCATGTAGGTAACTCCGATATACAGTTTACTTTCTCTGCTAGGAATCTTGGTTAAATTCTGTCTAACAACATGTCTCTCAAAAATCATATATCTCAAATGTTTCGCTCTGCATACACCGCTATTCGTCAAATCAACTTCATCCGCCATTACGTCACAGTTCGTACAGCGAACACTCTAGTCTATGCTCTTTTTCTCTATTGTCTTGACTATTGCAAATCTCTTCTGTAAAGCTTTACAAAACACTTCTTTAAAAAAATTACAACATGTTCAAAACTCAGCTTGGATGCTATTTCTAAGGGCAAAAAAACTTGATCGCGTCTCACCACTACTTTTTTCAGTTCATTGGCTGCCTGTACACTCGTGGATTGACTACAATCTCTGTGTTCTCTGTGACAAATTTTCTCAAATTCCTGCTTTTCCTATCTCACAGAACTTGTTTCTGTCTATTCACCCATTCTCCAGCTTCGCTCCACCGCAGGCTCGAGTAATATATATGTCCAAAAGACAGTATATATATATGCATACATATATATATATATATATAAATACAAGGCGTATCCCGAGACTACATTTGAAAAAAAAAAACACCTTCTATACCTTTTTAGCTAACATGGCAATTAAGGTGCCTGTAAAAAATATAAAAACTATAAAGTGTCAACTCTTTAAACACATTTAATTATAAAATACAATCGCAAAGGAATCCCATTTTTCGTACGTGTACCAAATAGCCAGTGGGATTCTTTCCCTTTATGATCCCGATCCATATATATGTATATACATATATATATATATATATATATATATACTTATATTAAATAATACTTTCATACAACTTGTATTCCAATGAACATACAACAAGCTCTCATAAGTATAGGACTTCTTGACCTTGCACTTTGCTGGGTGAATCACAGACTAATTTAATAGTTGTACATTACAGGAACATCTTACCTTTAATGGGAATTCCAGTTGTAGAATGCTTGATTACTATCGAGAATGAAAAACGTAGCAATACATTTCTGTTACAGACATACACAATACGGTTCCTGTGCTCATATAGTCAGAACACAACTAGAATATTCATTATTATAAGACATTTGAATTGAAACTAAATGCGAATTAATGTTTTCATTGTGAGCATTGTCACACATATAATTACAATAAGTTAATAAGTGCTATTGACAAGGTTGAAAGTAACAATATAATCACACGGACTGGGTCGTGGAAAAATGCATCTGCAAACTATGATCAAAAGTAAACCTCGGAAAAGCCTAGATCTAACCTTTTTCACAAAACTGCTGTGTAACTTTATCTTTGCAATTATAGCAAGTTCCGTCTCGATTGCAGAGTCCATTTAAACACGTTTCTTTGCAAGTATGTTCACAATTCGGACCGTGTTTGGATGAATGGCATTCTGTTAACAAAAAATATGTTTTATTATTTTTTTTTTATTAAAAAAAAAAAAAAAACTTAACTGTGAATTTTTTGTTCATTTTATTTTTTTTTTGATTTAAATATTCAATCTACTATTGCATAGCAAGGAAAGCGAAACAATTTTTTTTTTCAAATTCTTAATATTAAATTCGCTTTTCTTCCTGTGTTGTTGGCTCTCTGACTCTACTAATTAATTTCGGCCATGATTTTGGGACGGCTAACTGACAAACTTAATGTTAAACTATCGAGATAAACTTGGCACGCACTCATGCTTCCAATGACAACACATGCTTTCACTGTGTCAGCTCAACGACCCCATCCCGATTTCAAAAAAATATTTTTTTTATTGTTTTTTAAAGGGAAATGTAGAACAATTCATTATTACTGCGCTAAATGATTTTATTATTTATTTTAAAAAATATCATTTGCCTTCGGTACGTAACACTCTGTTTTATTTTTATGTAACAGCGGCTGGGTCATTAGAATATTTATATAGTTCACGGGCGTTAAAGAATGTGCGTTTGTAAGCTTTCTTTTTTTTTTTTTTGGGTGGGGTAAGGGGCTAATTTGGTTCCTTATAAATTTCGTTAATTGTTTACATGTTTTATCAGATTGTCAGCTGCCCCCCCCCCACCCTCAGTAGCTGGTTATTACTTTTTATAAAAGATTTATACAAATAACTATTCTAATTGGGATTGCTTAATTTGTGGTTTGGAACTATGGAACAAAGCAGCGCTTCTTAATCTATTGGTGGCAACCCATTTGGGAGTCGCACGACTCTTTTACAGGGGTCACCCATTACCATCGGAAAAAAACTTATGCTCTACAATTACACAGCATCAATGAAAATAATTTTGCCGTTGGAGGTCGCCACAACATTAGAATTTGTATTAAATGGTCCCAGCATGAGAAAGGTTGAGAACCACTGGCCTAAATGTTAACATTTAAATACATGGCTGATGTATGTTACGCATCGTTGACAGTAGGGATAATTTATTCTCCTATTTAAGGATATGTCTCGTTCAAAAAACAATGTATAACAAAAGACGATACCAAATGATCAAAACAATAACAAAGAAATACGATACTCGAAACATGGCGAACTCCAATTAATAAGGTTGATTAAGTTATAAATAATTTACAAAATAAAGGAAATATAATTAACACCATTGACTTAGAGAGTTATGTTTTGCTTGTATCGATAATACAATGTGCAAAACAAGGTACAATGATAAATAGGAATTCACACATATAAGTAAACAAAAACCATTTCAAGAATAACTTACACACACAAATAACTCTTTGCCTGCTTTCCGTAAAGTAAAAAATAAATTCTATCCTCCCTGCCTTTTTTACAATTTCCCTGCTTTATATACCGGTATGGCCTGTTCCTAATATGATTCGAGAACATAACACGCATTGCAATGATCTCTCAAAATTTCCACATAATTCTAAAAGATTTTAAGAATAAACAGATCATTGATTTTATTTAGTTGGTAGTAAACACGGCCAAGAGACTATTTTTAGCTAGCACCACGGTAATGTCGATCTCGAGCTTGTTTGGTGTCTGCAAGAGATACGTGGCGTAAACACGTCCTCAACGTAACATGTAACTTTCTTTTGCTTTCAGAAATAAACGACAGCAAAGAACGTTACAAACTTGTTTTATATCCAGATAATTGTATAGTTTTCTAGGTAAAAAAAATTGTTGTCGACAATATAACTACATTTTGTAGCGACTAAACAAAAATGAATGCCTTAATTCGGGCATGCAGGTTTCTTCATTAGTACATTAGCAATGACACACGACAGCATTCCAAGCAAAGACGCTTATGTTAGCACACACTTATCTGGGGAAAAGCAACATCATCGACAAATGCAGACACACACATTCACCTCCAAGAAACTGAACTTCACAAATCAGGAATGACCCGGAAGTGACGTGTATCGTCAGTTTTGGAACTTGAGCTCTGTCGAAAGGGAAGAAGAGAGGACTTCGGCTACTCTGATTTAAGGTTGCGTTAGAGATTACTGCATCACTTGAAGACAAGAACGCGACGTTGAGATGAAAGGGTTGATCTGTAGGTGCATCTGGTTAAGTGAAAAAAAAAAATACAAACATTGATAGCTGAATATTTTTAATAGGCATTTGAGTCTCTCTCCTTTTATTGTTCAAAACAAGCATTGTAATCTGTACCAATGTTAAGTCAAACTAAGTGGAAATGAGGTCATCTCAAAGAAAAATTAAAATATGTTAATTCCCATTATTATTTTTAACATAAACCAAAAATATTCAACACAGTCATGATATATTGGTGATGATTTTTATTATTCAATCTCCATTTAAACAAATTATTTAATTGGGAAAAATTTCTTTTTAATGTAAAATACATTAAAGACCGACTGAATTTGGGTTTCTTTTTCAGCGCTGAAAGTTGACTTTTGATCACTTACAGCTTAGTTTCGGTTTAGGCCCACAGAGAAAAGTTAACGCTCTGGTATATTTTTCGGATTAGATGCTCTTTTAATTATCCTATATTTTATCTCTTAAACAGCAAATTAGATGAAAAATAACATACAGCTGATACTGATTCCTGAGATTTGTTCATCACTGGCTGTAGTCATAGTTAAGGTAGTTTTCAATATAAAGCACGAGCTTATGGTAAGGTCATCATCAAACAATTGGTTTACATTTGAAGGTGTAATAGCGCTTTGAGTACTGACTGTATTGTTAAGTTTTACAATCTGACCTAAATTGGGAGAGGAAAAACAAAATGATTCCAATAATAAACTGTTGAAGCATGTCAATATAAATGAATGATTTTAGGGACAAACCATTTTATGTGTATTTCAAACATGTTTCCATGCAATCCAGTTAAATTTGATTAATATTCTTAATACGGTTGAAAAAATATTAATAAACCAAATAGGTAACAAGTATAAATAAGCAATGACGTCAATAGTTTATCCGTGTAGGTTTTAATTGATAAGTCGGGGAAAACTGAAACATGTTTTTTCTACAAGGCTCGGCCAGACAAGGCTGTCTGTTCAACAATCTAGCTAGGTGCTGCCCACATTCTTATACCTTTGTGTTTAAAGGGCTGTGCGATACTTATATCCACTTTTTTTTTTTAAATTGTATTGCTATCATTCCATTTTTTATTATTTTATTTATTAAGGAGTGAAAATCAATGCTTATATGATTTACACCGAAGAAACCGGCAATGCTTATAACTAGTTCCATATCAAAGCTGATAACACTATTATATGTATAACTGTAAAATAACTAGCTCCATTAAAAAATATATATATTAAATTCCGTGACGGCCACTCCATACATTTTTTTGTGTTAATGAAAGTACTTTACAAAACACTGATGTTAAAGCCTGAATTTCATTTCTAAACGAAAAACACATACAGAACATCTTTGGCTCGAAGTTCAATTCCAATGAAAGCTAAACCGAATTAATACTCAATCGTTTAAAATCCGTCTGTTTTATTGGAAATTGCAGACCCCCCCCCCCCCCCAAAAAAAACATACAGAACATCTTTGGCTCGAAGTTCAATTCCAAAGAAAGCTAAACCGAATTAATACTCAATCGTTTAAAATCCGTCTGTTTTATTGGAAATTGCAGACCCCCCCCCCCCCAAACCTTTTTTGTCAATGCTCCAACAACATATCAGAAAAAAAGAAAACTTTAAAAGGTGGTATTTTTGTTTTAATATGAGCAACAAATGAAGCAAACTAAAATAATAAATATTTTTAATATTCACTAAAAAAAACGGCTTTAATAACAATAGAAGAATATACATGAAAATATTTATCACCAAATTTTAAAATAGTATTTATGTATGTATGTATGTGTGTTTCAGTCAGTTTCAAAGGTAGTTTGTCGTCAAGCAATTAAAAAAAAAAAATATTGTTTCACCTCCATTTATTTTTATAGAACATATCTGTCCATGCACAGTCCATTCTATAGTGATTGCTGATACGATGGTAACCACGCTGCAGAAGACGTCATAAGTGTTGTACACTGGTTCAGTAATTCTCATACCACCACATTCTTTCTCCTCCGATTCTCCATTCACTACTGTCGTTAATTTAATTTTGGTTATTTTTGCGATTGCTGGAAATAATTTTGAAGAAAAACATAACAAAGTAGTTAACGCACTCATTGAAAAGGCAATGCGGAAACAAATATTACCTAAAGCATGCATACACTATCAAAAGGTGTTTGTAAACATAAAATAACTAACTTATAAAAAATACCATACCGTTGTATACCATCAATTAAATGCAATTTTGTTTTGTCTTTTGTTATTTTATAGCTAAATGTTTTATTATTTTTTTTTAATTCTTAACGTCAGGTAAAGGCAAGAATGTTACCAGCGTTGTAGTATAAAAAAGTCCCACCTGCCCTATGAAACACAACCCTCATCCAGGTGAACAGCAATGGGTGGCTCAGTGCTATTTCTTGCGCTTCGCTGTCATCATTTAAACACGTTCTGTCGTTGCCGTCTCGGAGTTTTGAATCGAGTGTGGTTGCTGTGGACGCTGCATCCCCTGAAGACAAAGCAACAAACAATAAATTACCGACCTACTGTAGAATCTCTGGCCAAATACCACAACCCCCCCCCCCACCACTCAAACGCACTTGTTAACCATTGGTGGCCGCACAACGCGAAGATCAATACATGTCATGACTCATTGAACACAAGACACGAGAAAATGCCAACATCGCATTGACACATCCGTGAGATTCAAACTTTCGTTGAGTACTCCGAAACGCACAATGGCACGGATTTTGCACTACTAGAGTAAGTACAGCCATGGAGAATCACCACTAGCACCAGAAGCAATGCGTCAGAGGCCCAATGCTATTGCAAATAAGACAGGAGACTCACACTTATATATCTTTATTTTCCTTCTTATGTTTCATTATGAGCGAACTTCAAATCTTAAATTCTTAATTTAACAAATTACGTTCAATATTTTGATTCCTGTGCCCTCTGAATTGTTTGTATATTGCACCACACAAAAAAAAAAAATGTCAGAAATAATGTTTGATAATGTTAAATCGCTTAGTAAGTTCACTGTTTAAATGATATCTTTGAACTCTCATCATTTCTACTCACAAAGATTCAACATCTATAGTTTCAACTCTAATCATATGATGTAGAAATCGTTGTGTAACTATATGTAATATGACGCTTACAATTTATTGTCCGACGATCTAACTTTTTTTCCTTCCTGTTTTATTAATAATAAAATATGTCTTATGCTCGACACATAGTACTGACATAGTGTATTCACTTCAACTTTTATTTTCTAAAATATTTTTTCCTAAAGTAAACTTACAGTATTGACACGCTGGGCCAAACCAACCGGCAGTGCAATGAGATCCATTCGTGCACGAACCATTACTGTCACACTTACTGTCGTTGCAGTGACAGATAACGTCACAATTTGTACCCACGTGTCTTTGTGGGCAGGGCTGCCCTAGAATACAAGAGATTTTTATCTTTAAGATGCTGGTTTGTCTTAATAAAAACAATGTCAAATTACAAAATTCAAAATTCATATTTTTTTTTTAAATTTTAGAAGACATTGTTTATGATTACATTTTTGGTCCAATGAGTGCAGGTTATGAGAAATGTTCCCTATAGTTCTTGAAAAATATATAACATCAAATCAGTTGCATAGCTAGCGTTGGTATCACCCTGTGATGTAAGCTGATGGTGTCACCATCTTTCCCTTTTTTTATCCCGACTTCCCCTATAGGATATCGTCTTGTAAAAATGAGTTCAAAATATAACAATGCCCCAAAAATAAAAACAACCCATTGTTTGAAAATTAAAAGTTATTTGAAAATTGTAAAAAACTTTAAGTTATAGTTATTTTTATTTTTCTTTAATTTTACTTATTGAGAACGTCTCTTTCCGAGTATACACCAAAGCTGCAAATATGTCAATCAAGAGTAAATATTAAGTTTTAATTTTTGAGTATTTCTACGTTTCAATACATTGGGTTTCAAAACTTAATTTCTCTTGTTTTAATAAATAAATTTAATTCAATTGTAAAACTATAATTGCCACTTTTATTTTTCTTTAATTAGTATTATGTTAACCCAAAAAATGGGTAAAATTCATTAAAAAAAAAGTGTTTTACATTTTTACTGATTTGAGTCATTTCCTTTTGAATCGCCTTACTATGTCGTTTTGACCTTTTAAAATTAGATTGGTTACATGTGTGGATAATATACTGGTGATCGGCAATCCTTTACTCAAATTCAGTTATTCGGAGCGGTGTGTGCTCTTTAAGTATGCAATTTTTCAATTCGATGTCAGCGGTCGGTGTCACACGGCGCTGTCTGCAACCCTCACACTTTGCTAGTTACGCTTCTGTTTTAAATGATAGGTATATATCATCTAAGTGCGTTGCCGGAAATTAAAATTAAATTCTTTGACACTTTCTATAAAACGAAACTCCTCAACTCATAGAATTGCAACATATTTAATTATGATATGATGTAGACCAATAGATTCTTTTAATTAGCATTTTTTTTTTTTTTTTTTTTTTTTTTTTTTTTTTTTTTTTTTTTTTTTTTTTTTTTTTTTTTTTGCTTTTACATAATTAATCATGCTATTACATACAAGAATAAACTCTTTTAAATTCGAAACTAGAATTAGGAGAAACCAATCACTATTGGAATGTCTTAAGGAAAACAAACTTTGGCAGAAAGAACTGAAGAAGTAAGGAAGACATAAATCACCATGCCAGCATCACCAAAAAGCGCAACCATTGTTCAAATAATATTTTTTAGTCACCCTTTACCCCCTCCTGAACAAAAGGAAAAAAAATGATTTTTTTAGTAGTTTAGGATGGGGGAAGAGTCAAAAAAGTTCACAGAATGTCTTGTCTTTGGCATCGAGTCAATGTGCCAAGTTTCCTATTGATCAGAAGACGGAAAGTAGGTCAACAAGCTCTGCAAAGATTTTTTGCCTTAGACTCGGGAACATTCAAATAAAAAGTTAATTTAAAATAAAAGTTTTTTAAATAATAGTTACCATATGGTTCAGCTTGTACAACTAAATGGAGAAAAAAAAATGAGTAAAACAAGATTGAGGGAAAGCCATTCTGTTGCAATTAAATAATATTAGATATCAGTAAGTATAGTCAGTATGCAACGTTTGTGTAGTATTTTTTGTGTACGTTTTGGGGATGTAATACTTTTATTTATGTAATGAAGATGTAATATTGTAATGTATGCAATAGCGGTCTAAGATTGTTATGTATGCCTTTGTGGTGTATCATTGTTTTGCATGCAATTTTTTTGTATTAATGTACAAAGCCAACCATGATATCCTAATGCTAACAGCAAAGACATGAGCACTTAGGAGCATCCGCAGCAATCCACTTATCACAGACAATTACAAAATCTTGAATATATGGGCAAAAGACTTTAATAATGTGCTGAATAAACCTTTTGTCATTAATGATGACGCCATTGAATGACTGTATCAGGTCTGAACGAACAAGTCAATCAACGCTGCCAAAAATTTGATCGACATATAGATAGCTATCCGCAAACTGTCCAGTGGCAAAGTACCGAGCTCCGACATGATTCGAGCGGTATCTCTTAACAAATTTGGATAAGCGTTGACAGATAAACTTTTGCGACAATTAGAAAACTTCTGGCAGACAAAAACAGTACCACATTGCTCAAAGATACATCACTTATTCGACTGTAAACACACAAGCGAAACCGCCTTGCTGGCGACTTTCAATCGGAATATCGCTGCTATCAGTCGTGGGAAAAATCTTTGCCCGAGTCATTCTGAACCATTTGAAAGCACATCTGGAGCTAGGTCTCCTACAATAAAATGGTTTCTGCAAAAAAATGATTTGGATAGTCCGTCATTCGCAGATGACACGCAGCTATACAAGCATACCAATCCCACTCTTGTCGATTCCGCTGTCTTTACTTGGCGGGAGAGCATTTGTGATATCAAGTCATGGATGACACTTAGCAAGTTGAAGCTTAACGACGACAAACAGAAGTACTCCTTATTCACGATAATAAATCATCCTCAAACTCAGCTCTCCCCCCTTCATTTCATGTAGGTAACTCCGATATACAGTTTACTTTCTCTTCTAGGAATCTTGGTTAAATTCTGTCTAACAACATGTCTCTCAAAAATCATATATTTCAAATGTTTCGCTATGCATACACCACTATTCGTCGAATCAACTCCATCCGCCATTACGTCACAGTTCGTGCTGCAAACACCCTAGTCTATGCCCTTTTTCTCTCTCGTCTTCACTTTTGCAACTCTCTTCTGTAAGGTTTTACAAAACACTTCTCTAAAACAATTACAACATGTTCAAAACTCAGCTTGGATGCTAATTTTACCGGCAAAAAAAACTTGATCACGTCTCACCACTACTTTATTCACTTCATAGGCTGCCTGTACACTCATGTACACTACAATCTGCGTGTTGCCATATTTTTCTAAAATAATTCCATTCCTATCTTTCCGAACTTCTTTCTGTCTAATCACCCTTTCGCCAGCTTTGCTCCTCCACAGACCCGCGTATTATATTTGTCCCAAAGACAGTATATATATATATATATATATATAAGCCAATATACAAGGCGTATCCCGAGACTGCATTTGAATAAAAAAAAAACACCTTATAAACACATTTAGCTCACATGGAAATTAAGGTGCCTGTAAAAAATATAAAACTTTAAAGTGTCAACTCTTTAAACACATTTATAAAATACAATTGCAAAGGAATCCCATTTTTCGTACGTATAATAAATAGCCAGTGGATTTTTTTTCTGTTTTGATTGCTCATGTCACAGTGTGTGATGCATATCCTGATTTCTATGGATCTCGTTAGGATCGATGCAAAATGGGATTCCAGTTGGATACCAATCTCGATGTAATCCCGATGCTAAATGTAATCCCGATGCTAAATGTAATCCCATATACCGATGGAAACCCTTTCCAATTGGGATCCCGAACTTATCGGATCCCAATTTGAT
Source organism: Lymnaea stagnalis (assembly GCA_964033795.1). NCBI lineage: Eukaryota > Metazoa > Mollusca > Gastropoda > Lymnaeidae > Lymnaea > Lymnaea stagnalis. The sequence goes on from CAXITT010000436.1 coordinate 165,739, forward strand.
CATGATGAGATAACTTTGCGAAAAGGTATTCCATTTGCTGATGCAATATTGATCCTTTCTGATCCCTCTCCCATTGGGATCCCGATACGACCGGGATTCTTTCCCTTTATTATCCCGATCCATATATATGTAAATATGTAGATATATATATATATATATTTATATATATATATATACTTAAATTTGACAATAGTTTCATACAACTTGTATTCCAATATACATACAAAAGCTGTCATAAGTATAGGACTTCTTGACTTTGCACTATGCTGGTTGAATAACAGACTAATTTAATAGTTTTACATTACAGGCACAATCTTACCTTTAATGGGAATTTCAGTTGTAAAATGCTTGATTTCTGTCGAGAATAAAAAACGTAGCAATAAATTTCTGTTACAGGCATACACAATACGTTTCCAGTTTCCAGTGCTCATATAGTCAGAACACAACTAGAATGCTCATGATTATAATACATTTGCATTGAAACAACATGCGATTTATTGTTTTCATTGTGAGCAATGTATCACATATAATTACAATAAGTTAATAAATGCTATTCACAAGGTTGAAAACAAAAATATTATCACACGGACTGGATCGGGGAAAATTCCACCTGCAAACTAAGATAAACAGTAAAACTCGGACAAGTCCAACCTCTTTCACAAAATTGCTGTGTTACTTCATCTTGGCAATTATAGCAGGTCCCGTCTCGATTGCAGAGTCCATTTAAACACGTTTCTTTGCAAGTATGTTCACAATTTGGACCGTGTTTAGATGAATGGCATTCTGTGAAAAAATACTTTTTATTAATTTTTTTAATTAAAAAAAACAAAAAACTTAACCGTGACGTGTTTGGTCATTTTAGTGTCGGCTTGTTTTAAGTATTCAATCTACATTTGCATAGCAGAGACAGTGAAACAATTTTTTTTATTTTTTATTTTTTATTCTTAATATTAACTTCGCTTTTGTTCGTGTGTTGTTGGCTGTCTTACTTTACTAATTAATTTCGGCCATGATTTTGAGACAGCTAACTGACAAACATAAAGTTAAACTATCGAGATAAACGTGGCACATACACATGCTTCCAATGACAACACATGATTTCACTGTGTCAACTCCACGACCCCATCCCGATCTCGAAAAATACATTTTTATTGATTTTTAAAGGGAAATGTAGAAAAATTCATGATAACTTCGCTACATGCCTTTTATTACTTATTTTTAAAAATATCATTTACCTGCGGTGCGTAACATTCTGTTTCATATTTCTATAACAGCGGCTGGGACATTAGAATAGTTATATAGTTCAGGGGCGTTAAAAAATTGTGCGTTTGTAATTTTTTTTTGTTATTGTTTTATTTTTTTATTTTTTTTTTTTGGGGGGGGGGGCAGCTGAGGGAGGGGCTTATTTGGGTCCTTTTAAAATTCGTTAATTGTTAACATTTTTTTCAGATTTTCAGCCCCCCCCCCCCCAACCTAAATGGCTTGTTATTACTTTTTATAAAAGATTTATTAAAAAAAAAACTATTATTTTTTGGATTGCTTAAACTGTGGTTTGGAATTATCGCCCAAGCAGCGGTTCTTAACCTAATGGTGGCAACCCATTTGGGTGTCACACGACTCTTTAACAAGGGTCACACAAGACCATCTGCAAAACATGTGCTTTATAGTTATACAGCATCAATAAAAATAGTTTTGTCGTTTGGTGTCGCCACGACATTAGAAACTGTATTATATGGTCCCGGCATTAGAAAGGTTTAGAACCACTGGGCTAAATAATAACATTTAAATATATAGCTGATACATGTTACGCACCGTTGTCAGGAGGGCGACTTAATTCTCCTTTTTAACGATATGTCTCGTTCCCAAAACAGTTCATGACAAAAGACGATACCAAATGATCAAAACAATAACAAAGAAATACGATGCTCGAAACATGGCGAACTCCAATTTTTAAGGTTGATTAAGTTAACAATAATTACAAAATAAAAAGAATATAATTAAAACCATTGACTTAGAGAGTAATGTTTTGCTTGTATCGATAAAATGTTGTTGATTATACAATGTGCCAACAAAGGTACAATGATGAATAGGAATTCACACATATAAATAAACAAAAAACTCTATCAAGAATAACACACACTAAAAAATAACTCTTGCCTGTCTTCCCGTAAAGTTAAAAATAAATTCTATCCTCTCTGCTTTTCTTACTATTCCCCGGCTTTATATACCAGTATGGCCTCTTCCTATTATGATTCTAGAACATTGTGATCGTCTCTCAAAACTTCCACATAATTCTAAAAGATTCTAAGAACAAACAGATTATTGAATTTATTTAGTTGGTAGTAAACACGGCCAAGAAACTTTGTTTAGCTAGCCCCATGGTAATAGCGATCTTGAGCTTGTTTTGTGTCTGCTAGAGTACATGGCGTAAACACGTCGCCAACACAACATGTAACTTTATTTTGCTTTCAGAAATAAGCGACATCAAAAGTACGTTACAAACTTGTTTTATATCCAGATTGGTGTATCGTTTTCTATGTAAGAAATTTTGTTTACGATGACATAGTTACAATTTTAAGCGACTTAACAAATTTGAATGCTTTATTTCGGGCATAAGAAGGCATTCCGATGAAAGACGCTCATGTTAGCACACACTTATTTTGGGACAAGCAACAACATCGACAAATGCAGACACACACATTCACCTCCAAGAAACTGAACTTCACAAATCAGGAATGACCCGGATGTGACGTTTATCGTCAGTTTGGGAACTTGAGCTCTGTCGAAAGGGACGAAGAGAGGACTTCGGCTACTCTGATTAAAGGTTGCGTTAGAGATTACTGCATCACTTGAAGTCAAAAACACGATGTTGAGTGCAAACGGTTGATCTGTAGTTGCATCTGGTTAAGTAAAAAACATACAAACATTGATATCTGAATATTTTAAATAGGCTTTTGAGACTCTTTCCTTTCATGTTGTAAAACAAGCATTGTAATCTGTACCAATGTTAAGTCAAACTCAGTGGACATGAGGTCATCTCAAGGAAAAATTAAAATATGTTATTTCCAAATATTATTTTTAGCATAAACAAAAAATCTTCAACACAGTCATGATATATTGGTGATGATTTTTATTATTGAATATCCATTTAAACAAATTTTGTAATTGTGAAAAATGTCTTTTTTAAGTAAAATACATTAAAGACCGACTGAATTTGGGTTTCTTTTTCAGCGCCGAAAGTTGACTTTTGATCACTTACAGCTTGGTTTCGGTTTAGGACCAAAGAGGAAAGTTAACGTTCGAAAATAATTTTCGGATTAGATGTTCTTTTAATTATGTTACATAATCATCTCTTAAACAGCAGTTTATATGAAAAAATAACATACAGCTGATACTGATTCCTGAAATTTGTTCATCGCTGGCGGTAGTCATAGTTAAGATAGTTTTCAATATAAAGCATGAGCCAAGGGTCAGGTCATCATCAAACAATTGGTTTACATCTGAAGGTCTAATAGAGCTTAGCGTACCGACTATGTTGTTAAGTCTTACAATCTGACCTAAATTGGGAGAGGAAAAACAAAATGATTCCAATAATAACCTGTTGAAGCACGTCAATATAAATGAATGATTTTAGTGACAAACTATTTTATTGTGTATTTCAAAAATGTGTCCATGCAATCCAGTTAAATTTTATTAATATTCTTAATAGGGTTGAAATATAAAATATTAATAAACAAAATAGGTAACAAGTATAACAAGCAATGATGTCAACAGTTTATTCCTGTAGTTTTTAATTGATAAGTCGGGAAAAACTGCAAAAATGTATTGTCTACAAGGCTTGACCAGACAAGGCTATCTGTTCAACAATCCAGCTCAGCGGTGCACTAATTCTTATACCTTTGTGTTTACAGTGCTGTGCGATACTTATATTCACTTTTTTTTTTAAATTGTATTTGTTAAAGAGTGAAAATCAATGTTTCTTTGATTTTTTATATAAGAAACCGACAATGCTTATAACTAGTTCCATATTAAAGCTCATTATACTATTATATGTATAGTTGTAAAATAACTAGCTACTTTTTTTTTTTTATTATTAAAAACCCTGACGGCCACTCCATAAATTATTTTGTGTTAATGAAAGTATTTCAGAAAACACTGACGTTAAAGCCTGAATTTATTGTTTAAACAAAGCACACACACAGAACATCTTTGGTTCGAAGTCCAATTCCGATGAATGTTAAACCGAATTAATACTTAAGCGTTTTAAACACCTGTGTTTTATTGGAAATTTCTCAACCCCCCTCACACCTACTTTGCCAATCTTCCAACAACGTATCAGGAAAAAAAAAGGAAACTTTAAAAGGTGGTATTTATTTTTAGTATGAGCAACAATTGAAGCCAAACTAAATAAAAAAATATTTTTAAAATTCACTAAAAAAAAAAAACGCTTTAATACCAATAGAAAAATATGCTTGCAAATATTTATCACCAACTTTTAAAATAGTATTTATGTATGTATGTGTGTCTGTTTAAGTCAGTTTCAAAGGTAGTTTGTCGCCTAGTAATTAAAAAAAAAAATCAATGTTTCACCTCCATTTATATTTACAGAACATATCTGTCCAGGCACCGTCCATTCTATGGTGATTGCTGATACGATGGTAATTACAGTGCAGAAGACATCGAAAGTGTTGTACACTGTTTCTGTAATTCTCACATCACCACATTCTTTGTCCTCTGATTCTCCATTCACTACTGTCGTTAATTTAATTTTGGTTATTTTTGGGATTGCTGGAGATAATTTTGAAGAAAAACATAAAAAAGTAGTTAACGCACTCATTGAAAAGGCAATGCGGAAACAAATATTACCTAAATCATGCATACACTATCAAAAGGTGTTTGTAAACATAAAATAAATAACTTATAAAAAATATACTATACCCTTTTATACCATCAATTAAATTAATTTTTTTTTTTTTGGTCTCTTGTTATTTTATAGCTATTTTTTTTTTATTTTAAAAAAATTCTTAACGTCAGTTAAATGCAAGAATGTTACCAGCGTTGTAGTATAAAAATAGTCCTACCTGCCCTATCAAAAACAACCCTCATCCAGGTGAACAGCACTGGGTGGCTCAGCGATATCTCTTGCGTTTCGCTGTCAATACGTACACAGGTTCTGTCGTTGCCGTCTCGAAGTGTTAAATCGAGTGTGGTTGCTGTGGACGCTGCATCCCCTGAGGACAAAGCAACAAAAAATACATTTCTGACTTACTTTAGAATCACTGTCCAAAGACCACAACCCCCCCCCCCACACACACACACTCAAATGCACTTGTTAACCATTGGTGGCCGCACAACGCGAAGATCAATACATGTCATGACTCATTGAACATAAGACACGAGAAAATGCCAACATCGCATTGACACATCCTTGAGATTCAAACTTTCGTTGAGTACTCCGAAACGCACAATGGCACGGATTTTGCACTACTAAAGTAAGTGCAGCCATGGAGAATCACCACTAGCACCAGAAGCAATGAGTTAGAGGTCCAATGCTATTGCAAATAAGACAAGAGACTCACTCTCACCTTTCTTTATTTTCCTTCTTATGTTTCATTATGAGCGAACTTCAAATCTTAAATTCTTAATTTTGCAAATCATGTTCAATAATTTTGTTCCTGTGCCCGATGAATTGTTTGTATATTGCACCACACAAAAAAAAAAATGTCAGAAATAATGTTTGATAATGTTAAATGGCTTAGTCAGTTCAATGTTTAAATGATATCTTTGAACTCTCATCGATTCTACTCACAAAGATTCAACATCTATAGTTTCAACTCTAATCATATGATGTAGAAATCGTTGTGTAAGTATATGTAATATGACGCTTACAATTTATTGTCCGACGATCTAACTTTTTTTTCCTTCCTGTTTTATTAATAATAAAATATGTCTTATGCTTGGCACATAGTACTGACATAGTGTATTCACTTCAACTTTTATTTTCTAAAATATTTTTTCCTAAAGTAAACTTACAGTATTGACACGCTGGGCCAAACCAACCGGCAGTGCAATGAGATCCATTCGTGCACGAACCATTACTGTCACACTTACTGTCGTTGCAGTGACAGATAACGTCACAATTTGTACCCACGTGTCTTTGTGGGCAGGGCTGCCCTAGAATACAAGAGATTTTTTTCTTTAAGTTGCTTGTTTGTCTTAATAAAAACAATGTCAAATTACAAAATTCAAAATTCATATATTTTTTTTAATTTTAGAAGACATTTTTCATGATTACATTTTTGGTCCAATGAGTGCAGGTTATGAGAAATGTTCCCTATAATTCTTGAAAAATATATAACATCAAATCAGTTGCATAGCTAGCGTTGGTATCACCATGTGATGTAAGCTGATGGTGTCACCATCTTTCCCTTTTTTTATCCCGACTTCCCCTATAGGATATCGTCTTGTAAAAATGAGTTCAAAATATAACAATGCCAAAAAATAAAAACAACCAATGGATTGATTCCTTGGGAATGGTGGGGGATGGGTGACGTAAATTTTCCATCCCGACACCTGAGAAAGTCGCTCGTGCACTGTGTGAAAACACAGTGTCGGACCGACCGGGTGTCTTTGGGTTAGGACGGTCCCCGGCGGAGACCTCGTCGAGCAGACTCATGTGGTGGCCGTCCTGACAAAGGGACGTCCCCGACGTGCCGATCCGCGGCCCAGTACTGGGTTAGGGAGGGATGTTTAGGGGAGGACATAAAGAGCGCAAGCTCGACGGCCCTCTGATGCCATTTCTTAATGTAATATTGAAAGTCAAAAGTTATTTAAGAATTGTAAAAACTTTAAGCTATAGTTATTTTAATTTTTCTTTAACTTTTCTTATTGAAAACGCCCCTTTCCTAGTATACACCAAAGCTGCAAATATGTCAATCATGCTTAAATATTAAGTTAAAATTTTTGAGTATTTCTGGGTTTAAATATATTGGGTTTCAAAACTTAATTTCTCTTGTTTTTAAATAATTTAATTAAAATGTTAAACTATAATTGCAACTTTCATTTTTTTTAAAATAGTATTTTGTTAACCCAAAAAATGGGTAAACATTCATTAAAAGAAAAAAAGTGTTTTACATTTTTACAGATTCGAGTCATTTCCTTTTGAATCGCCTTACTACGTCGCATTGACCTTTTAAAATTAGATTGGTTACATGTGTGGATAATTTACTAGTGATCGGCAATCCTTTGCTCAAATTCAGTTATTCGGAGCGGTGTGTGCTCTTTAAATAGGCAATTTTTTTCAATTGGATGTCAACGGTCGGTGTCACACGGTGTGGTCCGCAACCCCGCTCGCCACTAGTTACGCCTCTGTTTTAAATGATAAGTATATATCATCTAAGTGCATTGACAGCAATTATAATTTCACCCTTTGATATTTTGTATAAAACTAAAATCGTCAACTCGTAGAATTGCAACACATTTAATTATGATATGACGTAGACAAATAAATTCATCTAATTTGATTTTTTTTCTTTTACATAATTAATCATGCTATTACATAGAAGAATAAACTAATTTAATTCGAAACTAGAATTAGGAGAAAACAATCATTATTGGAATGTCTTAGGAAAACAAACTTTGGTAGAACGAACTGAACAAGGAGAAAAGACATCAATCACCATGCCGGCATCATCCAAAACTAACAAAAGTTAATTAAAAAAGAACAAGTACAAAAATCAACAAATGCACACGTTTAATTAAAGAACACGTTAAAAACAAAGCTTTTGCTATCGATCATGTTCATTCTGTTTTGTTTGTATTTGTATAATTGTACGCGCTTTATCATTTATCATGAAGCGGATATTTCAAGGGGTAAAGATCTGTTGAAAACATGTTTTATTATTTCTTTGATTTTCCTAATTAAAAATTGTTGTTTTTTGGTTGTTGTTGTTTTTTTTTTAATGCATGCCCCAACACATTAAACATATAAAGCTAGACAATTGATCACCACACCAAAGTGCGCAACCATTGTTCTAATCATTTTTTAGTCACTGTTTTCCTCCCTCCTGAACAAATTCTAAATGGATTTTTTTGTAGTTGAGGGTGGGGTGAAGGGTCTGAAAATTTCACAGTATGTCTGGTCTTTGGCATCGAGTCAATGTGCCTAGTTTCCCATTGATAATATGACGCAAAGTGGGTGAACTAGCTCTCCGAAGATTTTTTGCCTTAGCCTCGGGCAGATTCAAATAAAAAGTTAATGTAAAATAAAGATTTTTTAAAATGAGTTACCAATTGGTGCAGCTTGTACAACTAAATGGGGAAAAAATGAGCGAAAAATGATTGCAGGAAAGCCATTCTGTTGCAATTAAATAATATTAGATATTAGTAAGTATAGTCTGTATGCAACTTTTGTGTAGTATTTTTTGTATTCGTTTTGGTGATGAAATACTTTTATTTATGTAAAGAAGGTGTCATATTGTAATGTAGGCAATAGTGGTATAGGATTGGTATGTATGCAATTGTGGTGTATCATTGTTTTGCATACAATGTTTTTTGTAATAATGTACAAAGCCAACCATGATATACCAATGCCAACAGCAAAGACATGAGCACTTAGGAGCATCCGCAGCAATCAACTTATCACATACAATTTTAAAATCTTTAAAAGATGTACGAAACACTTTAATAATGTGCTGAATATGCCCTCCGTCATTAATGATGAAGCAATTGAATGACTGCATCAGGTCTGAACGAACAAGTCACTCGACGCTGCCAAAATTTTGATCGAGATAGAGATAGCTATCCGCAATCTGTCCAGTGGCAAAGAACCCGGCTCCGACAAGATTCGAGCTGATATCTCTTAAAAAATTTGGATACGTGTTGACAGATAAGATTTTGCGACAATTCCAGATCTTCTGGCAGACAAAAGACTGTACCACATACCCAAAAGATGCATCTATTATCAAAATGTAAAAACACAAAGGAAACCGCATTTCTTGCGACTTTCAAGCGGAATATAACTGTTCTCAGTCGTGGGCAAGATATTTGCCCCAGTCCTTCTCAACCACCCAAAAGAACATCTGGAGCTAAGCCTCCTACAATAAAATGGTTTTTGCTAAGAATGCTGAAAAATCGATATGGAATTTGCAGCCAGGCAGCTCCAACAGAATAGTCAGGAGCAAAATACGGACATATATTCAACATTGTTCGACCTGAACAAAGCTTTTGACATGGTCTATAGAGGTGGCCTGTGGAAGATCATGAAGAAGTAGGGATGCCCAGACAAGCTAAATTAACTTCCTCCGTGAACTGCATAATGCCATGATGGCTCGAGTTCAGGACAACGGTCAGTGAACTCAAGCATTCGCTGTTATAGTATTATGTTTCCTGCAATGTTGTCTGATGCGTTCAAGGACTTCAACATGGGCATGGCAATCCGTTTTCATACCATGGATCATTCTTCAACCATAGAAGCCTTATAGTTAAATCAAATGTAAATCATATCACAATCAATGAGCTTCTTTTAAAGGACGATTGTTTGTCGATGCTTCCACGGAAGTCTCTATGAAGCACAGTGTTGATATCTTCTCTGAGGTCTGCAACAACTTTGTTTTCACAATCAACACAAAGAAGACTGAAGTGATGTATCAGCAAGCCGCAATAAATCCTATTTGGAACCCAGCATCATCATCAGCGGACAGCGTCTAAAAGTGGTGGATACATTGACATACTTTGGCCTAAGCCTCTCCTGATTTGTCATCAACAGAAATTAATGCCAACTCGCAAAAACTAGTGCAATATTTGGTAGACTCGGCAAGACTGTTTGGGACAGGAAAGGTATCAGAAGAGAAACGAAGATCAAGGTCTTTAGCGCAGAAGTGCTCTTAGCATTGCTCTATGGATGTGAAACGTAGACAGACTACCTGCGCCACGCGAAGACACTAAACCACTTTCACACAACATGCCTCATGAATCTCCTCGGCATCAGGTGGCAAGACAAAGTGCCTGACACTGCGGTCATCGCTATAGCGACCCTACCTAGAATCTTCATCACCCTGATGCAGTGTGAACTCTGTTGTGTAGGATTCGTAGCCCGTATGGAAGACAACCGGCTACTAAAGCAATTATTCTTCAGAGAACTCACGATAGACAAGCGCTCTCAAGGGGGTTAAAAAAAAAGCACTACGAAGACTCAATGAAAAGCTTTCAGAATAAACCCTATTGAATAAGGCAGACAGCCCAGAACAGAAACATGAGTAAATCAACTAACAAGAAGAGGGCCCAATCTTATCAAGCCAGAAGGATAGCCAAAGCTGAGACACACAGGCTAGCGAGTAAGAGCAACCTGGGAAAAACCGACTACAGCACATATCCACCGCCCGCATTGAGAAAGATTAATCCGAGAACGATTGGACCAACAGGCCGCAAACGAACTCACCGTGACCCCACCCTCCCCTACAGGATGACTAGACGGTGCTCGTCGATGTTTTTGGACGAACAACATTGTTGCAATATTGTTATTTATGCAATTGTTGTGTAATATTGCTATGTATCCAATCGTGAGGTGATATTGTTGAGTATGCAATAGCAGTGTGATATTTTTATGAATGCAAATTTGGTGTAATATGCAATGTTGTTTTAATATTGTTATGTATGGAAATGTGGTTTAATATTGTTATTTATGCAATTGTGGTGTAATATTGTTATGCATGCAATTCTTTTGTAATGTTTTCCTTTGAAGAACAAATGCTTACCTCCCTTTTTCTTCAAAAATATTTCTTTTTTTAAAACTATAAATTAAAATTCATTTTATCCAGTTCATATATGTATCTATATATATATATATATATATATATATATATTTATATATAAGTATATATATAACGATCAAGCCCAATTAGGTCAGTTCAAATGCAAAATGTCTATAAGGGATGTGGCCAATGTAAGATTACTTGAAATAACCAGTTTTTATGTTACTTTGAAATAACCAGTGCAAATTTAACTTTTGCTGGTTGTTTGACAGCTTGATGGGAAAAAACCTGGCCAAAGTTTGATGTGCCGATGGAAGACTATCGAACAGTTATCATGAACTTCAAGACTAGGGGCAGAAAATGGAAATATGTGCTTTCATAAAGCTAGGGTCAGAACGTAGTCCTATGTACTTTCAAACAACTAGTGACAAAACAAGGTGTTATGTGCTTTCAATTTCAACTAACTAGTGACATAAGATGGTGTTATGTGCTTTCAACTAGCTAGGAACATAAGATGGCTTTATGCTCTTTTAAGAAGCTAGGGACAGAACATCGTGTTATGCGTTTTTAAACAAGCTAGGGGCAGAACATGGTATTTTGTGCTTTCAACAAGTTAGGGGCAGAACATGGTGTTGTGTGCTTTCAACAAGCTAGGGGCAGAACATGCTGGTGTGTGCTTTCAACAAGCTAGGGGCAGAACATGCTGTTGTGTGCTTTCAACAAGCTAGGGGCAGAACATGGTGTTGTGTGCTTTCAACAAGCTAGGGGCAGAACATGGTGTTGTGTGCTTTCAACAAGCTAGGGGCAGAACATGGTGTTGTGTGCTTTCAACAAGCTAGGGGCAGAACATGCTGTTGTGTGCTTTCAACAAGCTAGGGGCAGAACATGGTGTTGTGTGCTTTCAACAAGCTAGGGGCAGAACATGGTGTTGTGTGCTTTCAACAAGCTAGGGGCAGAACATTGTGTTGTGTGCGTTCAACAAGCTAGGGGCAGAACATGGTGTTGTGTGCTTTCAACAAGCTAGGGGCAGAACATGCTGTTGTGTGCTTTCAACAAGCTAGGGGCAGAAAATGGTGTTGTGTTCTTTCAACAAGTTAGGGGCAGAACATGGTGTTGTGTGCTTTCAACAAGCTAGGGGCAGAACATGGTGTTGTGTGCTTTCAACAAACTAGGGGCAGAACATGGTATTGTGTGCTTTCAACAAGATAGGGGCAGAACATGGTGTTGTGTGCTTTCAACAAGTTAGGGGCAGAACATGTTGTTGTGTGCTTTCAACAAGCTAGGGGCAGAACATGGTGTCGTGTGTTTTCAACAAATTAAGGACAACACATAGCGTTACGTGCTTTCAACAATCTGTGGACGAAACATGATGAAAATTGCTTTCAACACGCTAGGATCAGACCATGTGTCCTTTAGCCGTGCCTATTCTAAAAAAAAATTCAACAAACCATGTTCTACTTTAAACAGCCCCAACTCCAATTCGTGAGAAAGAAACAAAATATTACAACAATGAGGCATGTGGCCAGTTTCGTAAACTTGTCAGCAGAATTGCAAAAGCAAGAAACTATCGTATTTCAACCTGTTATTTAACAGTGACTTTGGCCATTTCCTGATTCGTTTGGCCTAGTCAAGAAATAGCTGATTTTAAGATCTGGCAGGAAAAAAAAAATTATACTTTTTCTTTTCATTAGCAAAAGATATATACCATATATTCAAAGAACTTTATACATGGTAGGTAGTATGTATACAAATAGTTTTCAATATTCAATTACTTTTAAAAGATATCTATTTCGAAATTGTCAGGATAGATAATTTATTTGCTGTCTCAATTTTCCGTTTCAATTTAATAGCTTTTTGATAGTTTCGCCTCAAATTTTCCGTTTTGACTTGAAACAAAATAAATAATGAGTGCTTATATTTTAAAATTTATTTTTCATACCTCGAAAGTCGTCTGCTGGGAAAATCGGATCTCTTGTTGGAAGTGTCTGTATAGCAATCAAAAGCGAATTGATGAGAGGATGCCAATGAGAAGTGAATAATGTCAGAAGGAGAAATGTTTTGTCATTTGTGGAGATGTGTCAAAGAAGTTTTCGGGACTATATGATATATTTCTCTGTTTCCTTATTTCTAAGCGTGTTTTGTTTCTCTACCTCTCTCTCTCTCTCTCTCTCTCTCTCTCTCTCTCTTGATCTCTCATTCTCTCTCTATCCCTTTCTTATTTCTTTCTTTTTCTATGTCTCTCTCTCTATATAAATATATGTATATATATATATAATTTATATATATATATAATTTATATATATATATATAAATATATNATATATATATATATATATATATATATATGAATGGATTAGATACATTTTTTTATTTGACTCCACATAAATTTGTAGTACGTAGGAAGGACTTGAGAGAAGAAATGAAAAGGCCGCTTGCAAATGGTACTAAGTCCAACCAAGCTCATTTTTCAGGAAAGTGAATTTTGTGTTACAACTTAACTAGCATTTTGAAGGTAGCTCTAAATTTTCTATTTAAAATAAAGGCATTAAGGGCCTTCTGAACGTTAATATGGGAGATAGCAAATGTTTATTTAAACAATAGGTTAAGAAAAGGGCACTAACTGATTTTTTTCCAAAAAAAAACGGACTGAGTACCATTTGCAACTGGGCTCCTCAAATACTACATTAGCTTCGAGATGTGAACATAATTAAAATTACTTTGCGAAAAGGATTACATTTTGCCTTACAATAAATGTGTGTAAAAGACAAGTTGTTTTGTTTGTATTTTTTTTACAACATTATCACAACTGTCAAGTTGTGCGTACTAAATTAAACATCTCGATGCATTTAAACCTTCTTCTTAAGGCGACCACGTGATTATCACGTAGTCATGCGTGGAACGCTGCTAAGAGGAGCAAACAGAGACCACTTGCCGGAAGCAGAACCTGTTACATTAGTCTACGCTTCGGATTATCCACCCACTAAAGACGTTGCTCTGAACGTAAATTTAATCTTATGAAGGATACGGGCATAAGTAACATATAAAGGAAGTATCGTCGGCTACATTGTACACATTATTTTATTTTCAATTGCACTATAGATAGTTCGTGATAAACAAAGCATAAGAAGTCAAACTTTGTGGATTTTGTGAAAAACATAAAAATAAGAGTGGGTGCTAGTCGTAGCGCCAACATTTCAAGGTTTTTTTTTCAGGGGAAATGGGAAGCGTGGAGTAAAACTAAAACTTGGTCGGCTGCATAAATTGTAGTTTACTAGGGGCGCCACAGTGCAAAGCAACATAAAACTTCTTTTTTTTTTAAACCTGCGAATTTAATGGAGGGGAGCAATAATCCCAACCTGCCCTACACAAATGACGTCACAGGCTAGACGATGACAATAACAAAGCTTCTGAACTTTGTTATGTGATGAACTAGCTTCAAGTCTTTTTTTTTTGTTTTCTCTTATTTTAGGATAGATACATGCGTATATAGATAGATACATGTGTATATAAATCGTATGTAAATTTAATGTATATGTATATGAATCTTTAAAAAAAATATTTTACTTATTAAGACATTTGCCAATACATTTAGATTTGCATTCATTATGATCATTATTTACGCTGAAACTTAAAAAAAATTAAATCAATTGCTTGTATCAACTGTATCTACGTGGTATAATAATAAATGAATTATGTCAAAGAATATAGGTCACCTTCGGCAGTGTTGAATGCATTGCTAGGCTCTCGTTGCTGATGCTAAACATCAGACACCCAAAGCTGACTTCAGCCCGTACTTCTGTTGATTTTGTTTCAACGTTAAGTATTGTCACGCTCATTTTGTCTTTGCCTCTCACTGCGTGTAATGTGGGTCTAACAAAAAGCAATATAAAAAAAAATTATAAAATGTGTGTACCACTCTCATTGCATTTTTTGTATTCTTCCTGCTATAAGATGCATAGAATTTTACCGAGGCCTTCTACCAAGGAGTTTGTCGACAAATCATTTTCAAATACATAGAGAAGTGTAGGGAAAACAGTAACTTTGAAGACTTATATTATTTTTTTTTTAAAGTTCTTGTCAAAAGTTCTTTGCCATTTTGTCATAGTTTACACTGATTTCAGCAATTGGAAGTTTTATCTTGACTTTGATGTTCATGCTTTTAAACAGTGCGCTGCCAATATCAGGTAGGCATTATGCTACTTTAAAGCAACATTAGCAGCTGTATGACGATGACAATGCTCTAATTACTGGCTCAAAAGCAGCTACACACTGCCAGGTTGTAAATGTCGCTGATGGAGTTTTGGTTTGGTCTCACGTTTAGCATTAAGAAGTATATGTTTCTGAACATGAACCATTTTGAGAACAGTATTCAAAGTTAATGGCGAAAGGCTAAACGTATTAACAACATATTTTAAACATGATCAGAAAATGTCCATTCGAGATATGTCTTTAATGAACAAAAAAAAGTTACATCTTATGATATAGAAATTGCAAATTTGTAATAAAATTTTACCTCCGAATACTTAAAGGAAGTCTTTGAAAAATTATGCTTGAAATATCATCCGAGGCAAACGTCAGGACAAGGTAGTTTTTAAGTTCGGGACCTCTTTCTTTTATAAAAAAACTGCAATTTGTAAAAAAAAAAGAAGGTATTGGTGGATTCAATGTATTTCTTAAATATAAAAAAAATAAATTATTTCTTAAATAGGGGAAAAAAACAACAAAAAAAGAACAACTTAGTTATGAGAGAGTAAAGGGGAGTTAGACGTGTTTTCCATACGGTCAGTTATACAGAAAAACAGAACATTAAAAACAAGAAAATTAAAATATATATATTTTTTTTTTAAATTTTGAAATCAAAATAAAAAAGAGAGACAGTTATAGAAAGGTATATGTAGATATTTAGGTAAATGTAAAATTAATTATGTATACACTACCGAAGCTTACACAATCAGGTAATCATTTGAAAATAATGACATTGGCTGAAGAAAAGCTGAACCCCCTGGCCTATTTTCATTGGTACAAGGTAAAGTGTGTATCAATACCAGTCCAACACGGCTGGAACTCGATAGCGAGAATGGCTGGTAGACATCTCCAATCTGAAATAGTGAGCTCATATTTCGTTAAAACCGCTATTATTTCAAATACTTTTTTTTCATTTAATTTTTAGTTTAAAAACTCTAAACTTTGTCACATTTTAAAATATCATTTTGTGTGTTGTTGTGATGAATGTTGAAAATTTAAAGGCCATTGTTCCATCCTTGACCAAAGCATCGTTGAGTTTTAAACGCCATTAAGTGGGTCTTGTCATTGCTTATCAAAGTGTATCATAACTATATATAAATATGAAACGATGCTTCTAAGCGTATCCTTACTTTAAGAACATGCACGATTTGTATTTCTTTTTCTTCCCTCCAATAAATGTTAACTGAGAAACCAAAACTTTCCGAAAGAGACACAAGAGACCAGGTATGCCACTCGTAACGGTAAAAGTGGGGGGACTCAATTAATATTAACAGGTTCAATTGAGCGTCATTTTTAGTTAAGTAATAAGAATAATATGAAAATGTCGAGGAATGTCTATGTAGGCGTGGAAGAACACAAACTTAAATCACTAGATTTTTGTTGTTGCTTTTGTTCGTATTTGTTTCACTGTGTGAGCATTAATAATGCGACAAGAACACGACAGGCAGTTTTGGCTATCAAAAACAAGAACTCAGTACAGGAGCTGCTCGTTCGTGCCAAAGACAATAAGGGACTGGAACAAGCGTCCAAAAGCAAGAGTTGAGGCGACTACACTTGACACATTTGCAGCTTTTGCCTCCTGTCTTTCAAAACCAGTTCATCAAGCCCTGGCTGAGTAGCCCTTGAAACCAGTGAAGTATCCCATTGAAAACAATGCACAGTAACATCGCGAACCCTTCTAAAAAACATAGGAGCCAGAATGATCAATCCATTGATCGTGGGCCCTCAAATATATAGAAGAAGAAGACGAATATGATTTTTTTATTCATTTTTTAAGAACTCAACATGCTCTGATTAAATATTTAAACGCTATATCATATGAAATGTGTTGTTTGTAAACTCAGTTGGTAATACAGTGATGATAGTTAGCTAAGACTATGAAAACTGCCACTGCCACGTCATCAGCGCATGTTAAATGAATGATCCAGTCACTTGACATTTAAATAGGCACCTTATATAAACAAGACATCAAAATAAATAATTTCACCTATGGTATAGGATATATTGAGATATATGTTCACACCAGAATTGATTTGAAATGTTTACCACCTTCCAAACATTTATTGCACAATTTGTTGTATCCAAAAATCATAACAAGACCTATCCAACATGTCGACTTAAAAACTGGTCCGCTATATCTATAGAATTATTTTGTGTTTGATTTGGTTCCAACCAACATCAAATTAGCATGCCCAAACTTATCATGTTCCAAAAAAGCAATACCATCAATAAGATTATTTGTAAACGTAAGATTACTTTTAATCTTTCCAACCCAAATTTAGCCAGATGTACAAACAAATCCATTTTCAATAATGGCCCGTTAAAAATAAAATCTTTTTTTTTTTTTTAAAGAAGAGTAATCTTTTTTTTAAGAAATCGTAAAGATGTGATGGTTGTCTTACATTTTCAAGGAAGACGCCGGCCTTATGTATTACTTTCTTTAAGGTTGTAGATGGTAAACCTGCATACATGAGCAACGTGTTATTCACTGGTGCTATGATGATCAGATAGGAGTGTAAAGTCTTGTTTATGATACCAGGTGCGATGAATTCAACACCATAGAAGACATCAGGCGGCATCATGTCTGGGAATTGGAGAAAATACGAATGATTAACTTATTTGTGTTATCATAAAGAGACCCACATTATTGGCTAAAAGCAGTAGTGAGTCGCAGGGATGGCATTTAATGTATCTCCTCAAGTTGAAACAAAACACCGCATCGGGAAATTTGTTTGAAAGAGATTCCGTCAACGGAAACTTGATCTGACGGAAGTTTGTTCGAAAGGAATTTTGGTGGAAATGAATTTTGGTCGATTATTTCTTTTTAAGTTCACACGGTTTAATTTTGCGTCGAATTTCTTTTTGAAGGCATTATCTTGTTTTACTATATCGCATAGTGCTTTTAAAAGATAAATTTGACGAAAACGTGATCATGTTAACTGAAAAGGAAATTCGATCAAACTTCTTTGCGATCAATTTCCGTTCAATCAAACTTCCGTCGATAAGTTTTCCGTCGACGAAATTTCGTTTAAACACATTTTCGTTGAACACTTAGAGAAACACCCCTTGTTGGCTGTAAGCATTAGTTATTAGAAAGGACATCATTCAATGTATCGCCTCAAGTTGAAATAAAACACATCAAAAGTGATTGTTAAATAAAAACAATTTGTTTTTAAATCAACCGACGTTATCAAAAGTTGATTTTAATTTTAGTCAGTTTGAGTTGCGTCTGGTGATATTAAAAAAAATAAAATTTTAAAAATTAAAAGGAATTTAAAGATCAGCTTAAGTGTATTATTGTTTGTTAGCAAAATAAAAAAAAAAAG
Source organism: Lymnaea stagnalis (assembly GCA_964033795.1). NCBI lineage: Eukaryota > Metazoa > Mollusca > Gastropoda > Lymnaeidae > Lymnaea > Lymnaea stagnalis. The sequence continues at coordinate 184,061 of CAXITT010000436.1, forward strand.
AAATAGTGGAAGGTCTAACTCTGTTCATGTATAACTGTGTGGTCTCGTTCCAGATTCTCGAGGCCATGGAGTAGCTAATGATATTATGTGAACTGGTGTCTTCGTGTTGGTGATATCTAATGGTATGACCAAAAAAAAAAAAAAAAACCAAAAAAAAAAAAAAAAAAAAAAAACACAAAAAAACAAAAAAAATTAAAAGGAATTTAAAAATCAGCTTAAGTGTATTATTGTTTGAAAGCAAAATAAAAAAAAAAAGAAATAGTGGAAGGTCTAACTCTGTTCATGTATAACTGTGTGGTCTCGTTCCAGATTCTCGAGGCCATGGAGTAGCTAATGATATTATGTGAACTGGTGCCCTCCTGTTGGTGATATCAAATAGAATAACCAAAAAAAAAAAAAAAAAAAAAAAAAAAAAAAAACCAAAAAAACAACAACAGCATGAGTACACCAATACACAAGAAAACGTAGCCCATACTCCTTCTCAATTATTAGTTATAAAGATTTGATTGAACAGACTCTATTCCCAAATGCAAGTCCTCCAAATAATACAGTCAATCCATCAAATTTGCCCCCCCCCCACAAAAAAAACAAAAAAAAACAACAAAAAACAAACAAACTAATCACTAACGAGATCAATGGATTACACTATTGTCTTTTTATCGCTCTGTATCGTTGTACACGTCTTCCCCCACATCCAATCTCCCGAACCCTCTTCCTTTATGACCATAATGGTTCCCTATTCAGCCACTAAGACTTTGACAACTTTTATAAACATTATCTACTTAAATTATCATCAAGTATTTTTAACTCGTCTCCTTCGTTATGTGAAACGAAGATTTATATATCGAAGAGGCCCGCAGGATCTAGAAGAAAATCTACCAATCAATTACTTATTTCAGCATCACATCTATTAGCTCTACTCTTGATCCCATCCTAAATCTTGAATCATCTCTTTTTTCCATTTTCTCAACTGATAGGTCTTCTTTAGACTCGGCCAGTTTTAGAATGGCATAAGGTATAATGCACTTTTAGATAGTCAGCGTTTTGCGTTGTATGTCCTGCGACGAAACAGTACTATCATCGGCTTTTCAAAAGGTTAAAAATATCCCTCGTTCTCCTTCCTTTTAGTCCCGTCTAAGTAACGAAGGCCACTGGACAACCCCATTTTATTTTACTTATTATCTCCAAAACCTTTAAGCCAAACAGGTTTTCTTTTCAAAAAACATCGACATTATCCTTGACGTCACAGACATCTCTATCAATTTACCCACCCCCCTGTTATTTTATTAAGACAAAACCCTATTTTACTGAATCTACTTGTTAATAAGTACGTCCGCGCTACCCTTCTCTGTCATCCAGACTGAACACACTAAAGGTAGTTTTCATGTCAGTGACGGACTCCTCAGCAAAAATGCACATATTAATCAACGCCAATTTTGTTCGCTATGAAATCTAGGCGAGACTGGTTAGCTTTTTTTGAACACTTACAATATCTCACGCGTAAAAAAAAAATATGTCTAATTTAAATACACTGGAATGGAAGGAATCACAAAGCACTTTGTGAATTAACGCACATTTTTCCTATGCTAAACGTGCAGCCAGGATGAACTGAGAGAACACAGTGAAAAACCAACTTTTAGATAAAAAAAAATGGCATGGCATTGAATTTCATTTTGACTTCCGTCCTCAAAATATTGCAATCATAAGACGTGTACTCCCTTTCTCTCTTTCCATCCTCCCTTAGACTGTATTGACTAATCAACAACTGCGGGTCTAGTACATGAGTTTTCATGTCATTCTAGATACATTTTGTATATAAGATCTAACCTTTACGCTCGATGTTTCTTCTCATTCCTTTTTCGGAATTTCCCTGTACACCCTTTTTTATTTTCAAAGTAAAAATATTAATCATGTAGATTGATAGAGTAATGTAAAAATAGTTTTTTTTTTTTAAATTTGTACCATGATTATTTAACGAAAAAAAAAAAAATAAATACAAAAAAAAAAATAAATAAAAAAATATTTTTATAACACCTTTTAAAAAGATCATATTTTTTTTTTTTAAATTTGTACCATGATTATTTAAAGAAAAAAAAAAAAAATAAATACAAAAAAAAAAATAAATAAAAAAATATTTTTATAACACCTTTTAAAAAGATCATTGTTAATTTTGAAAGTAATATTAAGATTTATAAGTAAATGTTTAGATATTTCCGTGTTCAAATTAAGAAAAATACTGAAAACATTATTATTCCGTAAAACGGTCAACATGTTACAACCCTTTAATTTTTCATACATATGTAAATTCATGAAGTTTACATTTCGATGTAGCTGATTTAAAAAAAAAAATGAATAATATGTCCTTATTCAAATATAATTAAATGTATAAATTGAATGGATTGGAATAAAATATACAGGTATGTTTTATGGATTTTAACATATTATAGACTTACTTGAGGCTTATATCTAATTCCTGTCGTTTTATAATTAATTGATTTTCAAACATACTATCTTTGAACAACTCAAAACTCACTTATTGTGGTGACAAATTGATATCATGACTTACCTATTGTTCCCTCGTAAGACATTATCCGTTGGTCTGCAGTCTCTCCACGGCAAGTTTTTGCTGATTTCTTAGGACAGCTGCCAACTATAACCCCCACTGGTTTATCCCCTGTCACTTTCGTATCTAATTGAAACATGAATGATTGTGACATTGATTGTAAATGTGTACGTCCTTTTGTATAACAAAGGTCTGCACAATATATGGCGTGTTGCCCGCAAGCACCCACCTTGCGGCCCGCTAAGTGACAAAATATTCTTTATTATTATTATTTTCTTAAAAACTTTTTGCCCTTGCCCTATTATCCTTTGCACCTCACAATTTTTTTCATAAAGAATTACGGCCCGGCTTATGTTTGAAGTCTTGCCGGCCTGCTATAACATAAAAATCAAGATTGTTTAAATGTAAATTTAATTTAACTGGGAATCGGATAAAATTGAAAATTATAAAGATCATCAGATTGAAATGGGATGGTTAAACAATGCCCTAGGCTCATTTTTCCGTGGTTGAGTCTCAAGAAGTGACGTAGTGGCAACTACTGCGTGATGAACCAGACAGAATGTTTCTTATTATTACCTTGGGAAGTATTAGTAAATGTAATTTAATTTGTAATTTGATGATATCAATCATCTGTGGGTCAAGGAAATGAATTAAATGAAAATCTAAGCAAAACTAAATACTAAATAAACTAGATTGAAAACATTTCAGTGTTAAAATTATAGGAAGCAAAATCGTTTAACTGAATTTTCAAAAAAGAAGGATGTAAAGCAACCTGTAAAAGATAAAAGTTTGTTACTGTAAAAATGGCCTCCATGCTCCACTATGCGATGTTTTAAAATGCCAAATACTGTAACAAAATAACAAACCAAAAAGTCTCACTTGTCAGAAACACTCTGTCTTCACGTTGGCACATTTGGACTAAAAAACAATGTATTCTGCAGGCAGAAAGAAAAAGGACCAAACATTTCATCCAAGTTGGGTATTTTTTAAAGGTGTTAACCAAAGGAAGTTTTTTTTTTTTTAAAGCATACATTTAATTTGATTTTTTCTAATTTTCCGAATTTCTTCATACTCTAGTATTCTGAAATAAAAATGATTCGCATCCCAGAATCCCGAAGTATAATTTGACATTTTGATTTTATACAATTAAGTTGATCTCGAATTTAGCTAGTCATTTCTCCACTGAATGATCTAATTTTAAAAAAAAATTATTTATCTCTACTGCATGCCAATAAGTTCTGCAAATGCTTCGATTGTAAATGAAAATACCACCATATAATTTTTGTTTAAGATATAAATTTTAAAATTCTTTTTGCATTCTACAAAAATTTCGAAAAATTAAAAAAAAAAAAAAAAAATTATGGCATTTCGATTAAAAAATGTAGCCTGGGGTACTACTCTTCATAAATCCACTTATAATAATAATAATAATACTATTCAGAGGAAAAAAAATCATTCAGAGTAAAAGTATCAGTTTTATTTTTAAAAACTCAATTATTGGGTATGTTTTAATGAACCCTATTTAACTTACTGGAAGCGAGTTTAGAAATAAAAAAACTTATTTTAGGAACAAAGCCAAAATGGTAAAAGGTAGGCGTAAACCACGGGCAAACTATTATTGTTTACAAAAATTTTGAACATATCCCATCTACGTAATTAGCTTACCCGTTAGTCTTATACTGCAGAATGTTCCCAGAAGCATACTTCGTATTGTTATATACAATAGAGACATTTACAGGAGAGATGTTGAGGTTTATTAATACTTCTGTTGCCACATTTGTAATCACTGCAAACATGGCACTGTGGCTATAGAAAAAAAAAAACAAAAACAAAGATTTCAAATTTTTTTTTACAATTTCGGATTTTTTTTGGGTATTATTTTGCTAATGAAACATTAATAAATAAAAATTTTGACAGTTGGTCCATTCATAATTAGCCTACTCCGTTCTAGGAAGCGCTTATTATGGGATTCGCGATTTCCCAACATTTCCTATAATAAAAATGTAATATGTTCCACCCTGGAAAAAAAAGAAAATTTTACTTTTAAAAATCGTTGAAACCATGTTAAAATTTGTATATAAAACAAGAGGCATTCATCAATGTTTACCTTGCTGGGCCGTCTAGTGAGGAAAAACACAGCGTTATATAATTTGCCCAATAATCCTCTCTACTTTGAAAATAATGAATACAGCACAAAATACACATGTCAAGCACAACATGAACATACCATAAATGTAAACACACTTAACACACACACACACAAACAAAAAGATGTTAGTGACTCAATGATTTCCCCTTCAGACTTGCTCAGCGTACGCACAATGATGCCACTGACTGTTTCCCCCTTCAGTTGTGCTCACGGTACACAAAAAAAAAAAAAAATTCTCTGACTTGATTTCCCCTTTAGACTTGTTCTGTGTGCACACAAATATGCCACTGATTGAAAGCACAACATGAACAAACCATAAATGTAAACACACTTAACACACCCCCACCCAAACAAAAAGATGTTAGTGACTCAATGATTTCCCCTTCAGACTTGCCCAGCGTACGCACAATGATGCCACTGACTGTTTCCCCCTTCAGTTGTGCTCACGGTACACAAAAAAAAAAAAAAAAATTCTCTGACTTGATTTCCCCTTTAGACTTGTTCTGTGTGCACACAAATATGCCACTGATTGATTTAGCCTTCAGACTTGTTAAGCGTACACATTAAGATGTCATAGATTGATCTCCCTTCAAACTTGCTCAGAAGTCACACAAGGATGCCACTCATTAATTTCCTCTTCAGACCTGCTCAGGGTACACACGAGATGTACTGGGTGGCCGAGCGGTCTAAACTGTCTCAAATCAAATAGCTGGTGGTCAGGAGTTCAATCCTCAACAAAGCCAACATCTCAAGCATTCCGTGAGGATGGGACTCGTTAGCTTTGGACGGGAACCCAATTAAGAGAAGGCAAACTCTGAATTTAAAACAGTAACCAGAAAGATCAACCAATTGATCGTTGGCCCCTTATATATAAGAAGAAGAAGATGCCACTGATTAATTTCCACTTCAGACATTGTTCAGCTAACACACAAAGCTGCCACTGAATCCCTGATTTCACGTTCACACTTTTTTAATTTGAGCAAAGAAAGTCATTTTAAGCTCGCACATTTCGATTTTTGAAAACATTTCTATAAATTCTATAAACTTCGCTTTTGTGTGTATTTGGCGAAATTGTCGGTCGGCTAATTTACCCATTCCACATCAAAATATCGAACTGAAAATTGGCACATCGACTCGTTGTAAAGGACAACGCTTTATTTTAAAGTTTCAAAGCCAATTTCCAAAACCCAAAGATCATTTGTTTCCCCCGTTTTTCCAGTGGAAGATGAAAAAAAAATGATGCCACTAATTTAATGAAATAAAATTCCCGATAACAGCGAGCTTCGCTGAGATTTAAAAAAAAAAAACAAAAAACGACCGCTTCATCTTTAGCGTTGGTTCACATAATCAAATTTTCCTTCAAACATTTGATGCAATTCGTGTTTGAAGGCATTATTTTGCGTGCAAATTTATTGACTCAATAGAGATTTTTTTTTTTCACGCTCAAGTAATTGTATGAGACGATAACCAATCGAAGACAATTTTTTCGTTCACTGGACTTTACAGCTGATTTCTCAAAATGTCAACGATTCAAGCAAAGTGCGCTGCGATTAAAATTTTTGACAACAAGTTATGGTCAGGTTACTCCCAACTTTGAAGGATAAATGCTATTTTTGTTACTGAAAAACTTAGCTTAATTTATATTTCACAACCGGAAGCCTGGCAGCTAAGAATTGCTTAGATGATGGGCCCTGACTGCCCTGATAATTTAAAGAATGGTAAGTTGAACTTGTCATCAGTCAAAATTCATAATAAATATGCCATTGTAGTATTACTCATTAGGGGCTATAGGCGCAATTAGTTTATTCATATATATTTTATATTAAATAATGCTAGACCTATCAAGTAATATAGTCATAATCATGGGCGCCCGCAGGTAGGGGCAAGGCGGGGCACTTGACCCCACCCCCCCTGGATTGATTGGATACAAAATTGTAGACAAAAAGAAACACAAAAAATTATAAAAGTAAAGAGAAAATAAAGAGAAAGTAACTAAGCTGATGTCCTGTCCATTCGTTCACCATACAAATACGCTACAGTAAATTAAAACTACATTAAAACATTACTAAAAAAAATTTGCTCCCCCCCCTGGAAAGTTAATCTATTTTTTTGCGCCCCCCCCTAGAAAGTTTTCTGCGGGCGCCCATGGTCATAATACTCATTCTTAAAGTTGACATTGCATAGTCAGAGGAAATTTCTGCAATTTATGAAAAATTGATATAACACTCCCACTGAATATTGTATACCCCATAATCACTAAATAATAAATTAGTATGCATATACTTATTAAGCTAAGTAACTAAGTATAATACTTATACTACATTTGTGTAAGTAGCCTTTGTACTGTATAAGATTTAGTACAGTTTCAGTAATAGACTATTACCATTATACAGATACTACCATACTAATAAATATGCCCTTTTTATAATTGATAGTGAAACAAATTAGATAATTAATCGTGACAGTTCAGTATACTAATCCTAATAGTAATACTAATATTAATATTAACATTAATAATACATCCAACAATAATTTTTCAACAGTCTAGTTCTAATAAAGTGTCATTAATATTAACAGGCCTAAAATGGGTTATACGTAGAAACTTAATTATTTTTTGGAACTACCATTATTCTTTTATTATTATTATTTTAATATATTATTAATGTATACACAAAGATACTTTAAAATTATAATTAATTTGACATTTGTAGCCAGTTACTTAAATAAAAATGTAAAGTTCTTACATATTAATGACACATATTTTAATAAAATGTCATTACCATATTTGTTCTCCATTGATACCAATTTTATTACCATAACCAAATGAAAATAACTATTTTTCTGCTAAAAATATACAAAATTTTAAGTAGGAAAAAAAATGATTGCTATTTTAATGATGAAATGTTGTCCTTATTGTTATAAAATGTTGTTATAAGGGTTTCCCCACTTTGGGTGGGATCACCCTAAAATGGTGCGAATGGGAACTTTACCACCCAACTTCTCTTAAAATAATCCACCAGGCACTTTACCACACTTCAACTATTAAACTAATCCATCAGGCACATGTCCACTCAAAATGTCCACTCAAAAAAGGTGGAAGCATCAATTTAACATAGAAAAATATAATTGTTATAATTTATAATTGAAAACCATTGATACAAATATGGGAGGCTTTTGATTAGTCTTACTTTTTCCACCAATAGCTTGAATAAATTAGAAAATTCCAGATTTCAATAATTATTTGATTGTCTGCATTATTGTTAAAACAACGTATATGTAATGTATGATTACTGGGAAATATAAGAATATACACGTTAAAATGAGTAGTTGTTTGATTTTACCTTTATAGTGTAGGCCTAATATTTTAAAAATATTTGTATGGATAATAAATAAAATGTATTGGTTTTTGGTTTCTTTCAGAAATTATTAAACTCAACAATGACAAGCATTCACAATTCCATAACTTGAAGGAAAATGAAATGACAGAATCTTTATGGTCAACAATGATTGAGACACCCTTCCTATTTGAAAATTTGGAAATACTACTAAATACTATTATTAATGGTAGTGCTTATAAAATAACTTCATTCAGCACTGCTTTTTTTTTAAAAATATTAAAAATGTTATTTCTGAGTTCTTGTGAAATCTCTGATTGGACTTGTATGTTTTAAATTATTTTTAAAAGGAGATTGCCACTCCCTAATATATTATCTGTCATAGTTTTGAGCAGATTTTTAGTTAGAGTTTCAGTATATAAATTATAAAACTATAGATAATTGTACTCAATATACATTTTTTAACCTATTGCAGAGTACTAAAAATGAGTGTAAGCCTACTATAATTTTAATGCGTAATTCAGAAATGATTTCCATGGTATAGGAATGTTGACAAAAATGTACTCAGTTATAAAGATTTGATAAAGCTGGAAAAGATATCTAGAGACTAGAAGCCTTGGAAAGTAACAGTTGATGGCCTATGCTCCACTGGCAGTTATCAGACAGACAAGAAGTCTATTTCAATTTCTCCTTTCTAACTACCTGTATCTCAAAACTTTTCAAAAAATTCTTCAAATTAACATTTAAATGAGTCAAAAAGTTATATTGATTATTTTTTTCTTTTTAACTTGACTTTTATTTATGAATGTGGAATAGAACATTAACTATACTTGTACAAAGTAACAGTATTCTTCAGAAATGGAAGCTATTTACTGTGATTATATCTCAATTCAAGGGTGCCGATTAAAGTATGTATTGTATTTAAAGTCACATGCCTCAACATATAAAAGAAGAAAAATTGAGGTCTATTATATAACTCTAACAGAATAATAAGCCTACTAAGTCAAGGAAGTTTTATGTTTTCTGTGGAAATAATTAAAAAGTAGACGTAAGGGGTCACCAAAGAAAAACAATTTCATAATTGACCTAAAGTAAATAAGGTAATTTAATAATGAAATTTAATTTCAGTATTGGGCATCCATTTGCTATAATAGCACGAGAAGGGGGGGGGGGCTATTTGGTGTTGATTTTGGAAAATTTAATTTGTAATTAGATACAATTAGAGATCTAGAGCTCTGGAGCAATATTTTCCTTGCAAGGAGCTCGAGCTGGTAAAATTTCTCACTGATCCGAGATCCAGTTTAAAATCACAGTAAATATTTCTTTAAACACTCAACATCCCTTCAACTCCTTTTAATTTTGTCGCACCTGAGCTGGAGCTGAAATAAATTGTCCACAGTGGTGTTGGTAAAAAAAACCTGCTCATAAACCATTTTTGAAGAATGTAAATAAACTTTATTAATGTTTTTTTTTTTTTATTACTTAGTACTAAAATAAAACAAAAAAAGATGCTAGTCGGCAGTCAAGTTAGTTGACACAGTTGTGTGGAGTAGAATTCCCAGAGTGAGTTACTTAGTTTAGACATAGTAATCCCTCTAAAAAAAAAATTTTTCTCAATTGCTGGCCTAGACAGAAACATTTATAGATAAAGTCGCAGATGCTAGCCGTAGCAGAAAGACGAAACTAGTAAAAAATATAAATTATTTATCATTAATATCATGAGTCTAAATTCTATTTTAGTGATTAGACACAATTAGTGACTAGCCTAGTGCTACGGATACAGTTACGTGAACAGTGGCGTAACTAGGGATTTAGGGGCCCGGGGGGACTTGGCCTTTTTGGGGGCCCCTGCATTTTGACATTCGACATTTTTTAAAATTAAAAAAAATTCGGACACCCCTTTGGGGGCCCCCCTCAAATAGGGGCCAGGGGCGACTTTCGAATTAGGACCACCCTCCCCCTTCACCAGCTACGCCACTGTACGGGAATATTGCTTATAAAGTAAAAAGCCTATTTAAAAAATAATTTTCAATTATATCATTCCCTACGCCCATTTATTTTATAATTATTATATTATATATTTTTTTCTAAAGTAAATAAATAATACTTTTTTTGGAGTCTGTTGTTGTTTTGATAACTTAGCGTAGTCAATGGAAACACGACCTAGATTCAAGAACTCATTTTTATTTTTAGCGTTTGTTCACGTGATATGGAGGTTGCGCAATATTTCTAACTAAATTGCATGCCATTGTAAGTTTATCAAATGATGATTTGAAAGTTGTGAAGAGGCTTCAAACACAGATTGCCTCAAATGTTGGAAGGAGAATTTGATATAGTGTGAACCGACGCTTAGGTGCGTAATAATTTCTTTTACTTCTCGAAATATATTTGGTGAATTAAATCTGAGGTTTCAAAAAGTTGGGACATTAGAATATTAAAATAACTTGAAGAAAAAAAAAATTCTATAATGGATGTATGCTAAAAACGTTGTTTTTAGAGGGTTGCTTAATTTCATCACCCACCCCAAGGCTAAATGCTGGCGGGTTTCCATATGTGATTAGCGTTTCTATATACCAGACGTTTGTTAAGCTAATTCTCCGTTAAGGTGGGCGCAATTTATACTGGGACCCACTGTATAACCATTATATAAAGTAACACCATGGTCTCAATAACATATCAACACATGTATACAGGCATGTTATCACACAATAAAGTTAGATAATACCTAAAGTAGACGCCTAGATATACGGATGTAAGACTTCGGCAGTTTTATGTATAGACAGACTGACTGACTGACAGACAGACTGAATGACAGCCAGAGAGACAGGCAGTTGGATGGTCGAAATAGTTGTGAAAAGATGGGTGAATCTTTAGATCAATTGGAACAGATTTAGGAAGTAGTTATATATAGATGCAAAGTATATTACTCTAGGCTATAAATGTAATAACTACGTCCCCAGGTGGTCGTTGGATAGGCTGTCATCACAGAGACCATGCCGTCGTCCTCTACGACAACGAGAACTTGAAAAACTCCTCTTCCTTCAAGCGTTACACTGTCGAATTCCGCTGCTTCTTGGGAACTATAAAAGTTTTTATTTTTTTCGATAAAAAAGGTAAACATATTTGTATAAGAAAAGTTAGCATGTTGACACAATGAGTATAGACTATTTTATCTACTGTTCGTTTTGATAGCTTTGAGTAAAGTGTATTTTCAATTAAATTTCAATTAGTACATTGCCAAAAACAACACACAAAAAATTTCTCAAAATACGTGTAATTCTTTAGATATCTTGCTACCTATGCAATAAATATTTCTTTTGAATTTAGAAAAGCATTATGCATGGGTATATGGCTCCTACTTTAGCTAGGACCTGGATAAATATTGAACTCACAGTTACGTGGCATGTGTGCAAGAAGGAAATTTTCATCTTAACTACTGGCGATTTATTTAGTAAGGCACTTTTTGTATGTGTTCTTACTTGCGCCGTTAGTCACTACTAGATTCAGATGGTCCCTGTGTTAAAATGTGCACATTATATAGTAGAGTTACTAGTGTACGTCAATAGATATCAATGTTTAGAAATCGACCGGTGACACGGTCCTGAATTGGATATCCCTTTCATTGATTTTTTCTTTTACAGTTCATCCGGATGACTGACACGAAAATTGAAAATTTGTTTTCTTTTTCTGAGATCTGTCCGTGCTTGTGTTAAATAAGCAAGGTTTAAGAAACATATTCGACTAGACGCAATATCCTGCTTTTAAATGAACTTTTACTTCCAACCATCATATAGGGATTTAACCCCCAGTTCATAACATCACTGCTGAGTCGCCCTTGCAACCAGTGAAGTATCCCATTGAAACCCATGGACAGTAACATCGCAAACCCCTCTGAAACATATGAGCCAGAATGATCAATTTATTGATCGTGGGCCCTTAAAATAAAGAAGAGAAGAAGAAGTCTGAAAATGTGTGATTTAGACTTCTTACGCACGGCCAGATAACTACATGGTATAACAGAAACATACCCAGATAAATTACGTCCATTAATCTTTATTACGGCTTGTTCCAAATGATGGAAAACTGCGTAGAAACGCTCAGTAGCGGTAGAAGGTCTATGCCTTGAAAGCTCCACCTGTTAAAAATGCAGAATAGCTAATCATTTTCTTTCTGATTTGCATTTTAAGAGTCAGCAAGGTGGGCTATGTAATTAAGAGTAGATTTGCATCTTGTAATTCAGAATGTGGGTCGTTGTAGCAAGAGATATTAAGATCTCGTGTTGCAGCAAGTGGTAGAGGGCTATGTAATGAATAGATTTGCATCCGGTGAATCAGCAATAGGACAAAGGGGGCTGTGTAATGAACATAAACTTGCATCTGGTGATCAAGCAAGTGGTGTAGGGAGTTATGTAGTGAATAGAGATTAGCATCTGGGGATACAGCAAGTAGTAAGGGGCTATGTAATGAATTGAGATTTGCATATAGTGATCCAGAACAAAAAGAATGGAGTTATGGGGCTCATTTTATTATCGATGTTAATATATATTTTTGATTTTTTTTTTTTTTAAATTAAATAATTACCAAATCTAAATTCCTTATAGCAACAGCTTTCTTTTGAACACTTACATTCAGAACTGTGGATATTTACTATATGAGAGATTTGCGAAAAGAAGTAAATTACCCCAACTTAAGGTAACCTTGTAAATTGTGTGGGTAATGAGGGGTAAATGGACATAAAAATTATAATAAAACGCATTCTTTTTTTACAATGTGTGCCTATGTCAAATGACATCTACGCAGTGTATTAGATGCTCCCATAAACGCATCACGTATCTTTTCTACTTCATTTTTTTAGCATGTCGCAAATATTCTGAGGTCTTCCGTTGCATCACTTTGGTTAGAAAAACACACTTTTTGAAACTCAACAGCGCTTTCTGCTCTGATGAAAACATTCTTTGTCAACCAGTAGCTCTTGTTATAACCTACTCTCGTGGCATTTATAAAATTGCTCTCTTTCTTTTGGCACTTTTGTTCTGACAGAGCTCTTCTATGGCAGAACCCTTGACTTGTATTTAACTTAGAACTGTTATGACACTGATTATATCGGGATCTGTAACTTTTCTTTATTGTGATTGATGTGCGGACCACATCAATCGCTCATCTCTATTGACGTAAAAGATTCTGTTCAAAATGTCAAGATAGACTTTCAAATTTACTCGAGGAAATTTGACAGCAAAATGTCTCATGACAAATTTATTTTCAACACCTAGCTTCTAACTCTCAAATATTAAAGCTAGACCAAATAATTTAATAAAAACGTGTGCAGGCACAAAGACAATATGATCTGTTGGGGGGGGGGGAGAGGGGGGAGGCTATTAAGAAATTAATAATAGTAACGTATGTTTCGTTACTTTGTACGTTGTTAGTATAAAATTAAAATTTAAAAAAATTTGATCTAAATCAACGCGCAAATGACTTAATAGAGCACTACTAGGTATGGTAGGAAATACATTTTTAGGGTTTTCTCATTTTACATTTCAGAGTGTCTTCAAATAAATCAATTTATGACACTCAAATCAGTGTTGTTAGTATAAAATTAAAATTTAAACAAATTTGATCTAAATCAACGCGCAAATGACGTAATAGCGCGAATCACTAATTTTAGCCAGAACTCTTTCTTGTCTTTGATTTAATAACCGCGCGTTACAAGACTGATAATATATTTTTCCCTTCTTGAAAGTAAAATTAATAAATACAAATGATTGCTGTTTAAATTTTTAAAAAAAAACGTACACAGCTTTACTTTTGCATTTTTAACTTTTAATACGTTTTAATTGTTTAATTTTTTAAAAAATACGTTTATTAAATTTATAAGGTATTAAAAACTTAACCTCTAACCACGCTTTTAATTAGAAAATGCAGTTTAAGTCAATCAGGGCAGCGAAACTCCATAGCCATATAGCAATCATTAATTCACTTATAACTCATCCCTATAAGAACAAACCA
>CAXITT010000436.1:203112-262371 GCA_964033795.1 Lymnaea stagnalis
ACCAAATTTAAATATCATTCCCTTTATTAGACACCGAGTCCCACTGGATGTGGTAAGTTGCTCATACACATAATTTAAACACTTGATTACCTAAAAAGTTTAGCTACTTTTATATGTTTTAGTAAAAATCAAAATACATGCACAGAATTAAGCAATTTAAACAATTACCATTCAAAAATCCATTCATTAATGATGACCCTCTAAAGGAAGAAACTGCTTGCATAACGTCTCTGAAAGTGGCTATGCTCAGCCCTTTTGTTCTACACACTTCCTGGAGGGAAAAAAAATATGCTTTTAGCTTTTGTTGCAAATGAATTGGTAGTAATTGTAGTTGAAGTTTTTTTGTATTAGATGTAATAGAAGTAGTCATTGTTGTTGTTAACGTAGTGGTATTATCAGTTGCAGTATTATTTTTTCATGTTAGTAGTAGAAATAGCATTAGTAGAAATGATGGTAGAAGTAGTAATATCAATAATAGTAGTGGTGGTTTTAGTAGTAGTAGTATTAGTGGTGTAAGTAGTACCTATTGTTATATAAGTACAATTGAACCCGTTACCCTTTAAATGGCAACTTATCAAAACTCTAAAACAGAGGCCAGAGAGGTAGTGCCGTAGGCGGTATGATATTGAAATAATGATAATTCTGAGAACTTCTACGTCGTGGAAGGCATAATAAGCCCCGTTAAACAAAATCATTGATGAAAATATCCAAACAGCGCCAAACTACATTTACGTTGAATCTCGTTTTTGGATCAGTTGCTGCATTTAGCACACTTCTGGAACAGTTGGTCTGTTTTCATCACACTTGTGATTCGGTGTGTCTGCTTTCAAATGATTTTCTGAATTGCCGCGTCTGCCTTCGTTGAATCTCTGGATCATTGCATCAATGTACATAGCATATTCGATCAAACGGCTTTTTCCCTTTTTTTGGATTCGTTAAACTTTGAAAAAAACCTGTTGTAAACTCTCAAACATTGGTATAGATGATTTTACACCCAGTTGTTGTACAAGAGAAACTGCCCTTTTATTGGAAATATTGTATACATTTGAATGATTTCTGAATGCTGATAGGAGCTCAATACTATTTTTTGCTGTATCGAAACACTCATTAAGTCAATTGTAACGGTCTGTAACATTTAAGTAACAGTATTCGATATTGTAATTACTCTTTGTGTGTGTTAAAAAAAAATAGATAAAAAAAGGAAAACGATCATTGAAACAATCTCATTTCTTCTGAAGTCCGAAAGATATTTTGTTGATTTTTAAAAAAAAATTTTTTGGGTACTGTGCACAGAGTCATGCAATGCAATTTTTCCCATTCACCTTAATGACGTAGATTAACGAGCTATTGCTTATGGAATTTGTGCTATGGGCAGGATGAAAAGAAAACCTCCTTTCTTTTTTTCAACTTTCCTTTTACTAGCTCTTCTCGCTACACTTCACATAGCTTATATACTATTGCGTTTTGATTCAGTTGTATGACTTTTTTATGTTGTTTTGTCGCTTTAGATAAGCATCTATCAATTCATTGATCGTCTTACTGTTAACGTCATATCAATTAAGCTGTTCACTTCCATATGAGTGGAAGGATGAAATTCAGTAACAAAAAAAAGAAGGATACTCCATTAACCTCTTTCATCACTCACCGTAGCGTTGGTCTTATCCAGACTTACGTTGTAAACAATATAACAAAGCCTGTTATATCTCACCCATCTTTCAGTTGAACAATCTTGACCGTGAACTGGCAAAAAAAATATTAAAAATGCAGTTTTAAGCTAAGGGGAATAGTGGCAATGCATGGGTGGAGTTCATACCACCAGTGGATGGTTTAGTGATACTTAGGTTAATTGTTAATAGGGGGGGGGGGGATTTAAAATGGAATTTTTAAAATACTTGCATATTAGACTAGACTTTAACTTACAAGGATCGAGTTTGTGATTAAAACATTTAATGTTAGGTTAGTGTTTAGGATTTGGCTATCGTATCGGTTGCTATTGTCAGAAGATTGGAACAACTGTGTTAATTATTGTAGGTGTATCATGTACACGAGTTCAGTGAGTTTTAATCACAAAAGTAGTTATACCAGACTCGGGTATATCCGATTCATCGATAGTTGGGCGTAATTAAAATTTAGAGGCAAACATGTACGATAGTAAATTAGCTCGAGATAGGTGCTTTATTAGCATGATTAGATTGGTTTATTCAGTACTTGAGTGGGCAACCTGCAGCCCTCTTACACATTTGATGCACCACGCGAGACCTTTCGCAAACGGTAATAATGTTGTTGTTTTTTTTTGTAAACTTAAAAACTGTTCATATATTTATTTGTTAATGTCTAAAAAATGTATAAATATATTGTAAAATATTTCAACAGAATCACAGTGTGTATTAAAAAAAAATATATTCTTATGTTCAAACTTAAATGATAGTGCATTTGTTAATTTCTTTACTTACAAAACAACTTATTTTAAAACTGAAAAATGAATCTCTGTAATGTTTAAACGAGCTACAAACTTCCGGTATTTGAAAGATAAGATTGTCACGTATCATTATATATTTTTTCTCTAAAGTAAGTAACTGTTTGAAGTTATTGCTTATCACAAATAAATCAAAGCGGTTCGACGTATTCCTCCGTTATTGCTTTTATCATTTCGTATCGTCGTGTTCTGCACTGTTTGGAACGAGCCATACACGTTAATAGGAGATAAATTTCTCCCCCCAGATAACAGAGCGTAGTTGTATTTATTAAAATGTATGTGGCAAAGTACCGCATCAAAACAGCTAACTTTAATGTTATGATATCACACACAATCCTGCTATGAGTGTCGCTACTGAATCTCGAGCTAGCCTCTAGGTTATTACGTTTACACACCAAAAAAAACAGAAGATTTAAAGGGATCACAAATAAGTGTTTAACGATCTTGATCAGTCATAAAAGTCTATATATAGTAAACCATTTCAATGGACCGCTGTATTTACATACATAAGTAAAGCTGTGGTCAACCGTGCATGTTGTTGCTATTTTACATCTTTATTCCCACAATATATTTTTTTTTCATACTTTAGGCAACTGATGTATTTTTTTCAAATATTGTCCACTTAATTGTTGCTATTAAAAAAAAAATCAATAAAATAGACAGTCTATCAAGACTACATTTTAAGGATTTTAAAATGATTAAAGTTGTATTGACCACCACCGCCCTGCTTTATGATTATTACTACACATAGTATGTTTTAATATCAAAAAAATTCTTTACTATGAAAAATACCAGTCGCAATAATCCAAGGAGGGGGGGGGGGCGCCAGCAAGCTTTACATGTGCCGATTCTTTGGGTTGTTCAATTAGTTTAAGATGACTCACGAATTGAAAAAAAAAATTCTTTACTATGAAAAAAACCAGTCGCAATAATCCAAGGGGGGGGGGGGGGGCGCCAGCAAGCTTTACATGTGCCGATTCTTTGGGTTGTTCAATTAGTTTAAGATGACTCACGAATTGAATCGATGCGCGAAAAAAATGGCATGAAATAAAAGTTTTTTTTTTGTTTCCTTCTCCTCTGACGCCACAACCTTCGACCAAGTCTCCGAGGGCTTAGCATAGCCTATACAACCGTTTAAAAGATGTATTGTTGATGTAATTACCTGAACTTCTTTCATTTACAAGAAAAGCCAGTACACAAAGTAAGAGCAGAAACCCGAAACCAAGCTGGTAACATGATCTGGAACACTTCATCTTTGTCTCTTAATCCACAAGACGCAATAAGCCGAGTAAATCATATGCATAAAAAATCATTTCAGGATCTGGAGTGAGCAAGAAAAGAAATTTAAAAAAAAATGATATAGCATCGACTGCCATGCAACACGTATTGATAGGAACGTATACGTAAGAATCGTGTTTTAATGTAATTTTGATATTTCAAAAAGTTCAATCTTAATTTATCTCAGGTGCGATTAATTAATACCATTTAAATCTCAAAGTGTTTCTTTTCTTTATTTTAAATTCGCGATTTTGTGATTCCTTACAAGTTACAAATCTTAAGTAATGCGCCATTTTCCTTGCAACGATCTAACAGGATTTATTTATACGGCAAATTTTAAGCTTAACGTTGCATACTAATATGCAGGAGTACGCCTCATTGGGTTAAGATGGCGCTTAAGATCTGAAATGATGCGATGCTGTCTCATTTGGGGGACACAAGGTCCTGATCAGCACAGCGTGCTCTCCTATGGTACGACATCATTGTTAATGTGATAAGATCTACGATGGCCTGGGAAGACTTAAGATATTATTTTTTAATCAAATTATCGGATAGAAAAGTAATTCCATCGTTAATGACTCTAGCCGATCCCACGGGAACCCTCTCGTGTAGGAATGACATACACGACTCTAAGGGAATTATTCAAGTGTAGAAATGGCTTAGTCGATTACACGGGAACAATCTAGGGTAGGAATGACTTAGCCGATTCCTTAAGAATGCTTAAGTGTAGAAATAACATAGCCAATCCCACGGGTAAACTCTGGTATAGGAATGACTTAACCGAATACAAGGGCACGGTCTGGTGTAGAAATTGCTTAGTCGATTATTATTATTATTATAAGTTGTTTTTTATAGCATGGTACCCACACCTATGTCTGGGCTCACCACGCTGTACATACAAATAAACAAATATAATAAAAAAAAACTTTACAAATTAATTTACATACATTAATTAAATAAAATAAAACATATGTCTATTCAAAACTATTTACACGGGAAACCTCCAGGGAAGGAATAACTTAGCCGATTCCACGGGAACACTGTAGTGAAGTAATGACTTGGTACATTCCATTTGAAGACTTTAGTGTAGAAATGAATCAGCCGATTACACTGGAAATAATAATTTAAAATGACCCCAAGGGAAGACTAACTAACATACAATTTCTGGCCTGGGGCTTTGAGCTTACACTTTTTAAAGCCCTGGCTAGTGCATCGGCTACCAGTATTTTGACTCATTTCACATTTACCACATTCAGGCTGTATCTTTAACACTTTTGTTTCTTTTCTCTACAGTAATATAGATTCTAAATCAGCTTGAATAATCTCTGGAAATATCCACGAGTCAGTCATTTATTATTTAAGAAAGAAAATATGCTCAATATGTCGTTATTATTTCTTTTTTTATTACAACATTGTTTTTTTTTAAGATGGCACTTCCGTGTTCAATAATGCATTCCTTTTAGGTGCTCCGTCAACGACCGGGAATTCCCGCCTTACTTTTATTGGTGAGTGTTTTATTATTTCGTGCGGCTCACCACATGAGGACATTTGTATCTTCAAGGTAACTGATGATTGTTTTGTCTTCATTACAAGTGCTGATTTTGTCATTTATTGGTTTAAAACGTATGTTTATAATGGGCAAAATTTAGATGCTATGTAAGGGAAAGAATTCAATTCGTGGGAAGTAAAGAAACAGTTGAATAACATTATCTTTATGACTGAAAAGAAAAGACAATTAACGGAATAGGGACTGTTCAGAAAAATAAAATCATTTCTTCCAGGGTGGTTTTCAATTGCCATGTTTATTTAACTGCAAACTACAATAAAGATAAAGAGAAAATTAATCAAACACAAAACTTTTTAAAGCGTTATTTGTTTGTTAAGAGTTTTGAACTGTCAATTAGTCTACAGAAAGAAAAAAAAACATGTCATGATGTAAGAAGCATCGTCCCCTCTAATTATATCTATTGAGGGTCATAATCTTTCGGTTGTTGGGCATTTCACATATATTTGAGCCAGTACTTCTAGTTCTCTCTCCGTTGATGAAGAGATAAACATCAGGATCACAAAAGCAGCATCATGGCTAAACTGAATAAGCGGGTGTGGAATAATCTCAAACTAACTATAAAAATGTGTATATCGGGCATTTATGCTTTGTAAACTCGTCTTTTGCAGTGAAGTATCTTACATATACCAGTCTTTAGCTGAGACTCAACAGCTTCCATAAAAAATGTCTGCGTCGCATTTTACGCAATCGATTGCAGGACAATGTGCCTAACACAGAAGTGTTGGAACGTTAAATAATGTTTAGCTTATTCTTCGCTCTTAGCAAGAGGCGCTTTCGCTGGTTAGGCCATGTAAAGAGAATGGAGGAAGGCCGAATACCAAAGATGCTGCTGCATGAAGAATGGCAGAAGGGACAAGACACTTCGTTCGGCCACGTATGAGATCTGTGGTCATTTGCAAAAGGAGCAAGAGGGAAGCTGTGAGATCATTTCCGAAAAAAGTTCCAGCTGGCGAACAGCTGTGTATGAAAAGTCAAAAAGTTAGAAAATGTGCGAAATTAAGCCATGGCAACAAAAAGAACAATACGGAAGGCCAAATATAACTATGAATTAATATTCTCCTTCCTCGATTGGCCTAGTGAGCCTACATAGCTACTCCATCCTCTCTTGTAAACGAAAGGATGCCATATATACATTTATATTGTATGGTCTAATGTTAATTTAAAACTTTAAGTTTTATTACATTATTTAAAGTGAACAAAAATACATAAGGAACACATTTAAAGGAAATATTTTACTTTCAAAGCAGGTAGTGATATTATTATCTTTTAAAATTTTCTTTACTTGTCTGAAGTGGTGTTTTATGACATGTAAATCGTAGGCTAACAATATAAAGCCGAGTTACTTAGTTCAAGAGATTAATGAAAAATCTAAAAACGGTTATCAAGAAAAGTTTAAAAAATATTCGTTCAATTCAAAAAGAAATTTAACCAACAGGGTAGCGGCAAACCTTAAGGAAAACTTGCACATTCTCACAAACAGCTTTTACAAAACGTTCCGAAACGATTTACCCTAGATTAATATTTTATGTACTGGCTAAAGAAAAGCTAGAACGTGATTTGTCATATGTAGAAATATAGATGTATATGTATGTCGTCTATTTCAATATCTGAAATGACTATAGAATGGTATGCACATTGATTAATATGTTGACTTTTTAAAGAAACTAAGAAACGTTAGTCATGGGCATTTTTTGTTAAAGTGTTTTATTTCTTTTATTTTTTCTAATTCTTTTACTTTGTGGACTCTAGAGGATTCTCTAATTATTTATGCATAATTAGTTTGCTCAATCTTTCGTCACAATATCATTAAGACTACTTAAGTAGTGGAGCGATTTTTGTGATACATTATGTATTGAAAGGATTGTAAACAGACATCTTCTTCTATATATTAAGTGCCCACGATCAATTTATTGATAATTTTGGCTCCTATGCATATAGATGGGATTTGATAAGGAAATTTCACCATTTCCAGGGCCAATTTGTGAGGGAATCATGCGCTAGGGGTTTGAAGGCTTGAGGCAATAGACACAAATGAGTCTAGCGTTGTTGCCTCAACCGTTCCTTTTGAAAGATTGTTCCAGTCCCTGATTGTCTTGGGAAGGAATGAGCAGCTACTATACTGGCTTCTTGCTGGTATGAGCCTGAATTGCCCGTCATGGCCTCGTCACTGTCTACGTGCTGGGAGGGACGAGTTTCTGTTTAATACTGGAACAGTGGACCAGCCCATTATTAATCTGTACATTATGGAGAGCCTGGATTGTCGTCGTCGTTCCTCCAATGGTGACCAGCCTAGTGTTTCTAGCATGCTGCCAACACTAGTGGTATTCCTGTACCGGTTTAGGACAAAGCGTGCTGCTCGTCGCTGGACCGCCTCCAACCTGTCAATGCTCTTCTGGGTAAATGGGTGCCAGACTGAAGATGCATAATCTAAAACCGGACGGACAAAGGCTTTGTATGCTCTTTCTTTCACACAGGAGTTGCCAAATCTTTACATTTCGCCTTAAGAACCCTAAGGTCTTGTTTGCTTGGTTACATACATTGTTAATATGCTCGTCCCAGCGGACCTCTCTTTGAATGGTAACACCCAGATACTTTACGGAGGAAACTGGCTCAAGTATATGTCCATACAGTTCGTATTGGTAGTGTAGAGGAGTACAACTTCTAGACACTGATAGTGTCTGGCACTTGGCATTGTGAAATTCCTTGTCCCAGCTCATCTCCCACTCAGCTAACAGATTGAGATCCTGTTGTAGCTGGTCCTGGTCAGATCTGTTGGGGATATAGTATTTTATACTTACCCCCATCCTACCCCCCCCCCCCCCCCATTTTTTTTTTTTTTAAGGCGAGGCTTAAGTGTGCAATGACTCCAGCGAGGGTTTAATCAGAGAAACCGGTATTGTTTGCTTTGAGAGTCAGGTGACGTAATACAGGGCAAAGGTCAGAAACGTGTTTTGTTTGATCTATTTTTACTTTCTATTTAAAGTGAGCGTTATTTATTCTTGGCAACTGAAAGGATTCGTCGAAACATTTTGTTAAAAAAAATGTCCTTAATCTAGTGGTAAGTGGGATCTAGGGAAAATTTTAAAATGCATAAATAAATGGCGATATTACGTTATTTTTTTCATGTTCTACCTGAATAATGACCTAAGATAAATAAATTGAGCGATGTTGTGTTAGGTTAAGTATTTTGGGGAAGAGAGATTTTTTTTAATAAGGTTTCTTTTTTCGAATATATTTTTATACAGGTAAAAAAAACTTAACTCGTAAAATGGTTACATTATACGTAGCATGCATATTGAAGGTCTATACAAGAATTATAAATATAAATCGATGAATAAATCGTTGTGGTGAATTTTTTTTTTTCGAAATTTGCCATAATGTCAACATTTTTATTTCATTTTAATTTTAGCATTTCTGATTTAACCTTGTCTAAAGCTAGTGATATCAAACAAACTGAACACAAGGTTGACAATGGCCTATACCAAAAAGTTTGAGCAACTTTCGGACGATACAGTGACTAATAGCAGAACTTCTAAATTTACTCTTAAAACATAAGAACAATTTATATTTTTTTTTGGCTTTCTACTTTCTCGTACTTAAATATATATTTTCATTTTCATTTATTTAGTATTACTTTTAACCGCTGATATGATTATTTGCATACTGTTTTGCACTGCCTTCTATTGTGAGAACTTAATCGAGGTTGCGTAATAATACACATAAAATTTGCATACCAATCACAATTTGATCAAATGATGATTTGAAAGTTGTAAAAAGGCTACATACACAGATTGCATCAAATGAAATGCTTGACGTAAAATTGAACGTGTGAACCGACCCTTAATCAGAGACTTTATAGCTTGTTATTTCGTTGACTTTTTGCCAAGGCATCTTCTGAACGCATTCTACATAACAATTTATTTTTAATGCAACATTTTGACAAGGAAGCAATATAAGGCATGCGCCAAGCCTGGCAATATTAAAACTATCAACATTTTGAAAATTTGCCTGTTTGTTGTTTTCTAGTGTGCATATCTTCAGCACCCACATGCGAATGGAGATGAAAACTATTATATGTTGAGCATTGTTTTTTGTGTTGTTTTTTTCATATGTCCATGTAGGAAAGAATATTCTTATTGTGAAATTGTTTGAACAAAAAAATGTGGACGAATAGTAACGATATATTTTATATTTTTTAAAGATGGCATCACCTTACACGGTTATGAGAAAGGCTCTCTCTCAACAGAAGAGGACATATGATCGAGTAGGAACTTATTTTGACTTTTTTTAGAGAAACACAAATTCCAATAAAATTATGTTTCTTCTACACTAGCTATACATTTCCACAATACACAATCCTGGTTCAGAGATCTTGCCCCGTCTAACGTAATACCACCCGTATGCAGAATGATAATCTACATCTGCTCATAAACCATCGGTGAACGTATAGGGATGTTAAGTTTATGAGATGGTTCTCGTAGATTTCGTATGGATAAACGTAAAAATCTTCCAAAGAAGATGGGGATTATTTACCTAATAAAAAAATTTAGTAAAGGAAAAAAGTCCTTCGCACACTATAATTTTTTTAAATGAGAATTTCGTAAAAGTGGACATGGTAACAATGTTATCACCAATAAATATTTCTTTTAACCGTACTAAAATCTTTTTTCAAACATCTGCCTCTATCACAATCACTTAATTCCTGACATAGGAGACAAAAATAATGCTCATTATTTAATGTTTCCCTCCGAGGAAGACTTATATATTCAACAAGAATTTCGAACATATGTTGTTTGACTTCATAGGAAACACCCAACAATGGAGCTTGTCATGTTGTCAAACACACAGACGCGTTCAACTTTTCCTTAATATTAATTTTTGCTCATTTTCTAAAAACACATGTGTAAATTCTTATTCTTACACATCTTTATTAGAAATTATATTTAAAAAAAAAAAAACTAAACTCAGTTATAACGTATAAATGTCAAATATAACTACAATAAAATTTAAATAGTTTTTTTTTAAATTTTAGAATTATTCTTTTAATGAATAAATAATGTCTAGGCTACTTATGTGTGAATCAAAATCTATATCCTTTGTTGTAAGAAGATCGAATTTTAAAGGTTTCAAGTTATTTATTAAAATGATGATTCTCAAAAGTGTTCGGTCCACATCTATCTTTACGCCGTAAAGTCATGTTTAAAAAATTGCTACATGGTTTCTTCTTTTAATATAATTTGAGGATATTCAAAACTTTGAGTCTCCGATAAAATTGTAGTCTAATCAATATCTACGATATTAACAATCCAATTTTTTTTTGTTTTTTTGTAATTGAAGTCTGTCATAATTTAAATCATATTTCTTTTTTTTTTAAAGTAGAAAAATAATTCACCTTGACTTTTAAAAACAATGCATTGATCGATGGCTCTGTGATAACATTGTTAGACTCATCATTTACAGCTACAATAAAATTTGAGTCATTTTCAAACAACCATAAAAATCACTTCCAATGTTTAACCATCATTTGACCCAAGGGGTTCAATCCTAACTGTTTCTGTTTTGATAACACCAACATCTTATCGCAGTAAATAATCAAAAGAGGACTTGAACTTACGGAATTATATGAGCAAGAACGCTCAATGCATTGATCGCTGGCCCTCAAACTATATGAGAAGTTGAGAGAATTTAACAACATGATTTTTGTTGCGTTAATAACTTTTTTTTTTTTTAAATAGAACACATGACCTTCTCTCCTCGTGTAAAGGGGGGACAATATAGTATCATCTGCTTCTAATTTTTAAGTCTATTAACGAATTATGTTTAAAAGTAGCAACACATTTTTTAAACGTATTCTCGTGTATCACCAGCAACGCCAACCACGTGAGCTAATACTTCAAAACCAATTCGTTATTATGAATATTTAAACTAATTCATGTTTAAATGTGAACAAGTCTTTAATTCTCAAATGTTTATTTTTTTAAAAGTACGTAGCTAAACATTAGTATCCGATAGGGCAGCAAAAAACTATAACGAAAATAATTATGTGAGAGATAAAATACAGGTAAAAAGGGAAAGAAAAGAAGAGAAATACGTCCACAGCGATTGATCGAGTGATATATTTTAATTTAATTATGTTCTTTCAGTTTCTTATTCACTGACGAAGACTGCCTGCCGACACATTCATTGTTTTGTTGCGGTTTTTTTCAGGTTTTCCCAAACTTTATTTTACTCATTTTCTTTCTTTTTTTCTTTTTTTTTGTTTTGCTAGCTTGATTACAGTCTTTCTTCTTTATTACCATATTATCTATTTCCGTTGAATAAATCTTTGATATCGCCATGTATTTTTCATGGGAATTGTGTCAATCTAAAAATCTATTAATTACAAATCCGTAGATCGTTTAGTCAGTGTAATATACAGAGCGATAGCCGTGCCAAGGGTTTCCACTTGTGCGTGCGTATGGACAAACACGTGATCATACATACTGGTCCCTATAAGAGACGTTCGAAGGCTAATCTATCCCTGAGTTTAGATAGTTGTCCTTCCAAGCCTATGTGTCACCAACAATAGTTGTTGTTTTTTTCTGAAATTAATGTTTTAGCCTGATGCCTTAACAGTCACACAGGCCATTCAATTCGCAACCTACAAAATAATTATACACAGCTCTTGGTGCTCATCGAAATAACTTCTGCTGGGATGATCCAATACACACGTAATAAATACATCAAGTATGTATGTTTGTATATACGTATGTTTTACTTTCAACCTTGTCTTGTTACGGTACAACTTAGCGTGTTATGTAGAAATGGTATATGCCTTGTTCATCGATTGTTAAAAATGTAGATTGAAAGCTTTAAGAAGAAGAATGTAAACGAAGTCTAAAGAGCAATGGCATTATTATGATTTTAAAATGACCGCGAACACGTATTTTAGAAATAGGCAAAGTCAGTAATGAAAATGAACGTGTACGAAAGTAATTCTGTGTTTTTCTTTCTCTTTCTCTCACACTCCGAAATATCGATTGTTTTATAATGGTTATCAGCTAACATATTGGCAAATGAACATGTGTGGATAAAGTACATCGAATAGTCATTAAGATGCGGGCTCTCAGTCAAGGGGTGAGGCATTATTGCAAAATAGAACAAGTTCGGGTAAAGTGAGGTTTTCTTCTCGCTCTTTGTGCATTAATTCCATGTATGTTACAGCATCTTGGTCCATGAACTTTCGACTACCAGTTGCTACTAATACGTAACTGTCATATTAAAGTTGTAACTAAATAGTAACAGTTAACGTAGACCAGTTCCTTAATTTCTCATTTAATTTTAAAATGTTGACGACCAGCAAAATGTTAAGTAGCTGTCTATAAACCGGATGTTCTGAAAGTCTTACTCACTGATGAACACGCCTACACCTTTTTAAGTGTTTCTAACTCTGACATATCTACACATACGATCATCCTGTTATACACGCTGTGGAAACTTATCTTTCCTGAACACGACTTCCTGACTTCATATGCGAATACCAAACCGAGTTAAATTAAGGCCAATGGTTGTGTCAATTTTTTGTTTTGTTTTAGTACCTTTAAATCCCCATAGAAATAACTTTGAAATTGAAAAAAAAAATCTGTGAAGCATCGAACACGTTAATTTTATTTTAATACAATATTTTATAAATATGGTTATTTTTTTATATTCTTATTAGAATATATATTTATACTTTTTTTTTTAACTTTTAAAAGTTAAGCGTTTTTCCCCGTTGTACTATAATATTTATAACCAATTTAAACTTTTAAAATGTTTACGTGTCAAAGCTAGAACGTAAAGCATTATTTTGAAGAGCAGTATTAAACTAACATGTTGACTTAACAATTAAAAGAAACCCCTCTAACATAGAGATATGAGATATGATCAAAATGCGTAAATTGTTATTTTTACGAAACTATACACCTATCTTCATAATGATGATGATTGAATACTTTTATAGCTCTATGTCCATGCTATTTTAAACTAAGTTATTTTTTTCTTTTTTATAAAAGAAAATTAAATAAAAGTTTACAAATTAAATAAGTAATAACACTTTTCCCATTTTAATATTTCCATACTTTGCGACTAAGTCAGAGATAAACCAAATTATGTTTCTATTTCAACTGACTAAAAAAGACAACCAACAAAAATAAACACCTTTAATATGTAGTAGACATAAAAAATGTGTTTTGTCTTATTTTCTTTTTTTTTTTTTTAATGAAAGTCGTCCATCTTCAAGAGACAATGATTTAATTTCACTGGCATTAACTCTGGCGACGCTACCAAATGTATGCTATGTTTTATTAAAATGACAGAACAATTGTTTTACAGCCTAAGGATACCCACCCTCCACAAAGCTGGTAAACGCTAGCAAATGTCCTATGGTCCATACAGCAACATTGGCGTGATAGTTGCAGCCCTGACTTTTTTAAATATCGTTTACCAACCGACATATCAATTCATCACCTTTATTGCTGTTAAACCTGTCTCCCTCAGTGTCTTAACCAAGCCATTGCCATTAGGTGATATATATATTGTTTATTGACTACCTTTAAATTCTGATGAGTTTCTTCTACGCGACGGGCTACTTGTGTCAGCCTGCCCTGTCTTGGAATGGGTGTCACAATTTGTGGGCATAAGAGACATATTAAACTTGTAACAACAATAAATGAGATAGCATTCGTACATTAGCGCCTAGTAATCCCAATGGTAGGCGTTTTTACCTTATGAGTTTTTTCTTTTGTTTCTTTGTTATCTCTAAAAATCATGTGGGACTAATCACTTTTAAAGCGGAAATGAAACTTACATTTTAGCGAGTGCTGGTGAAACGATATAGTTCTGTTTAAAAGTGTCAACATTTAATCGTGCGTATTGCTGTCGAGAGGAGAAGCTCGCTCGATAAGTAAGTATTTTTGCTAACTTAGTTATTTATGTATTAAATAATTAAAAAAAAAACAAAAAAACATTCAGTATTGTTTTCAGCTCTTGAAATGCAGTTTCAAGCTCCAAATGGTAGTTTGGTCAATTAGCGGTAGAGAATTTCAGTACAAGACGAAACTGGCAGGGGCATAACTGGTGTATTTTGCGTCAAGTGACATAATTCATTTTAGGAACCCCCTCCCCACTCTGAAAATAATTATTTTCAAACCATATAATAACATCAAAACCTATTTTCGTGCCCCATTAGTATGCGCCTTGGGAATGTGTGCCCCAATTCACCATTTTTAAGTAACGCTTCTAAACACTGCCCACTGGCACTGTACCCCAACAATCTGAAACTCGCCCGGGGAAAATGTCTTTTAAACACTGCATAGCCCAAAGGTCTAGCAATAGGCCACACATGTATTATTGTCAAGGATAATGCATTTTGAGAGGGCAGATACAACTAAGAAAAAATAATTAAACGTATAATCTGGGAAGAATTGTTGACTTAGAGAAGAAACATAGCATGGAGACTAGAGTCCCACCCAGGTTTGGGGAATCTTTGTGTATAGCAAATGGAAGGCCACATGTCACATGTTTGTAGTAAACACACGGCAAATACTCCAGCAATGTTGTCAGCCAGCGTAAAAAATGTATAATGCAAATTTAACAACAACATAAATATTGTTGTTCGAAATTATCGAATTTATGTTTGTTTCTTTGTAAAAAGAACGTAGAAAGTTAATACAAAAATTGTTAAAGAGTTTTTTTTTCTGAAAATTCGCAGTAAAAAATAAAACGCACTTAAAGACCTAGCGTATAAATTGCGCAGGTTCCCCAATTTGTTTCTAGCTTACTTAATTTACCTTTAAATGTTTTACAATATCTAAGGCAAATTATGTGTCAGGATTCCTGTTGTCGTTTTCAACACTTGCAGTTTTAAGCAATTTTCATGGAAAACCATTCACAGTCATGTTTACTAAAGGTATACTGTAACGGATAGGCCGAGCATTTTATCAAAGATTCATTCATAACTTTGAAAGTCGTATGCAAAGTGTAGTTAATGAACTAGTCATGTGCAAAAGTTTAAAGTTCAATACAAATATTCCCTAACAGTATATTAATTGGATTTTTTTTTTCCATTTATTGTGTCGCTACTTAAAGAATACTGAGTATTACTAGTTTCATTTAAGCTGCATTGACGAAATAAAATTCATAGTAGAGAGAAGTAAAATAATATTGACACACTAGTCATGTGCAAAAGTTTAAAGTTCAATACAAATATTCCCTAACAGTATAGTAATGGGGTATTTCTGTCTATTCATTTTGTCTCTATTTAAAGCATACTGAGTGTCACTAGTTTCATTTTTTTTTCAAGCTGCATTGACGAAATAAAATTCATAGTAGAGAGAAGTAAAAATAATATTGACACTCAATTGGGTTCGAGAATGAGCATGCGATTAATTGGAGGCAGAGGATGGACGTAACCGCTTCCTCTAGAGTAAAAACAAAAAAAAATTCTTGTTGAGATTTTTCTAGACTTTATTGGGAAGTGATCATTGTTCTTTTATGAATGCTTATGGTGGTAACATACAAAACGGTCTCTTTGTTTAGCCTTCCAATTTGTTTTAAAAAGATGTGTAATTACAGGTAATAAAAAAACCAAACAACAACAACTAGGAAACCGCTGATTTAAATGGTCCTAGTAGGGCCGTAGTCTTAAACGTAAAAACGCAAGTGAAGTGTTAAACGGGTCTGCTTAAAGTGTATATTAATATTTAATGTGTCTTTCATAACGTGATGCCCCACATTAGGATGCACTTACCGTGCTTTACATAAATAGTGGCAATAATCAACATTAAACAGTTACAAACATTTAATCAATTTTCTTTTTTTAAATTGCTTTATTAAAAAAAAATATATCCCCATAACTATTTACACGGCAAGCAATAGGCGACACTCAGCACCAACGTCTTGAAGTTAGACAGGGGGGGGGGGAGAGAGAGAGAGAATCAGTCGGGATGGTATAATTTGAAGAGATGAGTTTGAGTCCAGTTATGAAGGCCTGGATGCTCGGTATATTCCGGATGTGTAATGGGAGAAAATCCCATTGTTTGGGGGGCGCAGAAAGAGAAAGATCGTTTACCGTATGTTTTAGTGCGTCTCTTAGGTACGGAAAGAATGCGCGTGTCTGCAGAGGAGCGAAGCTGTCGAAGGGGTGAATAGACAGAAAGAAGTTTGATTGGACAGTAAGGGCAGGAATCCGAATAAAAGTTTTGGCAGAGAGCAGAGATGTCTTATTCAACGTGTGCTTGTCAAAGAGAACAAATGTAGTGAATGGGGCTGTTGAAGTGACGTGATCTCCGTTTTTTGTAACCTTTAAAAATAACCAAGCAGCTGAGTTTTGAAACTTTTGCAGTTATTCTATGAAGTGTTTTGGTGAACCTGATACAAGAGAGTTGCATAGTAAATTTGAGAGAAGACACAAGCACAAACTGATGTATGTTTCGCTGACTGCGATGTAGGTGCGGATGCAGCTATTCTGACGGACATCATATTATATAAATGTGAAAATTTAGGTTGTTGTTTTTTTGTTTTTTCTCCATATACATTTTAGGACACATTCACTTGATTAACTTAACTCACATTATATAATACTTAATTGTCATTGTATTTTTCATTGTATAAAATATATACATTTCAATACGCTTAAACAACACTATTGGTTCTATGTTAATTGATGGATATAGACCTAGCCTGGTAGCAAAACCCTACAGACCATATTAAAATATACATAGATTTAAAATTAATAAAATTAAATTTGTTCAGGGCCGGTCTAGGCTTATGCAGAAAGTTCGATATTTTAAACAGGCTAGATTTGTGGGATTTTAAACGAATTTTAAAGGGTCACCTTTAAAATTTTAAATTGGTTCTATATCTAACTTCTTTTTTTATAGGCAATCTCAGGCAATTTTAAATCAGTACAATCATGGAATGTGCCCGAGTCATGGCCGCTCTTTCAACAAAATTTACTATAGTTTTAGCAGTGTATTTAGTGGTACACTTTGTTTTCATTTTCGAAACAATAAATACAAAAAAGTAACTTCTTACACGTTTCTAGTAGAATAAAAAAATGTATTTAGAATTTTTAAGAAAGCTATTTATTCTTCTAAGGAAATATATACTAGGATCTAAAAGCTTATTGAAATGTTAGTTTAGTTGTATTCATTTCTATACCTCTATTGGGATTTTTCTTTAAATATATCCTATTTAAGTTTAGCCGGAACAAAACCGAACTGCGAACATGATCCCACAGAGGAACTTGATCTTAAATTGGAACAATATCCAACAGTAATCCGGAACCAAACCGTATCACGGTCACAGGATAAAAACGGGATCGGGATCAAATCGGAGCAGGGGATCCCACCGTAAAACAGGATAATACTGATAATGGGATCTTAAAGGGATCGAGATCCCCCAGGTTTCGGAGACCACAAGACAACGGTATTCCACCGGTGTCGGGATCCCAACTAAATTTGGATTCCACAGGGACCGAAATACCACCGAAAACGGGATCTCGCCGGGAAACGGAATTTCTAATGAAAACGTGATCCCACCAGGAAACGGGATCCCTATATGATCGGGATTCAACCGGTATCCATATCCAATTGGGATGTGATCTAAAACAAGATCTCTCCGAGAAGCGTGGTGCATCCGTTTAACGGGATCCACTAGGGAAACGTGATCTAATTGAGATCCCACTGGGATTAGAATCCTATCAGTTAAAGAAAAGTTTACAAAAGTTATTATAAATTTATTTTTTTATCTGGAGACAAAATATTTATTTTATTCATATAACGTAATTTTCTATGGCGCTTTATTGTAATTTAAATTAAAATGCTGTCACATGTATTTATTAATTTTATTATTCTTTTTCGAAAGCAGGCCTGTTTAAGCCTATAGTGAGAAATAAGTTTTTAGCTATTAAAAGGTATTTTCACTCTCCAAAGAGTAGTTTGTGCTTTATCGGTTTGTGGAGGTTGCTGCTGGTAAAAAAACAAGTTTATAAGGAAATCCCTTGATTTGTTTATATATTTTTAACACTAATATATATACAGGGTATATTCATCCTTTTTTGTTTGTTTGTGGATGAGGAAAGGTTTTAAGCACTCACAAAAGACACCGACAGCACAGTTTTGCTTGACTTTTTGGCATATCTAAGCTAAAATTCATGAAAGTTTCAACATTTTTGTTGTTTGGCCATATGAAGACAATTATGAAATTGCACACTTAAAAATAATATTTAAACACAAAAGAAAAAAGTGCACTAATATAAGTGTATAAACGTATATAGGTATTATTTTTGTCTCAGCAATAGCAACACCTTTTTCATGAGGTATCGTAATCCTTTTAACCATTTTTTGCTTTGATTTTTAAAGTCCTGAAACATTTTAGGAATGTGTCTAGTCTCTGTAGGATTCTACAAATGTATCTAGCTACCATTTTTTCATATGAAGTCAAAGTATTTTTCTTGCGAGGAAAATGACCAGTTAGAGTAAACAAACGTTATTATCTATGAAATCTATGTAATCAGATTTTCATATTAAGACATAAAAATAGAGATATTGACTGAGAAGTTCCCAAAGCTGACATTTGCGATGGGTAATAGAGATGATTGATTTTATTTAAATAGTTACGCTTCCACAAGAAACATGAGGGAGGACTCTACTGCAAATATGCTTGATCTCAATAAGTCTAGTAGAGCGTATCAGTGATGAATTTTTCAATCTTGGTTGCTCTTCTAACCATAATCAGTCTGTAAAGTTTTTAAAAATAAAAACTGTTTTATTGAGCTCTGGATCACAAATATACAAACAAAATAGAATTAATATATTATTATATGAGGCACACAGAGTTTCATATATTATAAAAAAACTATGATACCAATTTTACCAGTATTATTATGGTAAAGATAATAATACAGTTCGTAGGAATGAGCCAACGAAATGTGCAAGAAAATTTAGCAAGAGCACTTGTAACAATGAAAATTAAAATGTTCGGTTATAGTCGTGTTAATGTTGCCATTATTTATTAGTAAACTACAAAGACAACGTTGACATAAAATAGCATAATCATTTTATAATTATTTTTTTAACCATATAGGTTATAATGTAGAATTTTTATAAAGGGTGTAAGCTAATTTAGCACAGTACTGCTGTCAAGAATGGTATGTTAAATTTAAAAAATCGAATTCCTCTCATTGCCTTTACTTTGAATATAAGGACATACTGTAGAACAACGAATAATAAGGTAAGTTTCTATTTCTATTATTAATAATCATTGGAATGTGTGTGTTTTTTGTTTTTTTTTAATTTACCATGAGACTTACCCAAGGGATACAAAATTTGATTCATAAACATAGATTTATGCCGTCTAGCTGTTTTTTAACGATTGAAAGCTAGAAAAAATACATCGAAATAAGTATTGCCGAAACAAATATTTGTATGCTTTATTTACCAATGCAAATGATGAACAGAAAAAAAAAATACTTTTAAGGCAATAGGTTTTTATGTTACGAAATGTATTCTTTTTTTTTTTTTTAAATACCAATATATCCGAAACTGGGAAAGCGCATGCGAATTCAATGGGAAAACACTATAGCAAGCGTCAAATTCCAATCACAAAGCAACACAAGCGCTAAACATAGACAAATTATAACCAACCCTTAACAAGAAAAATGTTCTGTTTGTCTAGATGAGCTCAAGAAGGCCAATCGGTGTAGTTTTATCCCATTTGCTTACTTTTTTAACACAAAAAATGCGGACACTTCCTAATAAGAAAAACACAACTATTTATAATTCTTGATTGAAAATAAATGAAACAAACGAAAAAAAAGGACGAAACCATATCTTTCCCAGGCTCGTCGTTGTGCCCTAGTCTTATGGCGAGAGGGGATGTGTAAACAGGTCTGCGAATGCAATACAACACCCATGCGGTTATATTGGCTAGTTTAAATAAAAGTGTTCATATAATAACATTATGTCATTTAAAATATAAAAATAAAATAAGTGTCGTTATTGATGTAAATAAATGTATTTCCAGAACTTAAAAGGGATCTACTAACCTTTCCAACGTCAGTGAAATATCCTGCTACTTGAATCTACGAGAAGAATGTATATACATATCTACTTCTACACTCTCTTGATCAACATCATCATAGCTAGGAAAGGTACGGAAAAAAAGTGTGCTTCTATGTGTCAAAATAACTTTTGTGCAGCTTTTTAAGTGCGATACTTAGTGTAGAGCGTTCATGTAAAAAAATTAATAAATTTAAACAGGTTCGTAAAAAATTGAAAAATAAGAACAAGGTATGTTAAACTTGAATTAATAGAAAGAACAGTAATATTTGGACGTTGCTGGGTAGAGCCTTCTTCTGCAAACAAGACAAAAAGAAGAATTACAGGTAACAGAGAACCAAGTAAAAATAAAAATAAAAATATTTTGGTTAAAACTTTAGAGATTTCCTTTTGTTGTCGGAAGTAGGTTGACATGAAATGAAAAAATATCAATATTGATATTGAAAAATGAGTTAGAGAATCTAAGCGGACCATAATATTTAGGAATATATTGACAATGTAATCATCGTCTCCTTCAGTGGCACTACAGGCCATTTAGGTCTCTGGCCTGATCAACCAATTCCTTTCATTAGGAACGATCCATAGCCTGACGACGCCATGCGCGAACCCCAACTTGTGTAAATCCCTCGCCACATCGTCGATCCATCTCAGCCTTGGGATACTGGTGACTTTGCCTGCCTCTTGTATACAACTTGTGCTGCTCTTCATTCCGCAATCATTTCATTATGTCATGCCCAGCGCAGTCTGCAAATTTTTTTTTTATTTTTTTGACTATGGTTGTGTTTTTGTACAATTGGTATAGCTCTTGGTTTGTACAGATTCTCCAGGTATCATTTTCCATCATCGGGCGATATATTTTTTCTGAGGATTTTGCTCTCCTATGTATTGGGAAGGTTCTCAGCTTTTCTCGAAAGGGTTCAAGTCTCACTCACGTAAGTCACTACTGGTCTTATTATAGTAGTGTATATTGTCTTTTTTGTTTCCCTTAAGAGGTTTTTGATTCTCAGTAGCTTTTGTAGGTTGACATGGGAACAGTTGCCTATTGTTGTCCTTTTTTTCACCTCCGACTTTATTTCATTGTGTTCGTTTATTGTTGCCCCTAGATATTTTAGTGTATCACTCTCTCAACTTTGTGGAGGGGGTTTTATAATCATGTTGTAATCAGCGTGTGAGTTTCGTGACATTATAATATATTTTGACTTCGGTTCATTTATATCCATACCAGCCTGAAATGAGGCATTTTAAAATTCTCCGAATGCTTTAATTATGTCGTTACTGTTCCTGTCCAGTCGCGCAATATTTTCTGAGCATGCCAGCTACTGCAAATGCTGGATATTTGAGCTTCCTGATGAGTTTTGTCAAGTAATACTTCTCTGAAAGTAGATTAATTAGACACCAACAATTTGTGTGAAAATAACAATTT
Source organism: Lymnaea stagnalis (assembly GCA_964033795.1). Classification (NCBI taxonomy): domain Eukaryota; kingdom Metazoa; phylum Mollusca; class Gastropoda; family Lymnaeidae; genus Lymnaea; species Lymnaea stagnalis. The sequence continues at coordinate 224,937 of CAXITT010000436.1, forward strand.
ATCTTAATCTTTAATAATAATTTTACACAATACAAAAGTGTACGTTTTAGCACATGCTTTTATCAGTACAATGAAAATACAATAAAATATGTATAAATTATACTTGCGTAATATAAAAATACAGATTTCCTTCCTAATGAGAGGCAGAATAATAGGAGTAGACGAAAACGCCAGACAGAAAATAAGTATAGATAAGTGGAAAACAAGTGATTTGAACAAAATTGTAAAAAACAAACAGGAAAAAGAAATGGCAGCTAAAATAAAATTGTGGATTTGGTTTATTTCATATGGAGACATCGAACCAAATCATGTTATTAATTTATTCTTCATATAGATCATATATGTTGTGTTACTAGTATACAGTACACCAGCAACTGCGATGTCTGAGATTCCATCATGGCTATTGAAATGTTAGGAGAGCTTGTTTATTTATGTTATAGAGGTGTTCTCTGAACCGGTCTCCAAGGCAAAGATCTGTCTCTTCTACATCTACTTTACCGCACTTTTTGCCAATGATGGTGTAAATCTCTCTGAAAGTAGCTTTTTATGGTTCCACTAGTATTCACGCGTATGCTTCTAATACCATATTCTAGCGTGATGTTAAACAGGATACATTTCCTTGTATCTTTGTCTAAGTCCCTGATTGACTGGGAACTCCCTTGAGTATTCTCCCTGCACTTTTATTCTACTTTATGTGGATGTTACAAATTCTTTGTTTCTATTTGATTTTAACAAGTATGTAGTCTAAGTCTATGTACGGCCCTCTACAGGTTTTTATATCTAATACGTCTAAGCCATGCCTTCAATCAAAAGTACGTTGTCAATTTCAATACGGGTAAACCATCTGGAAATATCCATGACGCTATATGTATTTGTTTGTGTTGTTATATGATGCAACTGATTGTTATTTCTTTTCCTGAAGCGAAGACTATACGATTTGTTCCGTTGCCATTGCTCTCATCATGCAGACTTTCTTTTCCGATTGTTTGTATGTAAGCAGCTTATTTTCCAATTGCTGCATTGAAATTGCGAATAAATATGTAGGTATCATGGCGTGTTGCCTCATTAAATACTCTTTCGAGGTTTCTTAAAAAGTTTCCTTCATGTTTTTTCTGTCTTTCCTTTGCAGCATGTGCGCAGAGTAACGGAATGTTAAAAATATTTCCTCGTATCTTTATAGATCGTAGGCTTTCACTGACTGGTTTAAACACAATAACTGTATTTACTATCTATTTTTTTTACTACAAACCCTGTTACCAATGTGTTAGTGTTGTTACCACTGTAGAATATTGTACATTCCTTAGTACTTAGGACATCTGATTATTTTAATCTGAGCTCCTTCAGTGCCGCATTCCACAATTCTATATATCAGCAATTCATCTCTGAGGCTAAACAATGCTTCCACTCTGTATAAACTAAGTAGATTACAGGTCGCTATATGTATTTCAGATTTTTGTTCAGGAATGGGTCGAAATTTAAAATTATCAGTCTGTTTTTCTGTATGTGATTTAACTTTCGTAGCATTTGCTTTTTTTTCGTGACAGTGTCGTCAGCCCTGCAACATCAATCTGGTGGGATTCCGCTTGCAGCTCTCAGGGTAGCTGACTTTGTATTGTTGATCCGTCCCCTTCCTACAAGGCAGTAGGTACTGATTTTGGTCCAGCTCGGGTATTTTATTTCCCCGGTACCTGTCATATCTGTTGGGTTTTCCCCTTTCCGCTACCATGGGAGGCGCTTGATAGAAGATCAATATCTACTAACCAGGCGTACACTCTAAGGAAAAAGAACAAGGAAGCAATACAGGGAAATTGAGAAACATTATTTAGAGTATTTGATTCATACACTGTGGAGATATACATTGGTTCCTGACCTGATTCCACTTTATGTTGATCTCTTTTGAAGGGTGACGCGACTGGGGAAAATGTAACTTGTTTAACGTGCTAAAGATGTTCTGTGAACGTATCTGTAAATCTTCTCCAAGTTTTACCTTATAACTTGAATGACATCTACGTCACACAATCGCATATGTCACATTGCGACAGACCTCATGTGAAACCCGTTTGACGGTAAAGCTAAAAAGGTCCAAATATTTTTTTTTATGTCTATTAATTCAAGATTAACATACCTTGTTGTCATATTATATTAAAAATTGAATGCGGTATAACAATTATTATAGGAAAAAACAGAGAGAGTAAAAATAAACACAAAAATAAAAAATATACATTTACATATGATATAATTATGATTTCGATATGTTTTATTTACAGATATTATTGTCAACAATAAGACTACCAAAAATAAAGACATCGTTAATATACACGAGAATTCAACAATGATTTTAGAATGTGTCACCACAACTCAAAATATTTCAAATCTTCTTTCTTTGAAATTTTATGAGAAAGTGATTAGCCTTTATAACCAAACAAGACTTATCTACCATATTCAAGAAATTCAATGTTTAGATGCAGGATCCTATATCTGTAGGGAAAGCTTTGCAAATAATCAGTTGGCTCCTGACAATTCAGTATTTATCAACGTCCAGCCTTGTAAGTAAACTTTTTTTTTCAAATATCATTGAAAAGAAAACTTTTGTAAAAAAAAAATATGTATTTATTTCACATATCAACGTTTCTAAAATTGTGTGAATAGAGAATACGCTATTTATAGAGACTTTCAGATATGGAACATAATAACGCATCTTCTAGTTAGTCAAATAATAACATGTCTTTTAAATGACGAGCGCTTGGCAAAGTGGACATTGCAAATACTTAGTACATAATTATCATCCATTCATTGATTTACGATGGAACATTAAGTCATATTCATCGTACAAGTTATTCTATTTTTTTTTTTTTTTGATTAAGCGAGAGTTTGCACTTCTTGCATATTTCTTTTTTATCCATGCAAATTTTAGAGGGAAATATCTTTATTATTTTTAAATTTAGAACGTATTTAAAAAAAAAANGTAAACATTTATTTTTGGCAAAGTACCTTTAGGAAATGTTCAAGAAGGGAGCATCCAACAACTCTAATGTAAGGCATCCCCCCAAAAATATAATTTAACAAAACAACTAAAACCGTTCAAACGTTTTCAAAATCATTTATTAAAATAAAGTATTTACAAATACGAAAGACGTGGACGATTATGACTTAAAAAAAAAAAAAATTAAATTTTCCTGGCTAAAGCCTATTCAAAATGGGAAAGTGTAGCTATCCTTAACAGAACAGTTAAAAGTTAAAAAGAAAGAAAACAAATTCAGATGCACTTTCAATTTAAAAGTTCATATTTATCTCATTATAATCGGGGGGGGGGGGAGAATATTTACTGATTAATTTTACCTTTTGACCCCTTTGCGTAAGCATGATTTTTTTTCCTTTAATATAATCAATGATTACTTCAGAGTTGATATTGAACCAACTAAAATAATGTCACATTAACATGGGTTGAAAAAGCGCAAAAGATTTCGCGTTAAAATAAAATTTAAAAATTTAGCCTTCCTTGCCCAAAAATCTAGAGTTGAAATAATTGGTTTGCAACTTGGTTGATTAGGTGCTTAAAGTATTGTCTTGAGTATGCAACTGACATGCCGTGACTGTTGGAATGAAGCGTCCGTCTTATTTTGTTTCTACTTAGTCATTATTTTATTATTTGTGTTTGAAATATTTTTTTAATGGCAGTATATTTTATAATCTTAAAATGCTAGATGGCATTATGTAAATTTAAATAACTTAAACACAAATGGAAGCGCTAACTACTTTTACTTCAAGCATGTGTGTTTGTGTGTGCAAATGATCCAATTTTAAAAAAAAAAAAAAAACTTTGTATGTTTTCTTTACTTGCATTTTTGTTTTAAATAATATTACTACTAATAAAGGAATGCATAATCAATCGTATATACCTATTTTCTCCATTTTAGGCCTAGTCCCACTAATAGTCACTGCTAACAACGAAACATTGTTATCTGGTTCTCGCCATTTCATTAATGAGGGCTCAAGCCTGGCCTTAAAATGCTCTACACGAAGAAGCAAATTTAAATTCATGCTTTCATTTTGGAAGGGTGGAGATCCCATTTTAGAAGAAAGCACGCATGAACTAGAGTACGTCTTTGAGGAAATCAGTTGTAAAGACAGTGGAGTCTACACGTGTCTGTATCGACATGGTTACGGCCTGACGCGTCGAGAATCAACGTTTATTATCAATGTAAACTGTAAGTGCACGTTTTATATTTATCCTGTATGTGCTGTATCATCTGTGTGTGGGTTTTCCGGTTGTAATGTATGATTCATTTGACTTGTATATCATTTAGGTATGTCATGAATGTAACGCATGTCTGAGCATTTGTTTTGTTTTCAGTGAGCTGTTTGACAGCTATTTCCTGCTATTCAAATTTTTAAAAAAATATATTTTTCAAGTGTTGTAGTGAGAATGGGACACTTTCATGAAATTTTATTTAATTTGAGCAAAATGTAAGAGAAACTTTAAAGCAAAGATTATGTGTATTATTTGATTTCATTTTTAAATAAAGTACTTTGTATAATTTATATGTAAAGTTATTTGTGCAATGCGTCTACATTAAATAATGAGCTATGCTGACCGTAACTCAAAAAAAAAAAACGATACAATTTCAATACTTTCGGGTTATTCAAAACAATCATTGTAACTTTCTGATATTTTACGGAAATCGAATAAATTTCAATGTGCAAAAATATTATCTATCCGATTTCATTTATTAAAGTTTTAGTAGATATATTATAAATTAAAAATACATTAAAAGTATCAACTAAGGAACTATTTTAAGCATTTTACATGTGTGTGAAAGTTATAAAAAAAATAAATAATAAGAATTATGATCAAAGAATTACAACGTACTCAAATTTATGTATTTTTTTATGTTTTCTATTTACATTTTTTAAATTTTACTTGTCTGAAATAGATTTATTTTTAGGAATCACTCATTCAAAGTGTATGGAAATGAAGCTACATAGACATGGTTTTGTTTCAAAAGAAACGAATAAATTTTAAAATTGGCTTTAACATTTTCTTGTTTGGCTTTTTATTTATTTTTGACAAATTTGGCTTATATTATGAAAAGTGTAATTTATTTAGGAAATTTTATAAAGAAAGTTATAATCACTCTTTGTAATTTTTTTTTCAAACATTAAAATTTAATCTATTTTTATACAGGGATTAAACTTTTCTAGTCATTATATGTCTTTCGAGACATCGCTAGTTATTTAAGTCAAAATGGTAGAAAGGTCATTCAAAAAGATTTAAATTAAGTTAACTTATCTACAAAAGTGTGTTTTTTTTTGTTGCTTTTCAGAAAATGTAGTCGAAATAAATTTATTAACTCTTTTAATTTCATTTATTCAAAAGAAAAGTATAGATTTAACTTACTCGTTTTTACTCTCATCACGTGACAAATCAATCGACTAAGCGACTCTCATTTTTTTTTTTAAATTTTATCTATATCACACATTTTTATTTGCATACATTGAAAATTTGAAATTAAAAAAAAAAAAAAACGAAACATTTTTATCTAAGGGAAACACGTTAGGAATAACTTTCGTTCGCCGATGGAATCCCGATACCGGATGGATCCCAATCAAATCCAGTTTCTCGATGGGATTACATTTTTAGAGGATCACAACCCCTTTTAGATCCTGACCCCGTTTGGATCAATATCCAAAAGGAATCCCGATCTTGGTTGGATCCCGATCTTGTTTTTGTTTCAATTACAGCGGGTTTACGATTCCATTGGTATCCTTATTGGTAGAATTAAGATCTCTGCGGGATCCTAATTCTTCCGTTTGCAGGATTTATCCCGGTCCCGGTTGGATCATAATCTCGGTGGGATACGATTCTCCGGTGTTTTGCGATTCCGGTCGAATCCCGATACCATTGTGATCCGTTTCCTGTTGGAATGCCGATACCCGTTGGATTTTAATAATTGTTGGTCTAATCCCAGGGGAGTCACGATACCGGTGGGATCGGATACTATTTATATTCCAATACCTGAGGATCTATATACTTGTGCGTTCCCGATCCTGGTTAGATCCCAATCCCGGTGAGATCCCGATACCGATCCTAACCAGCATCCGTCAGTATTCCGATCCCACTAGGATCCAGATCCCGGTCGTTTCCGTATCTCTGTAGATTCGTTTTCAGGTAGGATCCCGATCGCGTTCGGATCACGTTCTCTGTAGTATTCCGTTCCCTTGTGGGATCCGCTTCTCCAATGCTACCCGTGGGCTCCATTTACTTGTTCCCCTTTAGGATCATGTTCATCGTTGGGATCATATTCAGACTATAATTTTGTTCCTGGTAGGATTATCAAAAGTATATATTTTTTTAAAATCCCCATGAACGAACAGACATCAATAGAACTAAACTATAATTTCACTAAGCTTTTAGATTTCATTATATATCCTCTTAGAATCAAAATAGAACTTTCTGAAAGTTTAAAAATGATATCAAGTGGACCCACTAAATAATTGTAACGAATTAGTTTTGCCTGAGTTGAAGAGACCTACATAAATTAATTAGATGGAGCAAAAATTTAAAATTCTATCTCAAAGTCTTCTTAAAATGCCATGATAATGTGTTTTAAAATTATTGAAATTTCTGGAGAATTCTAGATTACATATTTTTAGTTTTAAATCCACCTATATTTCAAAATGAACAATAAAGGGTAGTGCTACCAAGCTAGGCCTAGATCCATCAATTCAAATAGAACCTATTGTGTTGTCTAAGCATTTTGAAATTTGTATTGCTTATATAAGGAAAATATTATGTGCACCTGGCAAAAGAGAAATAGATATTATGAGTTAAGTACCCTTCAGTTTTTTTAATATGGATAATCAATTGTATGTGTACTGAGTTTTGACAATATTCATCAATTCCTTATGGAGTAATTATTGGTCATTTTATTTGTATAGCTTATATAAGGAAAAAAAAACGAATTTGTGGCTCCAGACTCCAAACTTATGTTTTAAAATGTTCATTACCCCCAGTATTTGATTCTGGAAAATTTTGGATCTATGAGTAATATCGGTCAAGATCAATCAATTCATGTCAAAGCCTTCGTGTAGCAAACAAAACTACAAACAAATCCACAGGTCTTTTAGATGTATATATATATGTATATATATATATTTTTTTTTTTTTTATTTATTTATTTAGACATTTTTATATAGCGCTTACCTTACAGCTCTAAGCGCTTTACAATTACTTCGTGTAGCAAACAAAACTACAAACAAATCCACAGGTCTTTTAGATGTATATATATATGTATATATATATATTTTTTTTTTTTTTTATTTATTTATTTAGACATTTTTATATAGCGCTTACCTTACAGCTCTAAGCGCTTTACAATTATTAAAAACGTGTAAAATAAAAATGAAAAACCAGAGAAACTAGGATAGTAACTACTATACTATAGAAACAATTAAAATGGCTATATATATATTCTTTTGTGTGTGTTTATATATAAATACTATTAAATAAAAAAAAATCCGTTTTAAACTATATTTACTGATGTTTATTTTAAGATGCATATTATCTAACAGCGTCATAACATAAATACGGAAACAGTTAATTCTATAAACAGTGTATGTGATTTATATTTTAGGCACACTCTACATCAAAAGATTTTCCATCCTTGATAAAGACGATTGGCCATCGGATGTTTTAAAGAAAAACGGAAGTGTATTAAAGTTAATCTGCCATGCGGAGACGTTTTCTTTCCCCACTAATTTAACCGTAATATGGGAAGAAAAACATCCCCAAGTATGGCGGGAGAATCAAACTTCCGTTACGCTGTTCAAAGAGCGAATCGATTGCCAGGACATAGGACAGTACATGTGCCAGCTTGAGGACATTCTGCGACAGACGTTCTACAGAAAGAGCGTATACATTTGGGTTAAAGAATGTAAGAAAAAAAACAAAAAACTTCTCGTAATTGAACACATTATACTTGACATGACGTAAGGTGATTTTATTTTAAAAAAGACTATAGTAACCATGATAGTTAATTTAAGGGTTCATTGACAGCTCTGCTGAAATTTTTGCTCGATAAAGATTATAGAGATAACTTTTTTATAAAAGCATTAATTTACTTGTTAATTATATCATTCGTAATTGTAAGAATTAAAAAGAAATATACATAGTGTAGTGAAAAACCCGAAGGAGGTCAATACAATAAAGTGTACGATTCCAATGAGAGGCATATGATCACAAAAATGGAAACATACATTTAGCTTAAAGGCAGGCTTACAGGGATTCTCCAAATCGTTTTCTTTTGTTTAACAGTGTTGCTTGCTTTTTGTTGCGCCTATGTTTTCCTATTTGTGTTAATTCCAAAATCACGACATTTGTTGTTTCTAAACTCGATTTTTGTAAGTTGAGAAGGGCTCATTAAAACATTTATGATAATGTCGATTTTAAATTTAATTTATGCTACCACCCTCATTTTTCTCTAATGTATCTCATTTTTATGCATAATATCTTCATCCAATCAATGTTTACTAAGCCCATTCTTGACAGTGAGATTGATATGAAAGTTAATATGATATGATCAAATATATCTTCTATTTTCTCTACGAATAGTTTGTTTCCTTTTGTGGTCGTAGCCCATATATATTTAGTTGAAAGGAAATGATATATACTTTCAATTACTTATCAAACTATGAAATCAAAAAAATAAAGTAAGGCTCAGAGGAAAATGAAATTTTACCATAAAGCTAAGAAGACATTTTAGGTAAGGTTGGCAAGCTTGCTTGAAATAGGAAAGATGTCAGGAAAAAGGAATAACACAGGAGGCACTTTAGCTTTATCTAAATATATTTGAGAAATGAATAATTGTATTGGGATTGAAGGAAAATTGCAAAAAGAACATGACCAAAGCCAACACAGAAATAAAGGAACATGAGTTCATGGTGCAAGCTGGTGACTAACAGTATATGAATGAGTCAAAAAGGCAGAGAATATGCGTGAAACAATATAGTTAATCAAGAGAGAGAGACAATCATCGAAATTTAAAGTTTTCTATAGGCTAAGTCGCTTTAGTTGCTTTAAGCTTTATAGTCAGAACGTCCAATTTCATCGGGTCATTCTCTCTATTTTTTTTTTTTGGCCTCAAACTGAGCACAGTTCTCACCATACTTTTCTTCCATTATAACGCTATCATTAAATCTATGAAAAACGGAGAGATGGGGAATTTCAGACGATAAAATAAATGCATTTAAAATATATTTTTATTGGAAACTTTTTAGAAAATATTTTATACATTTTTTAAAAGTTCTAGTGTTTTCTGAAATAATTGTTGTAATAATAAGTAAGTATAAATTAATTTAAAGCACAAAGAAACAGTTCATCTTATATTACGACATATAATAGCATTAAAATATTAAAATAATATACTAATACTTGTTTTAATTATTTATTCTTCCCAGGTCCTGCTACATTGTGTCATCAAGAAAACATTACGCAAATTATCTACGTCACATCACACAACAATGTATCGCTGGAAATATGTTTAAAGATGTTAAACAGCATCCAAATTACTGCAGTTATCATAAATAAAGAATCAGAGACAGTTCTGGTCGAAGACAAGAGTAAATATAGATACAATCTAAAAGTTATTCAGCCATCACTGGTACATGTTATGTTTAAATTTGAAGTACTTAATGTTTCTGTTAAAGATTTGGGGCACTATGTCATTCGTCTTCGTTTTGACAATGGTCAATCATTCTCCTACAGCTTTAGTATTATAACAAATGGTACGTCTATTTACTATAATTGCAACTTATGTATATGTATTTTACACAAGTACAACCGTTTTTAAATAATGTTTTTAAATAAAAGTATTTAAATAACAATCTAAAATGTATAATCAAATAAATAGTTTTAACATCAATAGAAATTAATTAAACAATTTACATTAGTAAAACAAATTTATAGTTTCAGCCGATGACACAACCGCTGTTGATAAAGATTGGTTTCTTCATATTGGCTTACCAATAATTGTCATCACAATACTAACCCTTTTTGCTTCAGTTGTTTGTCGTTTTACATTAAAAACAGGTGTGATAATTATTTTGCGTTACTTCTAAAGGTACATCTATAATTTTAACAATTCATAGATGCCTACTTAGTTCTAATAATTATTTTAAAAATTGAAATCAAACTAAATAAACAGTAACATAAACATAAGCAGTACATTATCAGATAGTATTTAGACAATATCTACTTAAATCCATTTCAGAAATTGTATCGGATCATGATACCCGGGTCAATGAAGAATCTCCAAAGCAAGAGAGCAGTGAATACCAAACAATTAATGAGCTGAAAGATGATATTGAAGATGATGAATGTTATGAAAAGATTGTTGATGATGAGTGTATTACTACAAATGCGAAGAAGGAACTCGGTCTCACTACACAAAGGATTCGTCGCATATTACCCCCTAGACCAACTATATCTACAGACAAGGAGCTGATCAGAACACCACAGGAAATATTTGATTTAACAAGTCAAGAAGTACACTATTCAGAAGTAAATAGTTTGACAGGACTAGATCCTCTGAGATGTTCGATTGAAGTTGTAAGTGGCGATGATAAAATAATTTCTCATTTAGAGAATAATAGATCAAACAATGCCGAATTGTCTGTAGCTAATTTTGAAATGCTAGAGCTTTATAGCAGGAGAGATCATTCCAATAATGAGGCAAACACAGATCATCGTCTCATCTCTGATTTGAACAAATCAAAGGAGACTTTATTTAATGAGGATCTTGGAGAATCATGCTTTACAATATCACAGGATGAGAAAGACTTACACAAGGAAAGAATAAAGTCGTTTGTAGAAAATATAGTTTACTCTCAAGCTGGGGAGATTTACAAGGATCATCAATATTTAACATTGAACATGGTAACAAATAGCACCTGCCAATGTAATGAACGACCGACTGAAACATCGAGAAAAATTGGTAGTTTGGACAATACAAGTAGCCTATTAGATCATGGCACTGTGTTGAATGATTACACTACACCAAAAGACCCAGACGTCTACGAGGATGCCCAGTACAAACCACTTGATCCTGTCATCGGGGTTGACGATTACATTACACCAACAGACCCGTTTATCTACGTGGATGGCAAGCGCAAACCATTAGACCCTGGCATCGGGGTCGACGATTATATCACACCAACAGATCCGTTTGTCTACGTTGATGGCCAGTGCCAATCATTAGACCCTGGTTTTGAAGATGATAATTATAGCACACCAAATGACCCGTATGTCTGAGGCGATGGCCAGTACAAACCAATAGATCCTGGCATTGGAATTTATGCTTAGATAAACTTAAAAAAAAACAACTAAAATATAAATTAGCGATCTACAAAAAAAGAACAGTTGTAACAAGCTTCAGATTTTTCTATAAATTCAAGCCCAAAGTACCTCACTTACAGTTTAAAAAATCTGCTTAAATGAAAGATAAGATTTTTTCACGGGTGTGAAAACGTGTAAATGATTAACTAAAGTTACATCGTGTTTGATGGCGCTGGGGACAACCAAATGGAAACGAAGAGAGTTTGCTCAAAGATATTTAATATAATGGTACAAGGGTGAGGGTCTTTAATTCCTATGATAAATGTATATAGCTTATCGACTGAGCAAATAAATTCTGTAAAACCAACTTACCAAGCAGAATAAACATACAATATATGTCTAAGAAAATATACATTTAAATAGAACTCAACAGCTGATCAGGCAGATAATAATTCCAAGATACGATATTTGACAGTTAAAAAGTCTCTACATTGTAATAAATAGTGTTATAATTATTAATGTTTTGATTTTTTTCAATCTGAACATTGTGAAAAGACAACAAATGTTAAATTGACTATGTGCGAGTCAAATATCAACTTTGAGATGTAATTTACATTAACTTCGCTTTTGTTCCTTTGTTTCGGGCACGGCTTATTGACCAACTTCCTTGTCATCCCATCGAACTGAAACTTGGCAATAGAATGTTTTTCGACGCTTACTCATTCTATCAAATATTCAGGCCCAACCACAACCGCCAAAAAAAAAGTTCCTACTCATTGCCTGGGGAAAAATGAAGTTGAAAAGAAATATTATGCAATAATTTCTTAGCCATCGAGAAGTTGCTTAAAAATGCAAATAAATAATTTAGACGACTTTGATTTTAGGGGTAGTTTATTTTTTTTTAATATGTGTGTGTACAAAACTTTTAACAACTTTACCTTTTTTTTTTTACTTCATCAATGTTAGTGCTTAATATTTGTTTTCCAAATAAGGATGTATGGTAATATAAAGTTATTCAATTCACTATTTACATTGCTACATTGTCATATGTGTTAAGTGAAATATTGTGTCAATAAGAACAAAACATGTTTTACTCTATTATTAAAAGTTATAATGTAAAATAGTCAATTTCAATTGCAGCTTGTGTTGATCACACAAAATGTTGCATAACAAGAGGTGTACGGAGTTTGCCATTGTTTTTTACAACTACTTAACCCTCCTTGAATTTTCGTGTTTTGCATTGCGTCTTCGTGTTTGTTAAAGCCCTTTTATAAGAGACCATTGAATGGTGAATGTATCTCAATTTAATATAACGTAATACAGAAAATTTAAATGTAAAAAAAAGTTATCAAAAATATGTTTTTTTCCCTATTAGCTGCAACATTGCTTCCGTTTGTTAAATATGTAAATGTGTTCTTTTTAAATGTGTTTTCCCGTCTGTTTCATAAACTCATAAACGCTTTCAGTTTATATATAATATGTATTTGTACTTATACTAGGAATGAGCAGCATCGTTCTGACAATTTTAACCGCTTATATTACTATTCTGAACTGTATATATATTATATATATATACATAAACATATATATATATATATATATATATATATATATATATATATATATATATACACACACTAGCGAGTACCCAGCATTACCCAGCATGCGTTGTAAAGAAAGTGTATGCGTTTAACTATGTTACTTGAAGAGCTTTTAAATGCACAATGTTTTTGTTTATCATTCTTGTGCATACACGAATAAATCAGAAGGTTTTCCGCCGTGAGATCAGATCACATACATCTGTGAGGTGGGGAATCCAGAGTTTTCCAAACTTAGTCCGCAAACTTGCAGCGAATTTCCCTGTTCTTTGTTGATGGTCATTGCAAATGACTGCAGGCGTTTGAATTCAAATGGCATATCAGTTTGAATTATTTGGAAGCATGGCAACAGTATATCTTTTCTTTTAAATTTTTCATTCAAAATAGTAACTACGATGATATTGCTTATCATGATTTTCACTGAAAGCTTGTTACCGTTGCAAAGTCGTGGTAGATTTATAATTCCTAAAAGTATGATTGGCCCACCAATTTTCAATGTTGAAAGTAAAAATTTTAGTTGTTGGGGTAAAGAAGTTATGAGGCTAGATGAAACGAAGAAAGATGGAAGTAGACATAGAAGACAAAACCGTAAAGGTGTGTTATGATGTTGTAGCTGGACAAAGTAAAAGTATGAAACGGCAATTTTTTAGTTATGGTGAAAAAGAAGTTAAGGGGCTACAAGAGACGAAGAAAGGTTAAAGTGGACATAGATGACAATATAGTAAAGGGGGTGTTATGATATGATAAATTACCATCGTAAAGTTTTGAAGGGGGAAATTCTTTGTGTTAGATGGAAAAAGGTTAAGACGATAGATGAAATGAAGCTTGTCCCTAGTAAAGATTAAACAGCTCCCTGTGAGAAAATCCAGATATCCTCTCAATTGGTGGTGACTAACTTTTAAATTGGTCGAACAAAAATTTTTGGGACATCCGTCTATTAACGCAACTATGAATCTATAAATTGTATATTTATTTTATTCACACTCATCCGAATAAGTCGTATGTTACTAAACAGGAAAATATTAAACTTCATACAATTTCTTTTGAAAATGTTCCATTGTAATCAATGTATACACATTGTTATATTTATTACATCGACTCGGTCGATAGAAAACGCCAACATCTGTTTCTTTCACTCATTTGTCCCCACCTCTACCATTCAACTCATTAGCTACCCGGACAACGTAGGATTGTCTTGAAAGGGTTGTCTGGCTAGAAAGTTATATACAAATAATTCCCTTCACCTCTCCTATACGTTGATGTTGTCTGGTTTTATCGCCCTCTCCTTTTCTTTTATAAATATTTTGGTAGAATATATGTATGTATATATATATATATGTATTATGTCAATTTTATTTTTACTTATTTAAATGTTTTTGTTATTGTGCTGAGGAAGGCATGTACCGAAATGTTTACGTGTGTATTATGTATATTTAATATAAAAGCTTAAATTTAATTGTTATATTAACACAAATAATTGGTGTCTAATTAATTGAAATACAAAGAGAACCACTGGACCAAAGACAAGCCGCTGGACTAACTAAATTTTGTGAACTTGTGTATGTAAAGACACAGGGGTCCTTGCTTATACTAACTTTTAAAAACTAAATACTTAAATAAACTTTTTTTTAAACGCTAATTAATGTCAATAAAATGATTAAAAGGTATGACACCTGTTGTTTTCTATATGTTGTTGTATACAAATTATGTTAGACAACTAAAAAGGCTAAATAAAAAATAACTCCACCTCATGTCTATGGCTTCAGAACCCCATATTCAGCACAGGCATTGTATGAGATCCTTGGTAAGAGTTGTTTATTTCTATCATACTAGCTCTAACTTCCACCGATAACCAATAGTAGAGCTAAAATTTATTTTATGTGTCGCTCAGAGGTTTCTACAAAATTGTGTCAACTTTTTAACACTTTTTAACTTACTAAAGCGCCATACAATGAGCACCACTCATCAAAGCACATAAACAACATGACCACTCATTAGAAGTCAAATGGATCCTCAAAATATCCCAGAAGAAAAAATATTTGAAGTACTTCATAACGCGAAATGCATATTTAGTCAAAGCTGAAAGTTCTCTGATTCAATAACCCTGCTTGACAAAATTGATAACGTATTTTTCCCTTCTTAAAAGTAAAATTAATCAATATAATTAACTTCTTTTTAAATTGCTTATATTTCTTTTAAAATTAAACGCAAGCTTAGCTTTGAATTTGTAACATCATTCAAGAATTACATGGTAAAAACGGTACCTTTTTTTATTAGAAATCCCGTTATATTTAATTTTCACAGTGCAACTACATAGCTAATAACAATTACTAATGCACTTATAACTCATCAAAAAAAGGACAAAGCATATGCGATCCCAAAAAAAAATTGTTTGCGTAAGTAAGGGGGTTACTATATGTTGGATTATTTTATTATTATTTTTTTTAAACTCTTCAGCTGGGAAAGAGGGGGAGGGGGGTAAGTAATTCGATATTTTCCTTTTTCTCAAAGCACATAAGATACCCCTTGGAATGAATTTCATAGATAAATAACCTTCTTAGGAACATATATATCGGGGTACGAAATAGTGTGTGTACATTTTTATGTGGATGAAAATATCTTTAAATCCAATTATATGACAGTTTTAAAAAATAGATGCCGTATTCACATTTTAAAAATGACCCATATTTACTGTTATGCACTGCATTCTATTGTGAGAACTTAATCTCTTATTTGAATTTTTTGTCTCGCTCAAATATTGCATAACAAAGGATGATACCGTAGAGAAATAAAATAGCACCAATACGATACTCAAAACAGTACTAACTACAGTTAATACGATTTATTTAAGCATTACTATAATTATAAAACAATATAAATATAATTACAAATCATCAGCTTACAGAGCATGAGATGTCTTGTACCGGTACACAGTTAGTACAATGTGCCAATTAATAATGTACAAAGATGAATGCGAATAAACACATATAAGTACACACAGAACAATACACTTGTCTCGTGTAGTGAAAACTAATCTATCAATGAAGCTCTCCCGTCTTTTAATTCCACCGGCTTTATATATGGGTATCGAATGTTTCTAAGAAGACTCGGAGGGCAGAATATACCTTGTAGTCGTGACTCGAATCTTCTCCACATTTCTATAACTTACTACATTTTTTGTTACCTCATTCGAGTTAAGACGTACAGGCGATAGTTTGTTTTGTGGTAAACAAAGATTTACAGAAATAAGCCACTCTCAATACGAACGCAATCAAATTTGGGGTAAAACAGAGTTCACGGCACAAGGGAAGTGTGACGTTAACACGTCCTACAAAACAATACTTTCGATTACGTTGACTAATAATTAAATGACAAACGAATTTTAGCAATGGTTCATGACACTTAAACATCGATTAATCATCCTTTCCATAGTAGGGCATGTGGAAATCACATTATTAGGGGAACACCATTGCAAACTTAACACAATAAAGACAGCAACGGATAAAAAGACGTAAGGAATACATTTAAAAAAAAAAAAATTGTATCTTTATGTTTGTAAAGTTGAGTAGCTTAAAAGAAATGGAAAACATAACTACTCCACTGAGTATGTAAATGGGATTTAACATGTTTACGTAAAATATACATAAGAAGAATACACCATTACATTATTGAATTTTATAAGTGTAAACTTATTTCATTTATTTTAAAACGATACTATCGAAAAGATCATTAACCCAATCTGTAATTAAAATACAATCAACAATGAAAAAAGTGTCAACGTATTTGTCATCAGCTTACTAGGCGCCGGAAGATTTGGAAAACAGACTCAATACTCAATGGGGAAATCATGCCTGTTTCTTTTATTAAATATAATCTACTCAATTCAAGGTAATGTATACTAAATATTTCTTAATGTTATGCTCTTATATATTTACAGTATGGAAAAACAGAAATTCACCAAGGGTTAAAGTTGCGTATGAGTTTAGTGACGTGTGCATTCGCCGACATTATTGTAAGGCTACACTATATGCAAAAAAGACGTATTAACTTCTTAAATTGTATTAATATGATCCGATTAAATCAGGGCCACAGTAAGGCTTATCATTACATATAAATTCACTAGTCTATATATTTTATAAATGATCATTATTATTTATTTATTTATTTATCTAGGCATTTTTATATAGCGCTTATCATAAAGCTCTAAGCGCTTTACAATTATTAAAACATGTAAACTAAGTAAATACAAATGAGACACTAGGATAGTAACTACTATTCTATAGAAACAATGAAAATGATTATATAGCGCTTATCATAAAGCTCTAAGCGCTTTACAATTATTAAAACATGTAAACTAAGTAAATACAAATGAGACACTAGGATAGTAACTACTATTCTATAGAAACAATGAAAATGGCTATAAAACGAAGACACTTTGACACTTCAGGATCAACCCGAAACAGAAAATAAGGTAGGGCAAGGAGGGTGCATCACAGGTCATAGGCGGACCTAAACAGATGAGTTTTAAGGGACTTTTTGAAAATGGACGAGGTTTCACTATGACGTATATGGAAGGGGAGCTGGTTCCAGAACGTGGGCCCATGGAAGCAGAAGGAGCGTTCACCGATGGTCTTAGTTTTAGTTCTTGGGATTGAGAGGGTTCTACTGTCAATGGAATAACGTAGTTGTATTTCAGACCCGTACTGATACGCCTACTAATGTCAATAAAAAAGTCTACCCTTAAATCATTGGTTACCTTTATAGAAAAATGATAATGACTAGTTAATTTGCCTACACATTTTGTTAGGTTTGGTTTCTTTTACAGTACTTGTCTACGCACGTTTCAATTGCAACGAACCCGCCGAAGAGGGAAACGCTCATACCATACGATTGAACGTCACTGCTGCAAACGAAACATTCTGCAATGTGCGAATTACATCTTCGTCGCACGGGAATGTAGCGCATTGTATGTCTCTTACAAATTGCAACAATACCTTTCCCAGTTGTTACAACGCGTCGCTGAACAGTTTAGACGGATTTTGTGACGTGACAGTTCTCATTTATAACGTGTCGAGAGTAGGCCTCCGACCAGATCAAGTAATGTATGTCTCTGTTAAGGACATGAACCGCATTGCTTTCTCTCATGAGGAAAATGTATGTTATCCAAACATATACTGTGAGCATTATATTTTTTTTCTTTTCTTTTTTAAATTGTATAAACGCTTCAGTATTAAATTGTTTTTTTTTCCTTTCAAACAAAACAAAGCAAAAAATTGTTTTTAATGTTTGAAAAAAAAACCAATCCCATTTTGCAACAAAGATAATCAAGTCACACAGCATGTTCATCTTTGTTTTCAGTACCAGCAATAATAATACATTGTGATACATCACCTTCTAAAAATTCAATTGTTATAACATGTTCAACACCAAAAGTTTTCCCGGAAGATAAGTGTTTATTTTATTCTTCTACCTTGGATATTGTGAGTTCAAATCTTCACTTTAACGGATGATTCATTTTAATATATATTTAATTATTTGGGTCCAATTTAGACGCCAATTTATAAGTTAAGAGAAAGGTGTAGATGCATTTGAGAGGCAATAAGTCAGGTGTGCACGATTAAGGAAATTAATTCCCTATTTATTTAACACAACACGTTTTGCTTATCTTAAGTTTTTTCTCAATTTACTTTGGTTATAAAAATTATTTTAAGATAATAATAAATATGATGTTTCTTTATTTAAACTTCTCACTATTATAACAAAAGCATATAAAATAAGAGAAGTACACAACTTATTTTAAAATTCAACAAAGTAGCAATGAAAAATGCAAATAGCTTTATTTTAATTGCACTTTGATTATTTTGCTTTTTTTTTAAAGCATTGAAACCTTTTCACTATTCCATTTGATATTTTCAGAATAATGATTCAATCGAAACATCAGTCCAAGCGTATTTCGAAGATTCAGCCAAATATTTCAATGTCAATTGCTCAATCTTTGTTCTTGTAACCAATTTCTTGAATACGGGGCAAAACGTCATCAATGTGACCATCTATCCAAATGTCACGGGGAATGAAAGTGACCAACACACGTATGGGACTCAAATATCTAATGCCTTTTATCTGGGTACGTGAAAATTAACATACAATCTTAAGTGTTAAACGAATTGTAATATGGCTTACATTAGCATTTAGGTTATTAAGTAATTTAATATCGTTCAATATATTTTTAAAATCATCGCCAGTAAAAAAATAAGTATTTATAGTGCCCGTTATTTAATCTAAATGTTTTTGTTTTGATTAAACACAAATTAATGACGAAATGTTGATATCATTTTACGATGATTGTGTTTTCTTCGTGGTAGAGCTGCCAAAATTAAACATTTCGGATTGTCCAAGTACGATTTTCGCAGGAAAGCATATAGAGTGCACCTGTAAAAGAACTGATAAAAGTATTTTCAACTTTATCGTGAGCTGGTATGAAACTGGCATAGGTGTGATTGCTGCCAATGAAACTATTTCTTTCACTGCACGCGTGAATCAGCCAGGTATCATACCCTTTTTGCCTTGATATCTATCAATATGTGTATATGTAAATATATATATATATATATATATATATATATATATATATTTATATATATGTGTGTATGTGTGTGTTTATGTTTTTGTTTTAGATTGATGATTTATATATTTAAAATATATCGCAATGAAAAAAATATATATAAATATATGTATATATATATATATATATATATATATATATATATATATATATATATATATTTATATATATGTGTGTATGTGTGTGTTTATGTTTGTGTTTTAGATTGATGATTTATACATTTAAAATATATCGCAATGAAAAAAATGAAATACTTATGTAAACGTCAGTTTCCTTTTGCAGTGCCATTTACATTATATATTTTTTTGTTTATTTTTTAAATGTGGGGTGTTTTATGAACGTGCAAGAACAGTCCCTAATGTTGTGGTGACCCCCAAAACACAACATGATTTATATGTACTTTCCGATGGTCTTACGTGACCCTTGAGAAGCGGTCTTTGGACCCGCGAAGGGGTTGCGACCCACATGTTGAGAACCGCTGTGCCAGACGAACTCTTTCAAATTATGTTTGTTTTAAAATTATAGTTAAAATGTTAATATTCAAGAAACTAAGCTTTCTTGTAGCCCACACGTCAAATTTGTTTACGTAGGAAAATAGTACACATAATTGGAAACTGTTATTAATATGTATTATAAATACTACTTAAAATGTTATTCATATTGTTATTTGCAGTAGCAAACTTTACTTTTTAATTGTTAAAAGTTTGAAGTTTACCTTTCTATACTCATTGTGTTGTTGCTGATAATGGGGAAAAAAATAGAAGACTTACCCTTACAATCTAAGTGTTAACTATTTTCCAATTTATTTAATTCTTTTCATATTATATTTTCACTCTATATATTTCAATAGTCTTTTACTGCCAATCAAGCAACGTACCTGGATGGGAAAGTGCTCCTCTTTACTATAGGCCGATGGTTGTTCGTAAGTTACAGTCCGATTTTAAAAATGTTAATTTGCAAGTTTATTAATAAGAAGTGGCAGAAGAACAAAATATATTGATACAACATCACTAGAAATGCAGTGCAAATTATTATTTTAGGATAGAAAATAAATTATTAATAGTGATCACTCTTATTAAAAAAATTATATAAATGGCATGAAATTACACACTGCAAACATGTTTAAAAAAGACTGTCAGACAAGATTTTATAATGTAATAATTCAATTAGAAAATTACAAAGATAGGCCAAAACATAAATATTTTAATACATTGTTTTTTTCAGTGAGAGATAACGACGTTAATTATGTAAAATCAACTTTGATCATCACATTTGTGACGCTCGCGTGTGTAGTGTCCTTTATTTCTCTAATCCTGTGGTGTTTTAAAAGAAAACGTCAGTTGCGAGGCGCTGAACAAGTTGAATGTGAGTTACATATTTTGCTCTCTATTTTCTGTATATTACTGATATTTCTCATTAAAGGATACATTCTTTTTTTTTTTTGGTTACTCCTGACTTTGATTTTGTTGCATGTGTTCTCGATCTGATATAATTTTAAATGTTAGAATGTCTGGAAACGTATTATATTTGTATTATTTCAGAATGTTAATGCATATTTACTGGCAAAATAAAGACTTATTTTTTTTCAGATGATGTTTGGTATGACGCAAAACTATCATCAACATTAAAATTTATTTAATTAATCTTTGATAAAATCATCCAACAGTTAATTTTAAAAAGGATTGTGTTTTTTTTTTTTTTTTCCTTTCTAGTTCGTCTTTTGTTGATTAAAAAAGAGTATCGACCATGTGGCAATTTTAGAAGAAAATTTTTGGCTTTACATGCCTTTACGTTTTACATTTGTTGGTAAAATTAAAATTTATTTAATTAATCTTTGATAAAATCATCCAACAGTTAATTTTAAAAAGGATTGTGTTTTTTTTTTTTTTTGCCTTTCTAGTTCGTCTTTTGTTGATAAAAAAAGAGTATCGACCATGTGGCAATTTTAGAAGAAAATTTTTGGCTTTACATGCCTTTACGTTGTACATTAGTTGGTAAGGCATCTTTAAAACAGATTATTTATGCTACATATCGTTATTTTAAAACATGCATCTTATCAACGAGCCAGCAATATAAAGCATGCGACAAAACTGGCATTACTAAATCTAACAGATTTTTAAAGCGTACTTTTTTTGCCAACTGTTCATATATCCAGCTCCCACGGTGAAAAATAAGTGAAATAATATTTTAGTGTTGGCATTTTTTATTGGAAATGGATCTCTTCATCCACGGAGAAAAAAATATTTATAATGTAACAAAGCTTGTGTTTAACGTAAAGTTTGATCGTGTTGGTTAAAAAACGTGTAACAGATGTCACGATATATATATATATATATATTTAAATGTTGCCATCACGTTACACAGTTCTAGAAAATGTATTCTGTCAACGGAAGTTGAAATCTGGACTAGGAAGTTAAATTAACTTTCTTTAGAACAACGAGCAGTTCTATAGATCGTATTTCTCCTACACAAGCCAGAAATTTCCACAATGCACCATCATGTTCAGGGATCTGGCTTCGTTTAACGTAATACAACCCGTATGCAGTATGATAATCTACATATGCTCTTAAACAATAGAAAAAAAAACGTATGACGATGCTCAGTTTAAATGAAGGTTTTCGTAGATGTCATGGTGGAAAACGCAAAACCTTCTGACGAAAAGGGGGTGTAACTCCTTGGCAAAATGATCAAAAAGAATTCCTTTTCCGTTGACACACTAAAATTCCTCAACTGGATATTTTCTTAAAATTTACCAGATAAATGTGTTTCTAGGATAAAATATTTCTTTAATTAGTTCCCATAGTTTTTTGTTTTTTTCAAACATAAGCCTCTGTCAAAATCATCTATTTCGTACATAGGAGTGAAAATATGGCCCATGTTATTGCCCACTTCTTCGTAAAAAAGACCTATTTCCGACAACCACTTCCCAACACATGTTACTTGACACAATGAGAAACAGTAACGATAAGAGCTAGGCACGTTGATGCTGTACGCTTAAAAGATTAAGAAGTTTATTTATATTACTTTTTTTGCATACTTTAACAACACATTTTTAAATTGTTATTCATCGTTTAAAAAAAGGAATCAAATTAAACCATATCCTTATTAGGACATTATATAAAAAGGCCAACTTAATTTCAAAATGTAATGTCAAATATAACCCCAAAAAACATGATTCATTTGTATTTTGTTTTTTTGTTTTAAATTTTGTTCATGAAGAAATATCTTAGCATATTTATAAGTGTATAAAAATCTAAATACTTTCTGTAAACTTATGTAGAACGATTTAATAATTTGAAAAAATATAATTTAAGTCATTAAGTTAATATTCTGATCCTCAAATTTGTTCTGTCCACATCGTTCTTTGTTCCGTAAAGTCATATGTAGCAATTCACATTTCCTTTCTTTAACATGTATTTTGAGTAAATTAATTTTGTTGAGTCTCTAATAAAAATGCATTGAAATACAAATGATGGACATTAGCAACCCAATTTTCATGTAAATTAAAATTCAATCATATTCTGATTAACTTTGTTATATCGAAAGTACTGCTTTATAAAGTAGAATAATTAGTCATCTAGACTTCAAAACAACTTATTATTTGAGTGCTTTGTGATACAATACTGTTTGTTCATTTATTTTTTTTTAATCATGTAGCCAGACTCTTCATTCACCGCGTTATTAAAATGTGATTCATTTGATTTTCCATCGCAAACACTTTAAAAAAATATCACTTTGAGCTTTTAACCCACTTTCGGCCTAGGGGTTTCATTGAGTATTGGTTCTTTTTTTTGAAGAAATCAACATAATATCAAAGTACAAAATTTAAAAAGCTCTCTAAATGACAGAAACATACGATAATTCAAACATTGTTAACATAGGATTTTGTAAAAGAGGTCCACTCCTTTCTCTCCAAGCGTATATGTTGGAAAACATGGTATCCTACGAATGTAACTTCTAAATCTATTAACAAAATACATTTAAACATTTCAAACATTTTCTAAAACGTATACTCCATTTACAACAACAACGCTCAACACTCCCACTAACATTTTAAAAGAACTTATTTGTTGGGTAAACGTTGACCAATGCGTCTTTAAATTTGAACAGTCCATTAATCTGTACATATATAGACATCCAACATTTTAAAGAAGCTTGATTCATCCTCAAACCATCTATTTGTCAAGGGTATGAGAACCACTGTTGTCATGCTTGGGGGTTACAATAATTTACGTTAACCCGAAGTAATGCAAGCATACGTGAAAAGGGTGTGAGATTATTGATGATGGGCACCAGGGTATATGTATGGTGTGTGAAGAGAGAACGGAGAGCGCGTCATATTCACAGGGAAGGCTGTTGTGTGTTGCTTACAGCTGCTGGAACTATTTTTAAAGTAGTAGTGGCATTTGTGTAACAATTGGATTTTTTGGACATTTGTACATGACTTCTACGTAAGTGCTGAAGTGATCAAACTGACAACCTGCAATGATTTTTGCAGTTTTTAGTGTATTGAAAAAAGAAACGTATGGTATCAGTTGCATTAGTCCGTGGGGACGAAGTCAGAGACGATATCTAAACAAGTAGTCGTCCGACTTCAAGGTTAGATGACTATGGAACATTAAGATATATATCTCATCACAATTTACCAAAGATATAATGAAATAATATATTTTTTTTTAATGTGTCATTCCCACGACCATCATTTAATTCAATAATAAACAAATAATCATCTCCGTTATTTATCAATCGAAATTTTAATAATAATCCATTTTAAGTCATAAGTAAAGAAATTGCAATTTTCGATATTACATACAACTAAAATATCAATATGCCGACTACAATAATTAAAGTCCCAATTTATCAATTTGAAGCTGTAACGAGTATAAGCAATTATTGCTGTTCAGTGGTAAAAATTTCATTTAAAGCAGCAACTGAAATTAAAATGATAATCGTTTTGTTTTAAATATGCATTTCTTTGTCGCAATTTAAAAAAAATAAAAATGATAACTTTATTTTATAACAGAAATTACAGGGGCTATTTTAAACTCATATTCTATAAAGTTTGGATTCAATTCATTAGCTTATATAAATTCCAACGAATATTTTATGCTTTCATTACATCTTGAATATATACTTTTTATATTATTATGTTGATCTGTAGCAGGGGTGGGCAGAAATTTGCGCCGGGGGAGGGGGGTGCATTTAATTATTTATTCATTGTGATTCGTAGGATGATTTTTACCATTTATGATCGATTAGTGATACATGCATCTGTGTAATGTCCATATGTTAGAATTTTTATTTAAATATTTCTAGTCTGCAAGTATATTAATCCAGATGCAAATGTGTCAATGTCCTATTAAAATGTTTCGATAAGATAAAAAAACCATAATTCTCAATCGCTTCCAAAATCACTAAAATGCTTTAAAAATTCTTATGATAAAAATAATATTACACACACACACACACACACACATATATAATATACATATAATAGTTGATACATAACTATCAGAATAGTAATGACACAAACCAAACATATTTTTTTGTGTGGGGGGGGGGGGCGTTGAATACACTGAAAAATAAGACATAATTTTGTTGTTTCTTTCCGTACGTTACATAGTATATAGCCTAGATGTAATTTAGTACATAGAAAATGGAAAAAGAAGTGTTTAGACTTGAAAATTGAGACAAGACAATTAAGTGGACGTCTCGGTGAGATTAACTCTTCACCAGACTTTGCTATGAAATAAACAATAAATAAAATTTAATTTAAAAACAGGTTTGATTTTTTTTTTAATTCATTAACATTATTGCAGCTCAATGTTTAGAACAGGAAGTGCTCATCTTTGTAACTGATAAAAATAGAAGTTAGTTAAAAATATTAATTAAAAAAACACAAAATGTTCGCCCTAAATTGTCCTGGAGTACACACTATTACGTTAAAAGAAGTTAAGAATAATTCATGAATAGTTTTTAAAAAATAAAAATTTGAGAATTGATATGACGAGAATTGAAGGATGATTTGTAAGTGGGCATTTGATTGATATGATAATTATGGTACCATATGATGGGCAATATATGTAATAATACACTTTAGGAGCACCTATCGTTTTAAATCATTGTTAATTGATTCATTTAATTCAATATGTAACATAAAAGGGTCTGGCAGGGCAAAGAACTTTAAATAAAAATAAAAAATGAACACCATGACAAACATAAAATAAGCAATAAAAAGAAAAAAAAAATTCATTGATAAAAAATTGCATAAATTATATCATACAAATTGTGAAAAATGTTAATATTTTTTACAAAATGGAGATTTAGGCAATTGTGTCATCACGAGTTGTACCTGCCAACAACACCATACTTTGCGTAAGTACTTCGTTTTGATTTAGGCTTGCAGAGGCATCTTCAGAGCACATTCTAAATCCTACATGTGGTAAAAATAAAAATAAAATTAAAACACCATCTTAAAAGTCATGCGTCATTTTGTACTATATCTAGCATACTTTAGGGTGTACTTTGGGACATTGTGAAGTGAAACTCTGCAGTTTAGTGTATCAAAGTCACTTAAGCTGACTCTTTATTCGATGGTTTAATAAAACTTCAGTCATCTGAAAAATCACCCTAAATCTATGTCACATTCACAGGTTCTCAGGGACTTTTGAAAATCCTGACAAACTATAGCAACAAAAAAAAAAGGGCAAGGAAAAGAAGAAACAAAACGAATTAAGCACAATACAAATACAATGAAAAGCGAAAAGCTAATTTAATGTGAACAGACCGACACTTTGTAAGATTCGTTTTATATCTAGATCAAATAAATACTAACCTTTGATATAACAGCAAAACAATACAATGCCAGCTACAATGATTATGATGACAGCTGATACCACTGAAGCTATAACAGGTATTAACCATTCTGGTTGTTCAGAGGCAAAACTATTACCTATTGCTGTGGCTGAAATTAATAAAAAGGTTTTGCTTAATAAAATGTATATTTTTATAATTTTTTTTATTAGATATCAATAAAATGTATGAAGAAAATAGTGCTTGAAACATGTTAAGAGTATATTGAATAAAGATATTATGATATTAGTAACCTATAATTGACTCTATTATAAATGTATCCTGTTGAATTGATATGTTTTATATATTATTATCTTAAGCTACTTTTATTTTCTTTAAAATTAAACAAAAAGAGAACGGATTCTTAATTGTTAAATGGCTTCACACACACAGACACAAATTAAGAGACTGTGATCAATAACATCTCTCCTAGAGCTGTATTTAACTTAAGTTACAAATATATAAACATATATTTTATATATATATATATATATATATATATATATATATATATATATATTTTTATTTTCTTTTTAAATAAATATATATATTTTAATGTATGGAGTGGTAATATTAAGTTTTAAGAAAGCATATTTTTATTGTCTAATATGTCTACCATGTATTTTATGTATATATCTTAAGTTACATATATATAAATATATATTTTATATATATATATATATATATATATATATATATATATATATATATACTTTTATTTTCTTTTTAAATAACTACGTATATTTTAATGAATGGAGTGGTAATATTAAGTTTTAAGAAAGCATATTTTTATTGACTAATATGACTACCATGTATTTTTTAGTGTCGGCTTGTTTTTTACTTGGCTATATTAACATTGTTTTTGTTTTTTTACCTATTGTAACTTTGCAAACGATGTTTTTATATCCTCCTCTGAATCCACAAGCTCCGTACTTGATATTCACAGTTAAATGCACTCCACTTGCATAATGTCCTTTATAAACCGCATAATTCTCCTGATGTTTGATTACAGCGTAATCATCCACCTGTATGTCTATCAGACATGGCTTGGCAGAGCTGAGGCAATGAAACTCGAGGACAACATCGTTGTCTTTAGTTGTTATATTGCAGTTGTTGCTTGTACTCGGCATGTCTTGGCCATTGACTTTTAATTTTGCCGTTTCATGAGTTTCTTCTGTAAATAAAAATTGAAAAGCCAAATCTTAGTACTAAAAATGCACAAAAACGACCTGTTCTTTAAAGATGTATTCATAATAATTTGTAATGATTGTATTAGTTTAAAATATCTTCAGACGTATGTACGCCAACTATTTAAATGGAAAATATTCATTCGTCACTGGGCAATGTTTTTGAGATTTAGAGAGTAGAACCATTAAGCAAGGGCAAATAATAACTGTAATTTCAAAATTCTAGTCTTGAATCCGCTTTGCTAAACACGATAGTATGCATAAAAACATTAACGAGAGAATGATTACAAACGGTGAAAACTTTTACGCATTTCAATCATAGAATAAAAAACAAACAAACAAACAAACAAAAACTGACTAATTGCACTAAACAAAATACATATTTAAACCATCCTTTTATAGTATGTTTAATCTTGCATTAGCATAATCCGTAGATCCGTAAACAATGTCAACATTGCACAATAGTACCTATCTCTTTATTTAAATTTGCACCAACGGCCAACAATTATTCCATTACAGCACATAACAATTATTTCATAAAAACGAAGATTATAGATTTCATTTTTGAGCCATAAATATAGTATTTATATTTTTGGAAGAAGCCTTAAAAACGGTGATTTTTTCACTTACCAAAAAATGGTGGAAAATTCAGCGGTTCTGAATATATGGTGTCATGTTGGCTCAGTTTTGAATATGCTCTTATTTTAGCCTCTCTGAACTGTTCTAGCTCCCTTGGGGCTATAGTAATACCAAAACTGCTGATGTCAATCCGAGTGCAACTATATTGAGCATTTTCTTTATGTTGAGCGCATTCCGAATGAAGGTCAACATTGAATAACTGAAAGTAAACTTATCTGATAAATGCATCTGAACACAACTAGCGTTTACGTTTTCTATTTAAAGCATTTTAAGTGCTCGTGTTACTTTTTTAACGAGTGTTTTCGTATTGAGAATAAAAATCAAATTAAAATCTTTAAAAACATACAATTTTAAATAATATTATTTTAGTTAATTACATCAGGATATGGTGATACAGTGTGTACAATGAAGATTAACTAAGGTAGATAATTTGGGTTAAGTTTAAAAAAAAATATATATATATTTTTACATGCAATATGTATGCGTTTTGAATTCATATGGTCTAGCAGACCACAATCCGTATGAATTGTAGTGTTTAACAGTGTTAAAGATGTCTGATAATAAATGCAAAAAGTGTGTAAATTATACATTAAAAAAACTAACTGCAGACAATAAAATAAAATTGAATGTTAAATTTTACTGTTTTCAAATTAAGACTAACTGGTTTATATACGTTATCCGATGGTCCACGCAACTCGACAAAGAGAAAAGATGTGTTGGACACAGCTTTGTAAAAATTTAGGTTGAAATAAAATATACAGGTATTGATATATAAATCATCTCTGCACTTCGTCTCACACTTATGTTGTGATAGCTTGAAAACAAGCGTGTCTTCTTTATATCTCACACCTATTGAAAAATAGAAAAAAAAGTATATGTAATAGATACAAACGTCTTTCTTTTTTCAATTTGTCTCTTTTTCATATTTTTTTTACCTTGTGTGTTTTTTTTAATAGCAAGGCGTTTGAAAAAAAATGAAACAAAGTTAGTTTTAATAGCAACATCAAAAAATGATAATATTTGTATTGATTAAATACATAGTTTACAAGAAAATAATGTAAAATTGATTTACCTGTTTTGATTTTGCAGTGAATGGTGTCATGCTCTTGTACAAGACTACAGGCAGCATATTTAATTGCTACATTTAATTCCTCTTCTTTTGTATAGTTGTGACTAAAGACAGCATGATCTTTACTTTGATTAACGACGATTTCGTTAACCTTTAGCTCTATGAGACACGGAGTGGCGGCACTCACACATTGAAACTCTATAATTACATGAGTAACATTAATGACTTGGCTGCATACAGAATCACTTGAAGCGCTCTGACCATTTATCTTCAAAATTCCTTTAGCTTTGGTCTGATCTGTGGGTTTGAGTGAAAAAATGAAGCGGGGGTCGATTAAGGACAATTTTTTGCATGGATATTTTTTTCTGATATAATGACATAATCATAAATGTAGAATTCTAAAACATTAACTTGGTACCAAAATCGTTGTTCGACTTTTTTGCCTAAAATTGGATTAACTGGGAAAGTCAAAACATGATTTTGATGTTTTAATATGGCATTTTAACTATTTGTGTTAACGAATTGGACCCGCTAGCCTTGAAGGGCAACTCAACTAAGAGAAGGCAAATTCTGAATCCATACCCTGAGCCCGAATGATAATAAATTGATCGTGGGTCCTCAAATATAAGAGGGGATAAGAAGAACGGATGTACTGATATATATATTGAATACAAGTTTTAAGGACATACTGTTTTATGTACTTCATGTAATGATATATTTTTTTGAATTTCGTTTTTTTAAATACAGAAATCTTTAAACTTGCACAAGAGAATTCTACAATGTTTATCATTCTTAAAAAGGATTTTCTGCTATTTGCCACCCGAACCTTGTTTTTTAAACACAAAGTTTCTCTACCATAAGTTCAAAATTTGTATGTTTTTGTGAAACTAATTTTATAACACAACGAGAAGTTTTATCAAAAAGCGGTCATTGAAATATATTTCCTGCATTAAATTTAAAGTATAAAACGTGACAAAGCATCAAATAAATTCGGGGAAATAAATTTGTATAAATGAGTATTGTGTAGCTGCAAGCCGCTCCAGTGGAACACACATTATAGAGTGTTCGTTATCAACTGGCATGTAAACAATTTAACGATTTCTCGAGGAAGCTACTATAAAATAATTATTTAATACCTTTTATGTAATGCCGCCAACATCCTTACCGTAAAATTGTGGAAAACGTTGAACCACACTGTAGATTTTATTTTCACCAGAAGCCGTTAGGTACGCCCTCATTTGAGCGTCATTAAATCGTGACAAATCTTCAGCATTGATAACGATTTCGAAATGGCGTGAATCTGTTTGTGTGCAATAATACACTGCATTTTCCTTATATCCAGTACAATCAGACTGTAGTTGCAGATTGAAGAGCTGAAATTTAAAAAAAATATATTAATAATAATATATCCATTAATTACAAGATGAAAGTGTTCTAGTCCACTGCTCCAGCATCAAACAGAAACTCTTCCCTCTCCCGTCTAGACAGCCATGAGGCTAAGACAGGCAGTTCCTGCTCATGAAAGCAAGAACACAGTTCATGGATTGCTCATTCCTGCCAAAGACAAGCTCGAATTGGAGCACGCTTCCAAAAAGGAATAGTTGAGGCGACAATTTTGACACATCCATTGACTGAGACCTTCCAAACGCCAGTTAAAGATACCCCTCTGAGTAGCCCTTGCAACGAGTGAAATATCCTCTTCAATACCAGGCACAAAATAATTTCAAAGCCCTCTACATATATAGGAGCCAGAATGGTCAATACATTTATCGTTGGCCCCTTTAATATAGAAGAAGAAGAAATAAAACTTTAAAAGAAAAAAAGAACTTCAATGATTTGATAGTTTTTTTTTAAAATAAATCTTCAATATTTTTTTTAAAAATAACAGTCATACATATTGCAGACCAAGTATCGTTAAAAACGATTGTCTTTTTCAGCAATCTATTTTGTTTTACAAATTACAATACATAGTTAACTGACACATTAGTTATGCAACTCACAGGTAGAAATATATCATTGGAAGCTTTCTTGATCTCGAAGAGAAGGGTAGACGATGAAGTTATGTCCTTGTCAAAACCAACCAGTAGGTGGAAACGGCACGTTTCTAGCAATTTTAACAAGCCACTACTGCACTGGGTTGTGCATTCATTTTGAGTCAAATTAAAGATTGGTATTTCTTGGGCAGATAGCATGTCTGTTAAAAGAATTTTTTTTTTTTTTGTTCTTGGTGAAAATCTCAGTAATGTGTCTACATGTGTGTGACGTTTACTAAAAATTATAACTAAAAAAAACAACAAACAAATAATAAAACAAACAAGATATAAGGCCGTTAAAATTGCAATGCCCTTTAACGCTTGACATGTAAGGGACATAAAAAAATATTTAAAAAAAAACAACAGGAAAATCAGTAATTGTAATATTATAGGATAAATTTGCTTTAAATATTACAATTGTATTACATTTAAATACTTTGATTTTAAAAATGTATATATGTGGTTGCAATTTGTACTACAAAAATTATCAAATAAATAAAATATAAATAATTTATAACTTAAATAATCTAAATTAATGATTACACATACAGTAATTAAAAAAAAAAAGACCTTTGGAAACTCCACCGATTATCAAAATGATCAAAGCAGCATACGAAAACGATTTCATCGTTGTTTATTGGTGATCCCCATAACCAGTGCGAACTTTTGGGTTATCATGTGTTGTCAGATTCGTTGCTGATGAAAACGGATCTGGAATTTAATGATATAATTTTTTATTCAATTAAAAAAACTTGTTTAACAAAGTAATACTATTTTTATAAAAATGTATTGTTTGTTCTAAGTGTCCTCACTTATCCTCAAAAGATGCTTTTAGACATGCTTTTCATTGACCACACTTTTATTGAATTGGTTCCTGTTTTCGGACATAATATATATATATATATATATATATATATTTTTTTATATATATTTATTTACATTATGTATATACTTGAGCATTTATCATTTTAGAGTAAATTTTGCATTCATCTACCCATTCTATTTTGTTTCAGTTTTTTTTTTTTAAAGGGAATAACAACTCTGTTAAATTAACTTGACAAAACAAACATTTCTCAAATGACAACTCGTCTGGCAATAATTGGTAACATTAAAAAAACAACTATTTTCTTCTTCACCATAACTTCAGATCATTGACCTTGAGGCGTACCTTTGGTAGATTTATCAAATCTGTTTCTTTCATGAGCTACTGTCATAAGCAGCTTCAACAACAACACACCAAAAGCCCCGCCTAAGCACTTCACCATTTCATTTTATCATTATGTTAGGTTGCTGTGCAGAACAGCGATACAAATAAAAGTGTCAGTCCATCAATTATTATCTTTTGATTTCTTTAGATTACATGTTAAACAAATAGCACTTAAATTATCCAATTTGTTAACCATCTCACTTTACAGTGTGAAAGAAATTCATGTTAACTCACACATTTTTTCCTTTTGCAGAAATCCTTTCAAAAATAAATTACCAGCAAATTCGCATGTACTTACTTAGTATTCTAGTTTAGTCACATTTTTGTACATAGAGTTACGCGCACTGATATCAATTCTGAAAGTCTAAGAAAACAAGAACGTGTGTGGTTGCTTAGAGAGAAATCTCATGAGACATAGCGAAATGATTAAACTTGCAAAATAAATTACACGTTTATATCGTATTTTATTTTATTTTTCAATAGGTCTGTTCCTTGTTTATTTGTTGTTGTTTTTTTTTGTGTAATAAAAAAAAGTTTACTATCTGAATAGGTTGTTGCTTGTCTGTTTTTACTAATATCGAGCCCTACTACTCTAAACTTGACTTGGATATTTTTTATAAATTTTAGTTTGCTAATCAATAGTTTAATTTAGTATATGTTGTTCATGATGTGCAGGTCCCTGCTATGAGACTAAGATGCCCAGGTATCGCAATACAATATAAAGCTATTTAATTTATAGTTAATATAAGTTGACCATGTAGAATAGTGTTGCATGGTCGCAAACTATTCTTATTTACTTTATATGGGCTGCTAATTCTTTCTGACATGAATTTTTAAAATGACACAATTTTATCTATAAATACAATATTGAACGTTTGTAATAGACAAGTGGACTAAGCTGCCATTTTAATTTTTTTTTTCTTTCAAAGCTTTAATACCAGAATTCTGGTGCGAAAGAACAACATGTTTTTTTTTTTTTTTTATGACTTTCAGTCTTTTTTTTACGCCCTCAAAGTATAAGGGTAATAAGGGGAGAGACTGCACTCATGTCAGCACAATATAACATGATTAAAACGAAGCAGGGTTAAACCTTAAAAGAACAACATGTTTTTTTTTTTTTTTTAAGACTGACAGTCGTTTATATACGCCCGCAAAGTACAAGGGTAATAAGGGGAGAGACTGCAATCATGTCAGCACAATATAACATGATTAAAACGAAGCAGGGTTAAACCTTAAAATAGAAACGCAAGAAAATAATGAACGTGTCGGCAGGGTGCTTTCGTCACCAAACAAAACAACAGAAAAAAACAAAATACAATTTAAAAAAAAAAAGCACGTAAAATTGTCGAATTGCTTTTGGAATTTACATTAAAATTCATTTGCTGCCCACGGATACTACTTCTAAGCTAAATGCTATTTTTACATTTTTATTCTGTTTTTTTTTCTGTTGTTTTGTACGCTGACGTAGGCTCCCTGCCGACACGTTCGTTGTTTTGTTGAATTCCCTTTTTCAGGTTTAACCCTACTTTTTTTTTATATTGTGCAATTTAATGACAGTGATCGATCTTGAATGAGCTAACATAGAAATCTTCACTGTGATATTGCATTTCTTTTTTTTTTTATATATATATATTGAATTCTTTTTGGTATGTCTCTTAAATTCGGAGACAGTGTTAGCGGAGCCTTGGGAAATAACATTAAAATTCCAATATATTTTGGGAAAACCCGAAATTTTTAGAAAGTCGATAGGTTTTCGAGGGAATTCAAAATGTGAGTTGATCACCGATTTTTTTTAGGTCATTGATTTTCAAACTATGGTGTGTACCATGGTGTAAAGAAACGATTAATAAAAAACACAGGCTAAATTCAGGAATAAAAAAAATTAGGTTGTTGAAGAATTGATACTATTTTTTTAAAGTTCTTATCATCTACACGGTTATTTGTCACATTAATAATATTCACTTATAGTTGGTCATTTGTTAGTTATTAATGACGATTTCATAAAAAAAAAAAAACTGAAATACGTTTATGAGAAAACATGTCAAATAAGTACTTGTCTCTTTAGATAAATGTTTGCAAGGTTAAATTACACCATTGAAACTATTTGGTAACATTTTTTGTAAAAAAAACATAACTATGTTTAATCTTTTGATGCTTCGTTAAAGAAATAGCTTTATATAAATAATTAATTGGAAAGTAATTAAAAGCAACATGCCGAATTCATGCACTTACTTTTGAGAATAGTTGATATATCTCCATGAATTTTCAGACACACATTCACATAAGATACATGAGATAAGGCTTAAATTAATTTTACTAGGCTATACATATCATGATAGGATCAGACACGTTGAAGCAATAGGCGGGAAGCTAAAATCGATAATGGAAAGGGTAAAATAAATGTGCTCTACATTTTAGTATTTTTAGCTAGCCTTCTGTTACGGCAAAATATGCAGATTGAATAAAAATAAATTTTGTTTTAAACATTTTTGCAATTCAAACAGTACATACCAATCATACCGAAGAAACAATACCGTTAATAAAAGTATAATAGAACTAACGATATCAAACAAGTGCAAATTAGAAGTAACAATTTTTTAACACTATTAATTTTGATGTGAATTAACAGACTTACACACACATATACACATGCACACGAACACACATACATACATACACACACATAGAGGGTAATTGATTCAAATTTAATCCAAAGGTATGAAATAAACACATAGCCGGGTACTGACCGGGAAAGCAGAAAATACCGAGTATTAGCACAGCCGGCCTATACCCGTATTAGGTAAAAACGACACGTTTGACGTGATTAAAATACGACGTAATTTAATCTATAAAATATAAATTTTAATTCATTGTCGTCTTTAAAGGACGAGAGACTGAAACTGGCCATCCGGTTTTCTGTTTTAGGCCGAACACATATTGGTGATTGTTGAAATCTTTTTATGAATAATTTGTATAATGATTTAGGAAAAAGTACACTAAAAAATCTTATTTAGACCATAAAAAACAAAAAAGTAAAAATAGACCAATAGTAAACGTATTAATAAATATAAGAGTGAGCTATCGTGACACAATGCCAAAGAAATGATGCGATTTAAGTACGTTCGGAAACCTAAAAATAATCAAAACGGAAATCGAAGAAATTTAAATGCGCAAACAATATTTTAATTCATTTTTTATTGTATTAAAAGTTTAAGTATCATTATTATACATTACAAATACATTAACAAATTTAAAAAATAACTATTTTAAGCATTTTATCCGAATGTAAAAGTTATGAAAAAAATTATTAATTAAAATGTTATGACCGAAGAATTGCATCTTAATCACACGTATCGGGAAAACCCAAAATTTGAGTGTGTATTTCAGTGCGTTCTTAATATTGTGAAAGAAAAATTATTTTTTTTATAATCTAATTAATTGCACCAAAGACGCCATAGCGTGATTGGCTGTATTTGTCACAGCACTAAGTTTTTGTTTGATTTTATAACCGTGCCTGAAAAAACTAATAATTTATTTTACCCTTCTTAACAGTAAAGTTAATACATACAATAGATAGCTTTTTAAATTGCTAAAATTTTCTAAAATGTAATATAATGTTAGGTTTTTATTTTTGACATTTTATACAATTTGTCTTTTTTACTCATTCCAAAAATAATTTTTTTTTGAAATTTACAGAGTACAATAAAAAAACGCTCTCTTTAAATATATCTTTAATAAGAAAATGCCGTTTAATGCAATCAGGGAATCGAAACTACATATCCAAAATCAATTACTAATGCACTTATCACTCATTCAAATAAGAACAATACACGTAAAATGCTAAAAATTGCTTTTGCGTAAGCAAAGGGGTTAAAGTTCTGTAGAAGATTTTAATAATTTCTTTAAAACTCTTTTGTGGGGTAGTGGGGAAAAGTAATACGACAGTTTCATTTGCCAAATTATTGACTTTCTCAGTTACATTTATAGATTGGGACTAAGAAATAGGGTGTGCACAATTTCACATGGATGACAACTTCTTTAAATCCAAATACATTGCAGTTATGAAAAATAGATAATAAATTCTCATTTGGCTAATTTAAAAAATCAATGACGTTATAAAAACGTAAGTACATTTTCACAATTAAACCTATTAATTTCAAAACCCATCATTTAAAACATGTGAAAAGTTAAACATATATGCATATATAGAGATAGATAGATAGATAGATAGATAGATAGATAGATAGATAGATAGATAGATAGATAGATAGATAGATAGATAGATAGATAGATAGATAGATAGATAGATAGATAGATAGATAGATAGATAGATAGATAGATAGATAGATAGATAGATAGATAGATAGATAGATAGATAGATAGATAGATAGATAGATAAATAGATAGATAGATAGATAGACAGACAGATAGACAGATAGATAGACAGACAGACAGACAGACAGACAGACTAGACAGACTAGACAGACTAGACAGACTAGACAGACTAGACAGACTAGACAGACTAGACAGACTAGACAGACTAGACAGACTAGACAGATTAGACAGATTAGACAGATTAGACAGATTAGACAGATTAGACCGACTAGACAGATTAGACAGATTAGACAGATTAGACAGACCGACAGACCGACCGACCGACCGACAGACCGACAGATCGACAGATCGACAGATCGACAGACCGACAGATCGACAGATCGACAGATCGACAGATCGACAGATCGACAGATCGACAGATCGATAGATCGATAGATCGATAGATCGATAGATCGATAGATCGATAGATAGATAGATAGATAGATAGATAGATAGATAGATAGATAGATAGATAGATAGATAGATAGATAGATAGATAGATAGATAGATAGATAGATAGAT
>CAXITT010000436.1:262860-275400 GCA_964033795.1 Lymnaea stagnalis
GGGGGGGGGAAAAAAAATGAATTAACTTTTTTTGGGGGGGGGGGGGCAACACAATTATAGTAATGTTTGAATGTAGTTTTAATTTACTGGAGCTTATTTGTATGGTGAATGAACGGACAGGACATCAGCTTAGTTACTTTCTCTTTATTTTCTCTTTACTTTTATACATTTTTCGTCTATTTGTGTCTAAATTTTTTTTATCCAATCAATGCAGGGGGATGCAAGTGCCCCCTTACCCCCCCCCTGCGGGCGCCCAAGCTCGGGGGGGGGGAAGTGTACGAATTTTTCAACGTCCTGAATACCCCACAATCCCAGTTATTTGATATTTATGTATAAACGTAAAGTAAAATTATCATTAATTTTTTTTTTAAGTACAACAATTTTGGGGTCTTTCGTCTACCCAGAGGCTTCCTTCAACAACCCCAAGGAGGCGAGAATTATTGGTAAAGAGCACGTGGCTATAACAAATTTAATACCGGAATTAAAATTAACCAAACTTATCTTAATTCAGGACACTATAAGACTATTAACCGAAAAGAAAATATTGAGAATATGATGACATAATTGTGTTCTCGTAACACTAAGAGACTAAGCTGTATAACGAACCTAATTTCTCATCCACTAAGACGAACACGTACACAAACACTTATTACAGTTATATTAGTCTGTGTTAGGAAAATATTGATTTTAGAAGCAATTTTATTATTTTTATTTAAGATTTCCGGAAAAGATTAGTCACAGACTTTTTGTTCAAGGAAGTGATAACTATTAGAAGTTAAATATTGATGATGTTTATTCAAACTTAGTTTATTAAGACCCTGATTTATGTACACAATAAGCTAAATATATTTAAGAGGACATTGCAAACATTTCCTTCTTTCAACATCCTAAACGTGTAGGAGGGATTACTTTATTTGATAAATGTTTTATTTAAAGTTTTTTTACGAATCAATCTTTTATAAAAGCTGTATTTTGATTCTGACTTTCGACATTATACATTAAATTTATTGTGTTCATGATGTTTCAATAGTGCAGTTTTTGCTGTTTTCTTTAATATATATATGTCTATATATATATGTATTATTTAGAAGAATACACATGTTTTTATTGACTTTACAAATATAATTGTGATTTTTAATAAATAACTTCTTAGCTCCACCTGTTAAAATATATCGTTATTATTTTAAATCCGCACATTAAGTGTGTTGGCCTTTTAAAATAATGATCTGGCAAAAGCATCAATTTTGGTCAACTGCTACACTACTGAGCACCATGTTCTATGCAGCTTATGGTGAGTGAAATCAAATCTAAAATGAAACATTATACTTATTTTTTGTTTGTTTGATTTTAATGAATATGTAAAGGGGACAATGCACTGTTTTTGTTATGATAAATTTGCAAAATGTAAAATAGAGAAATACATTTTTAATAAAGGCTATACTCATTGGCTTTATAAATGTGTAAGCTGAGCTAGAAGTTAATAGTTAATTAGCTATTTTTGTTGTATTAAGGAAATGATTATTGTTTTACATATATATATATGTGTGTGTGTGTGTGTAAGCATTGAATATGTATATTAATATATGTGCTTTTCTTTCATTTAAGCTTCATCCAATGTCTCCTCGATTTGCAATGAACCTGCTGAAGAAGGGAAATCAACAACAATAGTATTAGCTTTGAAAGCGCAACAAGTGGAATCGTGTGACATCATTGTTACAAACTCACTCCATGGCCCTGTCGCACGTTGTTCTGCTATTGGAAATTGCAGTACCACCCATCCAAATCTTTACGATGTTGCGTTAAAGATTATACCTGGACAGTGTTTTATTGAGGTCACTGTCTTTAATATCACAAGAGCAGGGCTACGGCCTGACCAAACTGTATATTTTTCTGCCCGAACGACGAGACAAGCAGAATTTGACAACTATGTCTGCAGCCCAAAAATAGTTTGTGAGTAGCTCAAAATAAAAACAAAATAATTAATGTCAGCTTAAAACATGTTTTGTTTTTTTTTGTTTTTTTTCGTTTTCTTTTAAATTAAAAATAATAATTAGTAAATATATTATCAAAAAAATTATAATAATTATAATAAATAAAATCTGATAACGAAATAAGGCATACAATGTAAAAAAAAGGAACATCAAAATTGATAGCAAAATAACTTAATGGCGACGTAAATTATCCTTTTTTTTTATTTTTAGTGATCGCCAAAAGTATACAATGCAGCTACGTCAATGTAAGGGATGGTTTGGAAATGTCATGTTCAACACCAAGGGTGTTCCCATCGGGACATTGTCATGTATCTGCTAATTTTACTTTGGTGAGTGTGCAACCATTTAACCCACACACGCATACTCTGTGTGTGTTTGTGTAAGTCTTGTCTACCTCAAGAAATTCCGTTAAACTTAACAAAAGAAGAATCTTTAATTATACCATCGTGTCTTAAATATATATGAAACGTATTTTTGTCTATTGTTTAAGTGTGTAATGCTCATTGTTTAATCTTAATTTATTGTCAGTATGATAAAGTTTTAACTTGATATTTACATTTCAGATGTCGGATACCATAATAAGAACATCTGCAAGCCTGCTTCACGATAAAATACTGTACTTCTCTGTCAGTTGTACCTTATTCATTAATGCGACTAGCATGGGGCTAGGTGGGCATATCATTAAAGCCACTATATACGCAAATGTGACAGGACAAGTGAGTGATATCGATATGTATGGAACGTTCACATCAAAAACGTTCTATCTGGGTAGGTTGGCCAATCATAACGTGATGACTGTGTTCATTTATATACATAATCGCTCGAATTATTTCCATATTTTTCTATGTCATTGTCTTTCAACTACACCCATAGTCATCAGATATTAACACAGTGTTTGTGTATATGTCTACTTTTTGTGTCTATCATAAAGCGTTTAATGTATTTTATGTAGCAAATGCTCTGTATAATTATGTTTAATCTTTTAAAGAAACGCCAGTTGTAAGTCTAGCCAGATGTCCAAAGTCAATTGAAGAAGGAAAGAAAGTGAACTGTACATGTGAGAGGGGCGATACAAGTTTTGTTAATGTGTCTTTGGGGTGGTATCACCCAGACAATGACGAAAGAGTCGCAGATGAAACTTACGAATTCATTGCCCACCTAAATCAACCAGGTACAATGTCATGTAAAATTGTATTTATTTTGTTTCACTCTTCTATGGGCATTGGTATAAAAAAGTACGGTTTTATAATATGCGCGATTTTAGAAAACCCATGAAAAATATTGTATACAAAGACACAGCCAATAAACTGAGAAAAGATACAACCGGGTTTTCCTTTACACATTACGATGCAGAAATTCAGGACATCACTGAAAAGTACAGGACAACAAGAGGAGAGGTGGAACCGTGAAAGATGTATTATGTTCTGATGGAAATGGGCAAATAAAAAGATTAATCAAATAAGCTCGCGAACCTGTTCAAAGTTCGACTAGTTCCAGCTTTGATTCCCTTAGCGTTAATTACAGTAAACATAGAATCGGGGGGAAAATGTCTTCTCGCTTGTGGCTATAGGCATTTTTTAGTTGGAATAAAAAAAATAAATAAATTAAGTAAACATTGTTATCTAGCTACATCACGTTTTGGGTATTTCGCGTCCTGAAATCTTCACTTGATTTTTTCTTAGCATAACATATTTTTTGATACTTTCGGGATTTTGGCGATATGCATTATACTTTTTAAAACAAGCATTTTCTATCCTAAAATATAAAAATGATATAATACAACATTATTTAAGGTTGTTTGAAGGGTTCATAAAGCTTGATATAATATACAAATGGCATAAAATAGCCTTCTTCGAATTTTGCTGCAGGGTGGCTCGGTACTTAAGCCCAGAGTCATCCGAGGTACTAATGTATTACTACTTTATGTTTAGGTTTTCGTTCCTGAAAATACAAGACAGTAACAGTGTTTTCCACCCTGACTCTCAAGATACACAGGGCGGTCTTTTTTAAAATATTTGTTTGTTATATCTAATTAACGAAAGTCTTTATGTCTATCTCTTTTAAATGTCGTTAATTTGTCATTCGCATTTTCATTTGGAATCTGATCATGTAATAATACGTCTTAATTTTATTTCATAATTTTACACCAGCCTACTATTGCCAGTCACAAAACAATATTGGATGGACAAGTAAACGTGTCTACTATAGACCATTCATTATTGGTAAGTTGGAAAATGTCCTGTTTAGCACACGAACTGGGGCATGCATTATTCTGTGGTGTGGAGCTTTTCATAGAATTTTGGGGGACATTTGAAATTGCATTAAATGACATAGAAATAATGATACAACACCCCACTAAGTACATATTTTTAGAAAGGTAAATGGATGGGGATAAAGTTGGCAGTTTTGCCTACCCCGTAAAAAAAAATTTTGCTCAGTTTCCTTGACCTTGGAATTCTCAAGAAAAAAAAATCGACAAAATCTCTTGCTTTCAAGTGCTCATAACATCATTAATTTTTATACATACACTTAAAACACAAATCTAAATGTTGTAGCCAATTCATTTATCTTTGTGAAAATGTATAGTTTGCTAAGGTTTTGATTGCAATTAAGCATCTGAAGGTAATTTTAGTAATTTTAGCTCATTTATATAAGAAACTGGGGACCACTGCTAAAACCAAGTACAGAATACAAAATCTCAGGCAAATTAGTTATTATTGACTAGTAAACATTTAAAAAGGAACTGTGTTTGTTTAAGTATAAATTTTATTTGTTCTGAACTGTAATCTGTAGATTATGTGACTAAAATTCAGTCAGTCCTTGCCCAACCTCCATTCCTGGCTTGAAGTCTAACAGTAGCCTCAGTAGGCCTACTTCAGTATCACTAAAACTAGTAAAAAAATTCACGAAAAAAATAATATCAACTGATATCGTCATGACGAATGTTAAAATCAACATCAGTGTCACTTAAAACCTCTCCAAAAAGCTTTCAAACATATTTCTATTAGTTCTTGTACTGGAGTCCCAGCAATAGTATTACCCATTTTAGATTTTTTAAAAACAGCGATAAAAAAGTATTTATTTTCACGTTACCACGAAACAGCTTGAACCGGAAGATGATTTAACAATTAATAAAAGGAAGTGGCCATAATTCCGGTTAAATATTGGATTGGAAGTTGCTTTCAGATCATGTATTTTTCGGCCGATTTTTTCGGCCACCACAGAACAAAACGACATTCGTGCGTGGGTTAAATTGAAAACAACAACAAAAATTGTTCAATTTAATGAGATTTTTTCTTGTTTTTTTTTTAAACGACAGAGTGATCTATGAAACTTTCGGGACCATAAAATGCTAATGTTAATTTCCTAACAATAAATTAAGCACACTCATAATTTATTAACTATGATTGAGGTTAGGTTTTTTCAGACTTTTATATGAATTAATGAATGACACAATGTATAATTACGTTTCCTTGCAATCCCATGGTTATAGCTAACTGTGTTTTAAGAAATCTTGCGATGGTTTTATTTATATGAAAATTGCATGACATATTAACCTTAGTGAGAATATCAGTGTTTTTATGTGATATATATATATATATATATATATAGCAATTTGTATACACTAGGGATATTTAAGATAAAGAAATCATTAACATTCATCGCGCTGGGTGTGGCTGATATTTAGAATTTATGTTAGCGAATAAGCTTTAAAGAATGTTAATTATGATTACATTTGTCCTGATATTGTGTATGCAATCAATTGAAAAGGTATTTGGATATTTCATGTGTATACATGCACCTTTAAATCAAAAGTAAAAAAAAATGTTTTTCAGCCCAGAATGTGACTCCAAACAATGACAGCACTATAGTTTTTGCCATTGCTTCTTTGGTAGCCATTATACTATCATTGATCTCTATTTCCCTCTGGTGCAAAAAAAGAGAATGTAGGTTTGATGTCTTTGACGTAAGAAAGGGTACGTTTTTTGCTTAGAAAACACTACAAATAGGATTAAAATATTAATTATTCAAAGTATATGTTAGTAATTATTTAACGTTATTTTTTTGGATAAAGTACATCTTTTTTTTTTAAATTTAAAACAAAAGATATACCTATATAAATATTTAAAGATCAAATTAATAGAAAATGGTTTTGTGAATAAAATACAATAAAAAATGCTTATTATGCATAATGCATTATAAATTAACATTATTTTGTGTTACAAATTGCTTTGCAACAATGAAGTATAACAATTCAGCATGCTATTGCAATGTGGGCTCTTAATGTAATAAACAATTTTTGTTTCTTTAAAATTAAATAGATTTCAATTGCTACCAACCAGCTAATGTCATCATGAAACCTCGTGAACAAATAGAATTAGAACAAGACAACATATACTCCCCTGCATATCAAACAACAAATGTCGCCGTTAATCGCCATGTAAAGGACACACATGTAGGAACTAACAAAGATGAGCTGCA
The DNA here is from genome assembly GCA_964033795.1 of Lymnaea stagnalis. Lineage (NCBI taxonomy): Eukaryota > Metazoa > Mollusca > Gastropoda > Lymnaeidae > Lymnaea > Lymnaea stagnalis. The sequence goes on from CAXITT010000436.1 coordinate 269,334, forward strand.
TTATGGATACATGCCATGCATTTCAATTCTCAATGGACCCGCTACAAGCCATAAACAAGTCCATTACGATCGTCAAACTCATCAATATGAAACTTTATAAAACAATAGCAGTTTTTTTATATGGTAATTGTGTCTCATTGTTGTTTATTGATATTTTTAATAAGTGGCATTGATTGTTGTTTATTTGCGAAATATAAACGTTTACTTTGACCAACTCTTATGTTTTGTAAAACATACAAAATTTTATGTCAACGTTTAATAATTTACTCGAATATTGAAGTTAAATTTTCCTGATTTTGGTGAGCATTAAAATGCGTTCTTTATTTTCTATTATAATTTGTAAAAATTACATTTATATTTAAAACATTGTTTAACATACCTTGCGCGTGAGTTAAACTTGTTTTACAAATGTATCATTTAGTATGGCAACGCTGTAATGGTAACATCGCTAAAAAATATTTTCTTTAGAGAATGTTAGAAATATTCAATTCTAAAATGTATAACGACCTAGTGGATTCTATAAAGCAAGTACATTCTTAATACTACATATGAAAATTAAAAAAAATAAATTAAAAAATTTAAAAAAAAAAAGAATTATTTAGTGTAAAGTAAACCATCAGATAAAACGTTAGCATTTCACTTCAAAAATAATATAATTGGACTCATAACCAGAAAAGATCATTTAATCACGCTACCGTTATTCCAGAAAAACGTCATAAGACGCTATTTTTTTTTCTAACTTGTTAGACAAAAGGCAAACTAATTATTACTGACTCTAGCAACATTTTCCCTAAACAAAAAAAAAAAAAAAAAAAGAAAAAAAAATTTAAAAAAAAATAAAAAAAAAAAAAAAAAAAAAAAAAAAAAAAGAAAAAAAAATTTAAGAAACAATAAAAAAAAAAACAACAAACAACAACAACCAAAGACAACTTTAAAACGTCATTAATTAAAAACATCTGCAGTTTAGATGTCAAAATATGAAAATAAATCTTCATTTATAAAGATAATAAAGTAATTTTTTTTCAGGGTATTAATATGTTTCATAATGGGGATTACTATAATGTATTATTTTTTTTCAAATTTAGTCAAATGTATTATAAAAATAGTTAGCATTGTTAATGCTATGAAAAAATGTGTCATTTCATTTTTCATAATTTGAATATAAATGATGTTCATTGTTTTCTTTGCAATTTATTATGCTACGTTTATTTATTTTTTTTGTTCATAATTTTTTGTTTGTGTGTGTATAGTTTAGCATGACTTTTATATTAGCATTTCTTTTAATATCAAAAGCATTGTTTTTAACTTTGTACTAAAAACCTTTTTTGTTCACAATTTAATGTATTCTATTCTACCCAATATACACATCGTGGTCCGATACTAAATTGGACAAACTAACAACTGCTGCTGCCTTTTATTGAACATTGAAATTAAGCACTATTTAAAAAAAAAATAATAATAATTTGTCGCTTATAACAACACATTTATAATAATTTTTGTAAATCTTTCGTTTCCCAAGTGATCCCGATCTCAGAGAGATCCCAATCGGATCCCGTTTTCCGAAATCCGTTTTTGCATGCATCCCTGTACCCTGAGGGATCCCGATCCTGATTGGATCCCTATATCGCTACTAGTAGAATCTAATTTCCGGATAGAATCCAAATCCCAGTTCAATGTCGCTCTTGTTAGTATCCCGTTTCCTTGTTCTATTCCAATTCCTCTTGATCCGAATTCTGGTGGGTTCCCGATCCTATCGGTAATATGATCCCATTGGTATCCCGATCGCAGTAGGATCTAGATGTAGGTGGGATCGCGATACCAGTGGGTTCTAGATCTCGTCGATATCCCAAAATCTTGGAGAGCCAGACCCCAAATGGATGCTGGTTCCGGGGTTATCTCAATTTACGGAGGGGGGCGAGTTTATCGGAGGGATCCTCTCCTCTGATGGCATCCAGTTTCCTGATAGGATATCGATACCAGTTTGATCCCGTTACACGATGGGATCGCGTTACAGGTGAATTCAGTTTACAGTTAAAACTTGTTAATATTTCAAAAAAGCTTCCAGATCCCGTTATATATCTTCGTTGAAAAATAACGAAATTTCAGAACAGTCTAGATTTAAATTTAAAATCCTACATGAAACGTGTTAACAATAATGTTCTACTTAATTATTTTTCTAACACAAAAATTGTACAAGCAAATGTACTGCTGTAACAATATTACACTGAAGTTGAAAGAGGGGCCCTAGTTCCATAATTGTATTTATTTAGTTTTGCCTGAGGGGGGGGGGGCTGTAACAAAAATATTTAAATAAATAATAATGTTAACATTTTAAATTTGTTCAAAATCTAATGAAATAGCTTTTTTTCAAATATCGAATTTATAAAAAAAAAACGAGCTCGTCACTGAATGGGTTTGATAATATTAGCCTTAAATCGACCATATTTCTCATCGAACAACGAAGGGTATTATAACCAAGCTTGCTCTATATACATCAATTCGCATAGGACATCTGGATTTGTCTAAGCCTATTGATATTTTTATTATTCATATAAGGAGAAATGAAATATTGCCATATTCGAATGGATGTTATGAGTTTAGTACCCTCTGAATATTTATAACCCAGCGTATGTGCACTAAGTTTGGTTACGATGGATAAACCTGCGTATGTGCACTAAGTTTGGTTAAGATGGATAACCCAGCGTATGTGTGCTAAGCTTGGTTAAGATGGATAACCCAGCGTATGTGTACTAAGTTTGGCTAAGATGGATAACCCAGAGTATGTGTACTAAGTTTGGTTAAGATGGATAACCCAGCGTAGGTGTGCTAAGTTTGGTTAAGATGGATAACCCAGCGTATGTGTACTAAGTTTGGTTAAGATGGATAACCCAGCGCGTATGTGTACTAAGTTTGGTTAAGATGGATAACCCAGCGTATGTGTACTAAGTTTGGTAAAGATGGATAACCCAGCGTATGTGTACTAAGTTTTGTTAAGATGGATAACCCAGCGTATGTGTGCTAAGTTTGGTTAAGATGGATAACCCAGCGTATGTGTACTAAGTTTGGTTAAGATGGATAACCCAGCGTATGTGTGCTTAGTTTGGTTAAGATGGATAACCCAGCGTATGTGTGCTAAGTTTGGTTAAGATGGATAACCCAGCGTATGTGTACTAAGTTTGGCTAAGATGGATAACCTAGCGTATGTGTACTAAGTTTGGTTAAGATGGATAACCCAGCGTATGTGTACTAAGTTTGGTTAAGATGGATAACCCAGCGTATGTGTACTAAGTTTGGTTAAGATGGATAACCCAGCGTATGTGTACTAAGTTTGGTTAAGATGGATAACCCAGCGTATGTGTACATATATAAACTTTAATGCAAGTTCAGCACAAACTTATAAATTTGGGTAAACTCAGAGAATGAACAAGTATCAAAGTACAACTTTTTGATATGGGGCACTCATAGTGTTGTCTTTTTTGATGGAGTCGTCAAGTAAACACCAGCTGTTTCCTAAAAGTTTCCAATGTTGATTATTTTGCTTTCTAAGAATGACTCAATGTCTCAAATCTTCTAATTACTCACCTAGATCAATCAGACACACAACAATTGTGTAAATAGAAGTAAAGCGAGATAGAAAAGTAACATAATTTGAGGATGTGACTAATTTTCAGAGTGTTTGACAGCCTTAACTTTTAAGTAGATTAATAGACACTTTTCTTTATTTTCCATGTATTTATTTCGCATTCTTCTTTTTAATATTTGTAATCCAATGAAAAAAACAACAACTGTGTAACATTTGCTATTGAATGTATGTATTATTATATGTGGCAGCAATATATTTTAACACATGTCATGTTCACATATAATATAGTTTTAAAGATATTCCTGTAGTTTAAAAAAAAAATTAAAATACACAGTGAAATAATATATTATGTCGTTTACATTTTCAACGGGTTAATTTGTTGAGAATGTAACATAAACATCTGTACTGAACAAACACATTATTATTAAAATTTATATAATTGTTTTAATGGCTTACATTATATATATATATATATATGTATATATATATATATTTATATTTATATTTTGTATATTATTTTTATATTATATATTCTAATTAACTGTAACTATCTTGTGTGCACCTTTTTGTATTGAATTTCCGATATTGCATGGTCTAATATCTGTATTCCCGATTTTACCTGTATCTTTAATATCTAAAAGTTTAAAAAAGGTGTTGGTACATGTCTTGTCAAATGTGTAAGTATTTTTTTAATGTTCTCGGAATGTCTTTATAATCAATATTTACATACCATTATATTTACAATAGATAATCAAAAATCTTTTACAACACTCAGATGTAATTTGTAAATGAATAACTTAAGTTCAATACTTCCATGTTATATGATATACGTATAGAGATAACAATGATGACTTGGAATAAATATGTCTAGAATGAATGTGTTTGTCACTTTGTTTTTGTTTTCTTGTAAAAAATTAAAAAAAATATGTATAATGTGAGGTAGTTCTCTTGATTTTCTTTGTACCAAATGATATGTTAACAGTATTGTTTTAATGCTCGGAAGTATTTATATATTTACGAAATAACAAATATATTGTATTGAAAAATCCATATCGAACACAGTCACGATTCGACATCGTCTTATCATGAATATTATATGTAGCTAATTGTCAAGGTACATTTTAAAATGAGAAGAGAAAAAGAATGAATTATGGGAATTTATTTTCCAAACAAGATTTTTTACAATTATTTTGTGTGTGTGTGAACATGGAATAATTCTTTTTAAAAAAATCATGAGTCTATTAATATTTTTCTTACTTAAACTGCAATAAACATCACGTATCATGACACAAATTATCTTATCGACTGTATCACAAACAATTAAAGTTTTGGAATTGACGTTTTATTTTCTAAAACCTAATGATTGACAATGCAACGATGCCATAACTTGTATAATAATATACAAAATGTTGAAGTTGTTCAAATAAAAATTCAAAAAATCTTTTGAGATACAATTTTATAGGAACAACGTATCCAATACATGCATAAAAATATTATTTTTTTTTATCAGGAAATGTATCGAGTTCGGTATTTCAGGTATCGTTTATGCCCATCTTAATCTATTATACTTGTGTGATATATATTTTGCTTTGCTTTTTGAAAAATGCAAGTATTATACCCCTTTTAAAAAAAAATACCTGCAGGTCCATTAGAAACATATCACAATAGTTTGATACTGATTTCCATCGTCAATACACTTATTAAATTTATTAGAAAAAGAAAAAACAACTTTGACGTCATTTAAGGTAGTGATTGTATCATAATACACTAGAATAAATGACCCGATATTATCGGCATACTAATGGTAGGTTCTTTGCGATAATTTCTAACTGCTATTGAAAAAAAATCATTATAATCCATAACTTAAAAAATATAACGTTTTTTTTACGTTTGTAACATCATTAAGTCTTGAGAAGTATTTATCTGTTACATATTATACACCTAACATACTCCCGTTCACGCTCCTAAACTACTTTTCCCCCTTTAAACATGACCTTAAATTACCCAGTCTAACTTATCACTCATTACATCACTTTTGTCACTAAAGAAGTTAAATGAGGGACAATACTTCGCAATCATTACGACTTATCATTAATGCCAATCTCATGCCATTAGAAATGTGTGATATGTAGTTTGCCTTGATTTTTTTTTTAAAAAGTACACTAAGTATCCATTCTTAAAATTAAATGCAGATCCAGTAAAATAAAATGGATATTGAATTATAACTTTTAATCTTGGATACATTGATTAAAAACACATTCATCAAAAAAACATGTGTGAATTATTTTGGTTTCTTAATTAATAATTTGGGAACTAATACTTTAACTCAATTGTAAGGTCGAGACTTAGAAGAGAAAAATAATTAAAAACGTCTGTTAGCAGTATACGTTATCAAGGAATTCACGTTCATTATGCATTGAATGTATATTATATATATATATATATATATATATATATATATATATATATATATATATATATAAA
>CAXITT010000436.1:275498-325498 GCA_964033795.1 Lymnaea stagnalis
GAGACATAGAAGAGAAAAATAATTATAAACGTGTGTTAGCAGTATATGTTATAAAAAAATTCACATTCTTTATATATATAATATATATTATATATATATATATATATATATATATATATATATATATATATATATATATAAATATATATAAAGAATTGAAAGATGACAAGCAAAAAGCAGCAAGTTTTTTTTCTTTTCCCCGTTATTCCTATCTGGTATTTTTATTGTTTACAATAGCTTTATATCAATCATCAATACTTATTATTTAATAATAACAAAATTTACACACCACGTAAACGGATTAAATCTTGAGTACCACACGAGGTCAGCATTAATGAAAGTAGGACAACGACTCATGAAACTGCTCTATTAGTTCCATGATAACCATATCAAATATGAGTAATTAGAATGATACGAAACAAATTATCACCTTTTAATAACATGTTACTTTTTTCTTATAAAAAAGGCGTGTTTATATGTATAGTAACCACGGTTAACATTACTGATACAACATTGGCTCTCTGTTAACTTTGTATATCTAAAATAATTTCAAGGGTGACTTTGCTCCCATGAAATATTGTCAACTGCCTCCATAACGCTATTAAATGGTTTTGCTTTTGCAAACAATAACAAAAACAACAACAAAAAATTGTGTGACCCTGTGTTCTTCAGCATGTAAATGATCTTATGAAATGAGTAAAACAAAGTAAGATTAAACCTGAAAAAAGGAACGCAATTAAACTACGAACATGTCGTCAGCGAACAAACAACAAAAAAAAATTAAAAAATAATAATATAAAATATTAAAAAACACGTAGCTGAAAAGTAGTCTCCGAAAAGGCGGCAAATATTATGCTAACCTGACTGCAGTCTTTCCCCTTATTACCCTATAAATGATCTTATCTTGTTTATCTCTTCTAAATCAATTTAAAAAAAAAAAAAAAAAACTTTCTTTCTAGGAATTACAAGGGTTTGTGCTTTCAGTCATGTACCCTTACGGAGTCTCATCGCCGTATCCAACATGTGAACAGAAGCACAAAACATAAACATATTGTTTATCTCTTCAAAAACAATTTAAAAAAAAAAAAAAAAAAACTTTCTTTCTAGGAATTACAAGGGTTTGTGCTTTCAGTCATGTACCCTTACGGAGTCTCATCGCCGTATCCAACATGTGAACAGAAACACAAAACATAAACATGGCTGTTTCAGCGATGTTGTTCCTGGTGGTCCTTTCAACACACTGTGGTACCGCTTTTTTACACTTGCATTAACTTTTTCTTTTTTCAAGTGTTAACTTTAATCTATATAACAATCAATCCGCCAATATAATCTAGTATTCACATATTTTTATATGTTTTAATGATGTAACCCCCACCATGTATTTACAAATAAGTTACTTTTTCATGTATACTATTTTAATGTTTTTTTAAGAAAAAAAGAAAAAAAAAATTCATTTCAAAATTAACTAGTAATATTTTCCATATTAAAATGGAAACAAGCGTTTGGTTTATATTATAGATCTAACCTTAAGTAGTTTCCATTGTCCCAAAATTAAAGAAATGTTTGAAGCTATAACCATGCTATAGATTTCTAGATTATGGAATGTGGTGAATATGCATTAAATGTACACCTTATTTTGGCGTGCATGTAAATAATCATTGTCATATCACATTTTGTGTTATATATACCATATCAAACGTATCAATGATTCTGTTTATTATTATTTATTTTTTTGAAGTCATTGCATTGTTGTTATTCATACACAACAGGTTGTTTGATGGCTCAGAAGATACATATCTTCAAGATGAGACAGGAGGATTGTCAAACCAAGTGCACGAGCGGATTATTAGCCTCCATGGACAAGTGTGGTTTACACTATAGCATTGTATTTGATGAGACAGTGCCAGACACAGCGTCCTTAACCTTTCAAATAATGAATAAATCTAGTGATAACTACGCGTCTGTAAGAATCAACAATGTGTGTGCTATTTAATGGCTGTGTTAATTATAGTAAATCTAAATTATTAAATATTTTTCATATATATTTTAAAAAAATGATAAGTATTAATTTTAAAATAACATGGGAAGTTCCAGTTGATTATTAAAGTATTGCATTTTTAAAACTAGAAATAAATATATGAATCAAAGTGTGACATAATAAGCTGTAATACTCCATTGACATACTTTTCTATTATGAAATCATAATTTTTTAATAAATAAAATACATTGTATAATACAAAAAAACAGTAAAAAAAAATTATGTTTTAATTTCTCAAATTAACTCTATAGGAATATTTAAATGTTAAATACTTTTAGATGTATTTCAGTATAGAAAACATGCATTTGGCGAAATTGGGAAATATTGCGTTTTTCCAGATTTTTGATCTGCGCCTAATAACTGATTGCATTGGCTTCAAGGAAAGTGCTGCATTATATTGCACGCAGACTGATGTCAATGTTTTCAACATAACAATTAACGCAACGAGTCTCTCGAATTTAAACGAGGCTAAGATAAGAGCGTACTACTCTTCAGATATGAAACATAGAGTATACAGCGAGATCCAGACTTTGCCACGGATGTACGGTAAGAATTATGTGAGGAAAAACCCCACATTAAATACACTTCATTTACAATGCAAGGATGGTACTATATTTTGGATCAGCAACTTAAACTTTACGATAGAAAGTTAATACGAAAATTCAACAAAAAACATTTTTTTAACAATTAATCTTTATGTTTCTAATACAACAAAATGATGTGTCTTTACACTAGTCCTGATTTTAAAAAGTTCGTTTGCTGCACCTTTTTACTCTAAAACTTGTCTACTAAACAAATTTCGTGAAAATAAATAAAACAAGGAAAAAAAACAACTTTTTAATGAATAGAATGTATGCAAAATATAAAAGTCTTTTGTAGTAAAATTTTAATTAATATATTTACAATAATAAATAAAGATTATATATGTAAATCTTTAACATTTTTTATGATCATATTTTCAAAATTAGTTTTTCGCAATGAAAACGTTTAATTTTCTTAAATGTTTTGGTTATAAATAAGAATTTAAAAAAGCGGATATAAATAAATTTTAGCAAATTTGTGCCATTACAATAATTTATAATAATAACAAATGTTAAACCTTACCCAGATTTTGTAATTTGAATTTACTTTATTATATCTTTGTGTGTATACAGTAATGCCAACTAATTCATGATTACATGCTGTGTAATTACAGAGCCCACTGATGCAACCGGAATATTAAGTATAAATGGAAGAAACATTTCTAATGAGCAGATGTCTTGTTACCAAACAATTAAAACTCTGGATTTAGTTCTAGAGTTCACATGTTACAGTCCTGCCACTCCATGTGTGATAGAGATACAGATTAACAACTCAACCGTAGCCCACAGCAGAGACGATTATGCCGTGTTTAAAGAAGTATACGAGAGCAGAAGTGAATTGTTTGTTGATATAAAGTTTGCTTCATGCAGCCTAGGAGGACGGTACAACACTATCGGCTGCACAATTTTGATGAGTACGTCTTAATTTATTTTTCGTATACAATATTGGTTGGTTCTTAATTTACACCTGCCGTAACAGGAAGTTAATCAGCGGTTATTTTGAAAATAAAAATTTGATCAAATTAATCGTTTGTTAATTTAAAATAAATACTTTGCTAACAAGTGAATTATATTTACAAATAGTATATCTGCGGTAAGATACATGACATATAGACTTCGAACAGAAGAATATGAAACAATTGATACGCCAATGTCTTCTATACTAAATAATCATTAGAGCTTGTAAATAACATTGCTAATCTTATATGAAATCAATTGGCTTTGTAAAACTTTGTAAAAATAGAAGTATTTTTAGAACCTAAGAAATATCATTTCGTAAAATTGGCTAACTTTAACCAAAGCAAACATAAAAAAGAACAAAGAAACAAATACTTTTTTTTTTTTTAAAAGACAAAAACACAAATTTAACCATTGACTTTGTCACAAACGTTTGGACTGATCCATTCAACTCCTTTAAATGACAGTTTTGAGAACATTTTCAGTAGGTTTATAACAATATTTTACACGTTTTAACACATTCATAGATGCATGTAAATTCACATCGTGATGTCCCTTTTTAGTGCAAGAATTAAAACAGTCTTCTGAAGAGGGAACATCTCATCACGTTTTAGTAATCTCAATTACAGTATCAATAGTTTTAATTATTGTTATGGCTACAGCAATCGTTTTTGTTTACAGGTAATTACGTTCTTATCAATCTATTAAATATTGTTGTGTTATTATTCAAAAGCTTATTTGTAAAGTAAATATTTACAAATTAGAAAGTCGTATAGTAGAAACAATGATGTACACTGAAGGTAAATAGTTTTCGTTGATTCCTACATGATGTCTGAACGCATATTATTGCGTTTTTGGAATACTCAATTTTTAAAAATACAATTTAAAAATCTTAGGAAAAAAAAACTATTTATTAAAATATATTGATGCTTCAATCGTATAGTTAAAAATGTTATTACAAAATAAGAGCAATTTTTAAGAGCAAGGTATCCATAACTTCACTGCTTTAGTTTTCGCAGCATATAATGGACATTACTTGATTGCAGAAAATCGATGAAATAATGTGGCCGGCTTAGACAGAATTAAACAAGTTGCAATTTTTTTATGCTAGCGTCTAAAAGGGAGTTATTTTTAAAAGCAGTTTTTTTTTTATAATTTATCGGAACAATTTTAAAAAAAACAACAAACAAACAAACAAAAATAAATAAATAAATAAATAACTTACAATTGGAATAAATGTTTTACATGCAGACATTTAATAATTCTTTTCATGCATACATTTTTCCCTAGAAGATACAAGAAAAGAAAACCGGTAATTATGTCTATGTAATACTATTTATAAAGCACCAAAGATATCTGCGTTGATTCTGTCTATTAAAAAAAATAAAAATAAACATAATCACACATCATGAACGTTTATTGAATAGATCTACACATACAATTTGGAATCATTTCATAAAAGTTAATGAAAGATATAATTTTAATATAATAAATACGTGCTTTTGAACTTGTCGTTTTCAGAGGTATAAACATGAAGACAATAAACAACATGAATCATTACTTGGAAAAACAAAGGTAATTTGATGAAACTACTCCGGTGTGAAAATAGAAGATTTCTCCATGTTTCGAAACATACTATAATATTTTGTGATTTATTGGTGTGTTTGTTTAAATAAATATTATGAAAAAGACTTTTGTTCTTTTTTAGTATATAGCTATTTAAATAGCATGTTTTGGATGTATTGCATACCAATGCACATGTTCTGCCTTCTTCTTCTATATCTTAAGGGCCCACGATCAATTTATTGATCATTTTGGCTCCTATAGTTCATATATATTTGTTTTGTATTATTATTTTTATGTTATTTATTTTTTAACTTGATTATATTTGTTAAAATCTATGTACAGAGGGTTGAGCCCAGCCCAAGGTTGGGGTATTGCGCTATATACAACTTCTTATAAGAGTAATATATTTCCAAAACAGTTATACTTATCCTTTAAATTGTTATCTATATAGCTTTGCCCTATAACGTAAGCAGTTGTGTTTACCTTGATATTAATATATGTATAAAATGAAACATCAGTTAATCGTTTCATTCCAAGAAACCCAATAGGAAACATATGATTTACTATCGTTAATATTTTCTTTTTTCTGTGTTGTTTAACTCTTTCCGCCTTGTAATCTATTCAATTTAAGATAACCAAGTCCAAGATGGCGAGAACAGAATCTAGTGTTAATGATGAAGATCACGAAGGCTGGACACCGTTAATGTTGGCAACGAACAATGGAAAATTGGACATTGTTGCCATGCTTGTAGAAGACGGAGCCGATGTCAACCACAGAAACAAGCAAGGATGCACCTCGCTGATGCTGGCATCTCAAAATAACTATTTCAATATTGTCAACTACCTGATAGAGAACGACGCATCGGTTAATCAACAGGACAATCAGGGGTGGACAGCTCTGAAGATAGCCACTGAGAAGGGGCATTCAAAAATTTGCGATTTGCTCATTAAGCAAAAGGCTGATGTAGTAGAGAAGAAGGCTGAACATTGTTCGCTTGACAGAAAGGTTTCGAACAGCATCCTTGCAAGAGATTTACTGATAGCTAATAACAAATTATCGGTTAAAAATGAAAATCACCGCGTGCTGCCGCTAACAAACAGGTGTGTGCATATTCCAGAGTATCATAGGAAGCATAATGACGAAACGGCTGTGGGAGACGAAAGGGCGATTGAGCAGAATGTTGCAAGCGATGGTTATAACACACATGTTCAAGATAAAATGGACCAAATAGAAAATGGTGATTTAGATCCTAAGAGTAATGTTACAGATTTGATACAGTCTGCCCTAAGAGGAGATATTAGTGCTGTGCAGCGTGTTGTTGATGATGGTGTCGATGTCAATGGACAGGATGAACACGGAATAACAGCATTAATGGCTTCAGCATACCAAGGAAACTTAGAAATCATGGAAATCTTTTTTAAATGTAATGTCAATGCCAATGCAAAGAATCACAATGGTTGGACGGCTCTAATGATTGCGTCTCAAGTTGGAGAAACAAAGGCAGCAAATTGTTTGCTTGTTAATGGGGCGGGCATTGAATTGGAGCAAGAAGATGGCTGGACGGCTTTAATGTTTGCATCATGTTATGGACATTACGTGATTGCAGAGATGCTTTTGAATCGTGGTGCATGTTTCGACAAGAAAGAAGCAAGTGGATGGAATGCTCTCATGCTGGCGTGCCTGAAAAACCACAAGAAAATTGTTAAAATGTTGATTGAGAAAGGGGTTAATGTGAATGAAAAAGACGTCACAGGTTTGACGGCCTTGATGATCGCCTCTCAGATAGGATCCACGAAAATTGCAGAACTTCTCCTTGATGGAGGGGCCAACGTTGGGGACAGAGATACTTCGCGTCGGACTCCGTTAATGATTGCTTCACATAACGGACACACTGAAACGTCTGCATTGTTAGTTGATAGGGGAGGAGACAGGAACGAAAAGGACAATGCCGGCTGCACTTCTCTTATGATAGCTACGGAAAACGGACACACAGACACTGTTGATGTGCTTATTCAAAAAGGATGTGACATAAATACCACAGATGAAGCTGGTTGGACGGCTTTGATGATTGCATGCCAAAGTGGCCATAACGTCATTGCCAACTTGCTGATTAGGAGTAAAGCTAGGGTTGAATCTGTAGACAATTCCGGATGGACTTCTTTAATGATTGCAGCTCAAAATGGACATACCGAGATTGTTGAAATGCTCGTCGACAAAGAAGCTGATGTTGACAGAAAAGACCCCCATGGCTGGGCGCCGGTTATGATCGCTGCCCTGTGTGGCCATGCCGAAACTGTAGCGAAGCTTACTGAAAAGGGTGCTTCAGTCAACACAACTCAAAGTGACAAATGGACACCGTTGATGCTGGCTGCCCAGAATGGTCACCAAGAGACAGTTGGAGTTCTTCTAGCTCATGGCGCTCGTATGGACAAAATGAATAAGGATGGGCTGACTGCTTTAATGCTTGCGTCTGACATGGGACATGCTAAAACTGTGAAGATAATATTAAACATGATGAGTAATGTAAAAAGTTATAAAAAGTAGCGAATAAGTAAAAGTCTATCATGTAATATCGAGAATATGTGAGAAAAAGTGAACAACATTAAGAGCTTATAAGAAATTTAAAAAAATATATGGACCAGAGAAGAAATTCTTCTAGGTAACTTTCTCAATCTTAATAAATGTTAACACATTGAATAACTCTCAAATTATAAATTGACTTTTATTGATAAGAAATTTATATTTTCTAATTTGATTAGTAGAATCTTAACTTTGTATGATGTTTAAATAATATTATTGTTATATTGTAAATTTGAAGAAAGTTATGGAGAAAAACAAATGATTATAAACTTGTTGAAATTTTACTCTCCTGAAAGTCATTGAATTTAATTGATGTACACGATCATACTGTAACATACTGGAGTCGATTACATAATTTAATAACGTTTTATCTGTCCACAATTTGTAAAACAAAAGAGCATTTTGTTAATTCATTTTTGTTTTGTTTTAAACATATTAATCTTTTAAAATCACATTTGTCCGGTATTGTATCTTTACAGTTTTAATTTTAAACAGCTAAATGATAGAAAATAAATGTTGTATTGTATCAAAAAGATTTTTATTGTAGTTAGTTTTTGTGCTAATTTAAAAGGAAACGGTGAATTGGTTTTTCGACCAAAAAATACTTCATATGAAAATGTTTAAATAATTATTATTAATCATACTGTACGAGAAATAAAGTCAAAGTTCAATAACACTATTAAAGAAACGAAACTTAGTTGAAGTATGATACATTACTTGATTACTGCGTAGTTATATATTTTTTATGGCAATTTAATGTCTTTTTTTGCTTTAAAGACTCGACGAAGTATACACATAAAAATAATAGGTTCATAATATGAAATTTAAAAAAACGTATCTAAACAAGAATCATTTATAATTAACATGGCGAGCCTAGGCTTTCTTATGTTGATATCATGAAGTGTTCATAATTAATCATTATAATTGCAATTTAATTTTTAATTCAATTTCACATGAATGGTCGCCTAGGGGCCTGAATTAGGTAACTAGCTTGGTAATAATTGTTTACCGAAGTATATAAAATCACCTTTTAGATGTTCCATACAATATCTAAGTCGATAGAATTCCAAATTGTGTATATGATAAAATGTGTATGACTCATCCTTAAAAAATAGTCTTCTTTAGTTGAAACATCTGTTTTATATAATATAAAACTAGAGCCAAGACTTCAAACGTACTTCAAATTCAGTTATGATGACTAAGTGCTGAGACGATTTGCTGAATTAAAAAAAAATTAATGAATTCATAGAATAACGAGTAAAATAAATAGAGTATTTACTTGAATTACTTTAACTAGAACATCTACACATGGAGACGTTACATATAACTTTAGACCTTTTTGTTGATATTAGAAAACAGTGATAAAGAATGTTTAACTCGCTTACCAGCTGATTAGACAAAGCAAAAAAAAACTTTTGACCTTAGAGACGCGAACTCTTATCCGGTCTTTGCTTCCGACAATGTTTTTATAACTCACGCACGTATTTTTATTTAATTGTCCATTTATCCAGAAAACCTTGACTAAAATTTGTTTATTCAAGGCAATACATGATTAGTGTTTGATATTGTCAATACTGGTTGGTAATTCTGATTGAAATGGCATGTAAAATAAATCCTTTTTTTTAAAAAATGCGATATTGATTGTAATAAATGGTGAGATGCCAGTCATGATGACGATTTATTGAAATGGTTTCTATTTAAAAGAAAAATTCATGCGTTGCTGAGATTGTGTAAATTGGAAGAAACTCATTATGGGCCATAGAAAATGCCTAGATCTGCAGATCCGGATGGTCTAAGCAATCATTTAGGAGTAATCGGGAATTAACTGAGCCACGTCTCACACGACATTACTCAGATGATGGATGCAGTACGGCGCAGCCCGTGGCGGAGACGTACGGCACTGCTGCTAAACGCCTATTCAGACATGCCTGTGATCTTTTTTTAACAAAACGGATATGGCCAATGATTTCAGTTTCATTTTCGGCCCTATTGATAGTGAATACCGCAAGAGGAGCCGAATATTTCTGTCTTCTTCAATACAGTTAAAGTTAGCTGTATTTATTTATACGTTAAAAAAAAATGAAATCAAAAGCTTACATGAAATAATATAATAAAAATAATTTCGACTTTTTAATATTGTATTAGTTTTATACTATTGATCTCATTCCTTAACAAATAAAAAAAGAAGATCGTATGGAATTTAGAACATTTCTGAATATAAGGAATGTCCTGTGTGATATTTATGGAGTCATGAACAAAATATAATCTATTCAAACGAACATTAATATGAAGCGGAAAAATCTGCATTGCTTTGAACACGAACGTTAGAAATACTAAACCATTGTTAGAGCGTACTTTAATTTAAGTTAAAAGTAATTGTCACTGAATTTTTAGTTAACGAAATGTTAGCGATAAATGAAAGAGAGAACCCTCACAATGTATTTACCCCTCGAATAATTAATAGTGCATAGCTGATAGCTATAGCAAATCAGTGATGATGTTTCGATCGTTACAGTATTTTGCTTTACAGCGAAATGTTGTTATTGAAGAACTGCTGCGCTTTAATAAAAACACACTCCGCCATACATGTCAGTGACTGCCTTTCAAATATCAATAAACTATTAAATCGTTCATCTGATACCAAGATTACGTAATTGAGGAAAAAACAGTATTTGTCTAAAAAGCAAGCGCATCCCAATATAATGTTGGCCCTATTGTTTATGGTGTTCCTCATAACTTCATGATCCCAGGTGTGTCTATCAAGTTGGATCATAAAAACAGGTGGGAATGTTTATCACCTCAGTTGTAAAGGCCATGTGATACTGTGTAATACATTTGAATTTGGCTAGCAATAGCGCCTTGCAAAGTAAACATTTCTTGTTGTAGTAGTACAATGAAAAGCAGCTGTTACATGTTTTTGAAAGTTAGATCAACGGCCTTTTATGTATTTAATGTTTTTAGACTCAAAATAGTAAATAAAGTGTATTCTATTTACCAAAATATCAAACAATATTTTATTTGGTTTACTAAATTTAAAAAACAATATTTCTGATGAAATTCTCCACCACCCTCTAAGGGGACACCATTGTTCTACAAAAGCTCCCAAGCCTTTAGCTCCCATTTTGCAATCAACCTTAAGAGGCGATGTTAACACTTTAGGAACAACATGATTAAAATATGCAACAAATTATACCTTTGTAGTGTTTAGCACAACAACGTTGTAAGCCGCTTTTTGTATCACAATGTTAATATTTTTATTTTTTTTTTTTTTTTAAATTACTAGCTAAATTATGTCCGTTAAATTTGCTAAAGTAACAATAAATCCTATTACGTTTAGTTATGGAACAATAGTTGTTAATATTTTTATATACATTTTGAGTAATATAAAAAAAACTTGATTTTTAGTGTTTACCAAAACAACGTTGTAAGCCGCTTTTTGTATCACAATGTTAATATTTTTATTTTTTTTTTTTTTTTAAATTACTAGCTAAATTATGTCCGTTAAATCTGCTAAAGTAACAATAAATCCTATTACGTTTAGTTATGGAACAATAGTTGTTAATATTTTTAGATACATATTGAGTAATATAAAAAAAAATTGGATAGATAACATATATATGTTATCCAATTCAATGTAAATTTCAAATTGTCCACGCTTTTTTTATTGTGGCTTATTTGAATTTCCCTTAGGTGCATTCAAGTAGGTAACTTTATTTAAACAGGTGTTTCTTAAATTTACAGAAAAATCTATGAACATATTTATTACTTTAATGAATCTTATTTTCTTGTATGTTTCAAAACCTTTAACATTGATATTGTAAAATTGGGTTTTAAACTTAAAATTTCATTTTGTTTAAAAAATTGTTTTGCCTGAATTTACTTTAAAATTTAAGAAAAAAGCGTTTGCCTAATCAAAAAGGCACAATCGAAAGCGATTACTGCTAACTTAAATTGCATAAATATATCAGTTTAAAGTAATTACAATAGATAATAAATCAATTAAACCCAACAAATTATTATTCCCAAAAAAATTATAACACTAAAAAATCCTGCATTTCATTATAAAGTTTTCTTTCTTCAGAACAAACTTCATGTACGTAAAAAATCAATACTTAAAATCAAGTGTAAGCAAACATTTTATAAATAGGTTATTAATGATCATATTTTGTATTCGAAAAATGTATTTCCACATCACTATACACTTTTGTTTTGGTTTAACTTAAGGATACCAAGTGACGTAGTTATCGGAAATTATCTGTTATTGTTAAATAGGCGTTTGCAGAATTCAGAAACCAACACAAATTAATCTCAGGGAATCTTTGCTAAAGTAGCGCACCATGTACTTTTAAAACATTGTCTCAAAAGCGATCCTCTAATCACTTTTTTTTTAAAATTATAAGTTCCTTTATCTATACCAACTATTTAAAAAAACAAAAAAAAAACGCTCCTTTTAGAAACCTCCGTTTATTTAAAATAAAATACGATTTTATTAGGAATATGCTTAGCATCAAAAGTTCAATAAATGGAAACACAAATTTATTAATGAAATCAAAGGACCACATTTAATCTCCTTCGGTCTATCCTTTTTTTAGAACCTGTAAAATTTAATATACAGAATATGATAGAAACTTTGAGTATTTCAAGATTTCACTTAAAACTATTTCCGTTTGAGTATCGCAAGGGCCAGCAAAGCCAGTGGCGTGACTATTGTTGGTTGCACCCGGTGCGGTAAACTCAGTGTGTAACATAACCCCCCCCCCTCTAAATGATGGATTTCTTCTTGTCAAATTAAGTCCCCAGTATAACAAAAACTGTAAACACAACTTTTTGTTATAGTTATTTTTACATTAAGTTTGATTTGTTTAAAATGTTCTCTTCCTGATCATCAAAGCTGCAAACATGTCAATCACTTGATCAAAATTAATGTCCTTCCCTTCAGCGTATCACTTTCAATTGATAGCAGAGCCAGATCAGAAAACCTTTGCTTGGCCTTTTCCATTGTGGATCGTAAATAGTTATTAATAGAACTTAGTTCTTAATAGCTCTTCTCACATGAGGCCACAGACACACAAATCGTAGGAAATAATTGAAGGATTAGTGAGAGTATTGGAAAATATTCTAGGAAATCCCATTCAGCTATGAAATTCAAAAAATAAATACTGTCCAGGCCATGTCTTTGTGAAATTTAATATCAGCTGCCTTTAGGTATCTTCATAGCAATATTTTTTTTTTTTTAAATTTCATCTTCTGATAACTCATGATAGAAATAGGTTAATTTTGGAACGGACACAAATAACTCTTCTTTACTGGCTGATATTGGACTCTTGGGTTCAACAGCCCCAAACATATCTGCTAATTCCTTGATCGCTGGTTTTATTATCTGGAGTTTAGAATAAAAGCGACCAATACCTGCAGCATCTCCTCACTGTTTTCTTATCACAGAGAGAGTTCAGCTTCTATTAATTGATCTTCTGCTATTCACTTCTTCATCCTTAATTTTCTCTCTACCGAAATTCCATATTGGTCTGATTTTTAAAGTGCCTTTTTAATACCATGTTCCACCAAGTGGCAGCACTTTTCGAGCAGAAACAATCTTAAGGCCTCTTGGTGTGTCACCACTTTGTTAAAAGTAAAGCCTTTAGACTGCCGATACTGCTGTGTAAGATTACCTTCCTCAAGTAGATCACCCCAATGGTAAAGGTTGCAGATAAACGTGAAATTACAGACAATGTGTAAAAAAACCTTGTGCTACACCGCTTGTATCGACATTTAAAGAGGATTAGACAGAGCTTCTAACGCCGCAAAATTAATCAAAATTATTTTCACTGTTTCAACAGCAACATAATGAGTACTCCAACGCGTTGTTGACAGTCTTTTCAACGACATTCCCGTGTGTTCAATTAGAATATTTTATTGATTAGTGGATGAAGGAAAGAAGGAACCTTTTCTTTCAAGAGTACTGATAAATTTTAATGTAATACGTGAAGCATGTTCTGCAAAAGAGTGTTGATCACACAAGTTAAGCGAATGGCCCACACATCCATTAAAATTTGCTTTCTTTACCTTTTTTACCGAAGGGCCTAAACACCTCAATTGATTCCAGACACTGTGGCAGCATTATCGTAACCTTGAACTATGAAATACATTATGTCTAGTCCATCACAATTTGGAATGCAAGAATGGCAGGACTCAAGGCATCAGCTTTTTTTCCCTCTTAACGCGAAAATCCAAGAAACACTTCTCTCACTTCAACTTTTCCATTGTAGATTTTCACATAACTGATCACTTCACAAATCTGGTCATTGTGTGATAAATCTGGTGTACTTTCGAAAATAATTCCAAAATACCTCGTAGCCTTTATTTCCGTGATAAGCATCTCCTTCTCAACATTTCCATGGACATTTCTGGTTCTGGCTCTGGTAATGTTCGTTGCTGCATCCATGTACTGGCATCTTTGCAACGGTTGGGTGTATGATGTTGCTACTCTAACAGCTCCTAGCTGATGCCAGGGCAGCCTTGAAGCTTTCGACCGCTGTCGAGTTCACAGTGGCATCGTCCAGGTGGTTCCATGTTATCATTGTGCGTGGGAAGAAAGATTGTTGATACTGCACTGTGTTGCACTGAGACACGATGAAGCATTTGCTATTGCTTCGGGTGTAATTGTTTATGGGAATGTCAGTGGCCAAGTCCGCGTTTAGTGAGCGTTTTGCTCTAATCAGTTTACCCGTCTTCTGTGGAGTGAGGTACGTGCCTGCTGGGATGTCCGGCACCAGTCCCATGATCACTTTATATAAGAATGTCAGGCGGAGTCCCTCTCGTCTGTTTTTAAGGGGGGGGGGTGGAGTCAAATCTGTTTAAGGGACCTGTGACGACGCCAGAAGTGGTGGATTTTTAGGCTCGAGTGATAAAAAGTATCACGTTACGTTGAATTCGCTCCATCTTGCCAACGTCTTGCTTAAGGTGTGGGTCCCAGATGATCTCACCATATTCAAATATATACATATCATTTTGAGTTTCTGTTTAAGGGAAGATGCGGATGCTGTGTATTTTGATGTAATGCTCTTTAGTCTTATTTGGTGCTTTTTTTTAGCACTGTGTCATACTTAGATAGCATCTGAGCCATTTCTAGAATGTCAGTGAAGATTCATCTTTGTTGTGGACGCGAAATGCCACATCTTGTTTTGCAAGAAACAATGGGATACCCATCAAATTGTGCAGTATTTACCGCCCCTTTTTCTTCTCCCTGTCCATCACAGCACTGCTTTCGGCATGAATTGATTTGGGTAATCTAAGCGCTGCTCCCAATTCCAGAGAGAAGCATCTGATAAATGTGCAAGGTTTTGTCTTTTATATTAACACGCCGTGTGGCATAATAGAATAATCTTCAACAATACAACTGCTTTATTTTTGTCATGTTCTTGACAACAAACAAAATAATTACTTACGATAGTTAAAAACACCAGTCAGAGCTCTGTCCAAAATAGAACACAGAGAGATAGCAGGAAAAACCCTGCAGTCTTAATATGACAAACGTGTTCAAATGTTTAAGGGTGGTACTAATGACGAATTTTATCAAATATTAATTTCTCAGTAACTCTGGGTTTCGATATATAATATTATATATTTCTTTTAAAAAAAAGTTTTTAAATTTAAATAAATGAGAATTAATCCTTAAAATAATATATTATTAATCGCATAAATGGGTAAAAAATTATGTTAATATTTTTAATTTTACCGATTCTTGTACTTATAATCGCCCGACCGGACCGCATTTGGTATCAACGGATGGCCTTATTTCTCAGAATTTAGAGAAATATTGCTTACTGTCACTTATGGAACGGAAGTTACCAAAGACTTCAATCGGCTTTGAAAAAATGACCCTGTTTTTCTGGCCTAATCATAAGGTCATCTCATTTCTAACGTATCAACATTGAACATTTGATAAACTACGCATTTGGATTGGTTAATTTTATAAAACAAAAAAAGTGTATGTATGATCGGTTATTCTTTCATGAATCTTGGATAGACCCAGGAGTCTGTGCTATAAATGCAGTTTTTAAATTGGGGGTCACCAGGTGTGGTCCGCAACCGTCGCACGACTCTAGTGACACCACTGAGCAAAGCATAACGCGTGATATATTATTTGAAGTCTCAAAGAAAATCGAAACAATGCAAAAGTTTCACTCAGTTGTTCATTATATTAACGAGGGACAACAGGAATTTTCACTTAACC
Organism: Lymnaea stagnalis; assembly: GCA_964033795.1. Lineage (NCBI taxonomy): Eukaryota > Metazoa > Mollusca > Gastropoda > Lymnaeidae > Lymnaea > Lymnaea stagnalis. The sequence continues at coordinate 291,455 of CAXITT010000436.1, forward strand.
ACTGTTAATCACTAGCGAGGTGAGTCATCACATCAAACTCTGATCAACAGGATGAGAGTCAAAGTTTCATTTACAACATAACATCGACAATTTCATTTAAAATGCTAGTAAATGTGGATTTCAGTTGTTTTTTTTTAAATGTATAAAAAATACATAGTAATTCAAGGTGGGTCACTGTTGCACCTTGATGGTATAGTCCAGTAAAATTCATTTTGTTTAGAATCATATTAATTCACTTAAAGGTAACGTTTATTTTTCTACAATCGTATAGCCGACAAGACTTGCAATGGCACTCATAGTAAGATAGTCTGTGTGTGTGCATATTAAATATTTTTCTTAAAGTGCTTTTGCATACACAATCTATTTAGTTTTTTTTTAATCTGGTGTGTACGCTAATAATTCAGAAGATTTACGACGCGTGAGTAGAAAACATATAGCTGTCCATATGAGAAGTGAACAGGCCACATATAGCTGTCCATATGAGAAGTCAACAAGCCATATATAGCTCTCCATGTGAGATGTGAACAGGCCACATACAGTTGTCCAATTGAGAAACATGGAGTTTCTAAATTTGGTCAACACTCTTTTACCGATTGTCCCTGTTCTTTGTTGACGATCGTTGCAAATGCAATCCGGAAACTGTAGACGTTTGAATTCGTATAGAATTATTTATAATTATCAAATAAAATGAGAAATCACAAATAGAGTGTAAGCTGACTAATTTAAGGAGAAACTTATGCTTGTTTTTTTTTGTTTTTTTATAAAGCTCTTTTATGTAAGGGGCTTGCGAATTCATACACCGTTATCACGATTTGCATATGGGTTGTGATGACTATTACAAACGGTCTGTTTCAGACGAACTGGCTTGAGCCTTGCGATTAGGAACAGTTTACCTACCCATGCAATAGCGCTGCTTGAAATTATATTATATTGTCAAATGGTTGTACTTATTTAGAAACCTACTATTTATTCACACAAAAATTGAAAAATAGCTGTCTCTGCTTGATCCCTCAGATCTACCCATTTTTATTTGTATATATTGAAAATAGTGTTTGTTTAATTGAACATTGATTTTGTTCTTCTTTTGCATTTTGAGGCTATTTAATAATTGCTATCGTTAGCATATTTAAAAAAAAAAAAAAAAAAAAAAAAAAAAAAAAAAAAAAAAAAAAAAAAAAATAAAATAAAAAAAAAAAAAAAAAAAAAAAAAAAAAAAAAAAAAAACTACATTATTATGTACTTGAAAATTAAAAGAAACAAAAAAAAATCCAACTTTTTTTTTATATTTAAGCTCGATAGAACATGGAATTAAAAATAAATATTTCTAATTTGTTTCGTGCTCAGGTCGTTCTTATTGAATTTAGAAAAAAAATAGTTCCCTATGGTGTCATCATTTAAGCTTAAAAAAAATTGAAACAAAGAAAAAAACCACTAATGTTATTAAATTAAAAAAAATTAATTATGTTTATTTCAAAATCTTTCTAAATATTATGGTAAAAAATATAATATTTAAAGTACAATCATTTATTACTAAAAGACGAATGCGTCATTTCAGAAATAAGCAAACAAGTTATGTCACATAATGACACTTCAACAAGAAGGCCTACAGGTAAAAACAAATTAATTTAATGGATAAACACAAGTTATATATCTAACTTTATATCTATCTAGGTTTGTTAATTTATCTTTTTAATTTATCTAAATAATTAATCAGTTTATCTAATTTCCTTTAATCAGTCTAACATCCTAGAGTTTAGAGCAGGGGTCGGGAACCGTTTTGTTCGAGAGAGCCAGGGACACCACACATTTTGTATGTAACTCTGTGAGTGCCATACATTATGTTTAAAACTAAAAATTCAAGTAAATGTGTGCCTTTTGTGTACAGTCAACACTAAAAAATGCAATAATTATGGCTCTGAATTCTTTTGATAACATTGTTCTGCTCTTGCTAATCAATAATGAATATTTCTTACCAATAATGCGCCTTTTTTAATAATCGAGATGCTGCCATCAATAGAGCCACAATCTGGCTCGCGAGCCATAGGTACCCGACCCCTTGTCTAGAGCTTTTATTGTTATTCTGTTTTTTTTTAAAAATATATGTCAATTATTTTTTCCTATCATGAAAGCTCTTGAAGAGTCCCATATTCTCAAGATTATTAATGTCACAGTTGCAACGGGTGCTGTATGCCTTACGTTTCTCCTATTGGCCTATTTTTTTTTTAGGCTTAAAAGGAAAGGTAAGTATTAATTTTTGCATTGGTTATCCGTGAATATATGTTTTAAAGCTTAACTGAGCTAATCGCTTTTGTGAAAGAAATATTTTGGCTAATGTATTCTTTAAATATTAATTTCTTCTTTCAGACTTCAATAATAATGTTTAGTTTTTTTTCTTCAATTTTGTTTAATTAGTTTTTTTTTTCTTTCTTTATCAATTTATTAAATTATTGAAACCTGAAATTAGCTAAAAAACTGTGATCATCCTTTAATAAACATAAACATTATTTTAAAAAAAAATAAGAAAAAGTATAGAGAAAACAAAGAAAATTCATTAAAACACAAGGATAACAATTGTTTAACCTCTTTTATCTTTTGGTCATAAACATATAACGTAAAAGAAACATTATTTTTAAATACAAAATGACAATGACGATAACGATGTAAAGTTTTTATTATAAAAAAAAATACTTTTAAACTAATCTTCTTTCTTTTCATTTAATTTAAACAGATTCTAACTTGCAAACTACAGCACGCCCTACTTCATATTTTCGTAAAGATTTGAACAATATAAGAAATGTATCAAATGTCATACAGCGAATTAATAAATATTTTGTAGTAAATCGTCAGATCTTCAATGTTTCTGAGGAGCACGTTGAAAAATTTAACGACCAAAGCCATTATGAGGAGATTGTGCGTGATTTTAACTTAAATAAGGTTGATGTAAATGTTAAAGGAGAAAATTATACCGAAGAAGACTTAAAAAAAGAATTACAAAACCAGTACACGTCGTTGGATAATTCATCTAGAGGAGGGAAACGAGTAATTGTTTATTTAGAGGGATATGGCACATTAAGCAATTAAAATAAATCTTGAACTTCTTTTGACACCAGGTAACTTTATGATACAATTGTTTTTTTTCTTTGTTTTTAAATTATGTACATATCTCCCTGAGCAGTTTAAAAACACATTACATTAACTTAAAATGAACATATCTGAGACAAAAACCATATATATCTAAAAGTAGTTTTTAGAAAAGAAAGACAGAAAAACATAGAATTAGTAACATTTAGTAAGTAAACATGTGGGTAAAATATTTAAAATTTGGCTGTAAAACTTTAAACAGCTTCTAAATAAAAATATCAGTTCTACAGATAAAATAAAACTTAATATTTTTACCCACAATTTTACAGCTTTTTTCTTAAAAATATTTTTTATTTAAGTTTACTAATTTAATTAGTAATATTTGTTTTTAATTCACAGTTAATGCTGCTTTTTCTTAACTTGCTTTTTATCGCTTTTGTTTAATTTTAAACTTGTTTGAACTTTAATTAATTTTTATTTTTAAAATTAATTATTACTTAATGTTTATTATATATCAAATACAATTATGTCAAGTATACATCATTTTATATACTTGTTCTTCTTCTGACACTTTCTCACTTCCAAGCGGGCTTTGGCTATCCACAATACATTTTTCCCTCCCCCTTTCCTGGGCTATCTTTGATAGTTCAGTTCAACTTTTCTTCACTATCTCCACCTCTGCCTCTAATTCCCTCTTCCATGTGGTTTTTGATTTTCTTCTTTTTCTAGTAACATGAGAATTCCAATTGAGTACCTGCCTTGTGAAGCTAGTGTTTGGTTTACTTCATGTGCTCCCTATCCAACTGTATTTTCTCTTTTGCATTTTCGTTTTCATTTGAACAATTGATAATTTAGCCCATATTCCAGCGTTACAATTTTTTTTCCAACAATTTTATTTTGAGAATCCTTGGGATGCAACTGATTATAATAACCACCATTTTTTTTAAATGTTTATTTTTTTAAATTTTCGCCACGTTTCTGAGCCATATAGAAGATATGCCTAACAATTTGAGTTAAACATATTTAACTTTATTATTTTTTTAGTATTTTAATTGAGTTCCAGAGGTTTCACTAGCCACTTAGTGCTCATCAGGCCTCTTGCATCCTAGACTTTAAAATTGCATATGTCCCACAATTTTATTTTATTTTAAAAATTTCCACAGTTTTCCTCAGTAGCATTAAAAGTATAGACATAGGATAATGTCGTGCTATCGTCCATAAGTTACCATCTGTTATAAACAGCTGGGTGTTGGAACAATAAAACGTTACATAAAATCTCAACACACTAAAACAATCTACTTTGTAATGCATATTCAAAAGCAAACAGCATGTTGGCTATTATGGCCACATTTAACAATAAAATATTCACGATCCCTGCGTTCTACAAACCTCGTTAAAGCTAAATGTCATTTTACTGCAGATGTTTGTGAACTATTTAATAGTAATTTTTTTAACAAACTGTTGAATATAAACAGATGAAAAGAATACAATTAAACATTTTAGTTTATTATGATAATCTTTATTATAAAAATATTTATGTATGAGATACTTATTTTAATTTAAATACTGCAACTACGTTTTACAAAATGATTGTTTCCAAATGTACACATAACTTTGTGTATATGAATACATTTCATTTATTTGTCAACAAACAATTTTGCGCCTTTAACTTATCGTTTTTTTTTTTTTTGAATATCTAATAATGCACGTTTGAATTGATTCAATTTAAGTGGTTTTTTATTCTTGCTTTGTTAAAATACTTTTTCTTCGCAATTAGTTTTAAATAAATAATGTTTCATTTAGAAGAGAAATAATTTCTTAATAATAGATTGCGAAAATAAAATATTTAAAAAAGCAAGAATAATGTCAATAAAAAATGATATTTGATTATTGAAAAACAAAAGAGTGAAAAACTATTTTTTTAAAACATTCTTTCCATTTTGATCGTTTTTTTCTCATATCGAAACATCTAATTCACATATCCAGTTTACATTAAATCAAAACAATGCGATTTAAAAACTTACTCAAAAAATAAGGTAGTGAATATATTTTCTATGCAATTACACTTTTATAGAATTGTTGCTACATTTATTTGATTTAGAAATGTTAATTATAATCCTAAACCAGGATCATTTAACCTAGTTTTTGACTATAACATTGCGATTTGATCACTAGGGTATAACTCTCCGAACAAATATAGAAAAAAAATTAAAAATAAATATTCATTTTCCTTTTACATATTAAATTATATTTCACAAAACAAGTAAGAAACACTGTTCAAAAATAGATATGAAAAATTATGTTTCACAAATGCAATGAGTAACGTCTTGAAAATGATTGACGCAAATTCGTTATGACTTTAATAAAACTTTAATAAAAATAAAATAAACAATAAGTTTAATAAAAGCTTTACACAAATTTAAAAGAGAATGTTTTTCATGTCTTAATTTTATAATTAATGTGTTCATTTTTTAAAAATTGTATTGAGTAAACATAATATGAAAACAATATTTACATGAAAGCTCGGGGAGTGATATAAAAGTTAGATGAAAGATTCAACATGCAAAGTTCACTCAAAGGGCGATTGAGGTCACTTGTGACGTATCCATTCTGTAGATTATTATTGTCATTTGCTCTGGGTTCATCGCTAAAGGGTCAGCAGATGTTATTGGTGATATATTAATTTTAAAGGATTGTTTTGTTTTTCATCGGGGTTAACTTATTTTCAACCTAATTTGAGACCAGGAAATGTGTCAAGGTGGAGACTTCAAGATCGACCACGTACAAGTGACAAATCAATCCCTGTAGGATTACTAGAGGTGACTGCTGACCTATTTAATCAGTTAATGTTGATTTATTTGTTCTCACTATTTAAAAACATGCATATTTTATGTCTTTTTGGATGTAGGTATCAAATAAAAAATTGAGTTACAAGACTTAAATCAGACATTATTATTCTCGTTTTTTCTGAGCTGTCCACATGAAAAACGCGGAATTTGATGATACGAAAAATTTCGATTTTTTTAGTTTAAACTACAACTAGACAGATACGACAACTCATTTCATGTTGTTGTTTTTATTTTCTAAATCAAAAAATTTACGCTATTTACATAATATACATTTAAATTGCTGATATACCCTTAAAATATATCGCTTGCAACTAAGTTAATACACTACTTGCATGATGAAATTTAACTGTCGGTTAAATAAACACAAGGTAACAAAGGGCTGAAAACCAGTATAAAAAGATAACGACAAAATGGCTAGCTATTCTACCAATATTTAATTTAATACAACTATACAATTTCTATGAAATACAAGCTCCAAATATATAGAAAACGGACAAATATGTTATAAACATAGAGCATACCAAGGGAAAGATACAAATACACTTCAAGAGTAGAATACAGTAAATATATTACGTCGATCCTCGACAGGAAAGCTGTATATATTAGGATTAAATCAGAACTATGTGGCAAATAACTTCTAGACATTGGGTTACCTGATAGCTATTTTAAGATCAAATTAATTTGCGTCCGAACGTAAACAAATGTTTCGCAAATCAAGAAGAGGTTGGGGGTTGGCATAGCACAACCCATTTAATCGGTTACTCAAACATTGCGAAAAAAATAATAGATTAATACATTTTAGAAACATCAAATAAATGAATACTCTATTATTGCTGTACTTGGCTTTCCTGGCTAAAGTAGTTCTTCTTTTTCCATCACCAACACTTGCCCTCATTTTTTTCGTTTCAAAATGCATAGTAATTATATCAATATTCATGGAGATATATTAATATTTACTGGCAGTCGAAGGGGCCAATGTTGTTTCCTTTTTTTTGTGTGTACATTTATCACGAAACTTTATTTTTAAAACAAAAATAGTTCAGTGTTGCTTTCATAGATTACATATACATATATATAACTAAAAAACTGTTCACTATATTGTGGATCATAAAAAGAGTTGACAAGCGTCTATCGGGGATGGACTCTTACCACAATCAATGCGCGCAGACTTCATTTAAATCAACAAGGTTTGCAACATTAACTTGGTCTTCACATGATTGATTTCAAATAGCAGCTAAATAGGTAGAATTTGGTCGAGATGGTCCATTAACGTTGCAATGCGGTGTAAAAATTGTATCTTCTACTATTTCAAACGAGATCTTTGACCGCCATGCGTTTCATTTGAAAACAACTAACAGTTGCAACCCTTATATTATAGTCATGAGCTTATGCAAAGGTCACTTCTATATTTTGTTAAAGCAAATTTACATGCGCTTATCGCTCGTCTGCTCCACTAAAAGATCGAAATATAATCCGTGGGTTTGAGAAAAAACAAAAAAAGCTCACGAAACTATTGCTTAAGTTTCAATAAAGTCATTATCTAGACACATAGGTACCTACTAGTCAGTTTCGCATTCTTTAGCTTTGCAGATTCACTTCACTTAAAGGCAGCCATTGCAATAGCGCTTGAAAGAAAGAAAAGAAAATAGCAACCCCAAAAAAATCATTAATTTTTTTCATATAAATCATTTCAATGCCTATTTTTTTTCTTTTTTTTTTTTTTTTTTTTTTCATTTTTTAAATTTTACTTTTTTTTTTATTTTTTAAGAAGCGATTATTTAAATGAGTTCAATTCAGGCAAAAAAAACTATACCTATTTCAGTTATATTAACTTATAACAATATATTTTACTAGCCAATATACTCCCGTAGCACTGGAGTACATTCGGAAAACAACAACTTCTACAGCCTTTTTCTTTTACCAAAGTTGTCCCAATGCCTGGAGGGATTGCGAAACTTTTTTGGATCCTGCTCCTGGTTGAATGCTATAACCGATGGATTCTCGATCCTCTCGGTATCCCGATACATGTGAAATCTCGATGATGGTAGGAAAAATATCCAGTTGGCATCATGATACCTGTGGCATCTCACTATTTGTGGGATCCCGTTTTCAGGTTGGGATCTTGAATCCCTGTTGAGACAAAAACACGTTGTGATCCCGTTCCTCGGTAGAACCAAATACCTGTGGTTCGACGATCCCTTTTCCTTGTGGGATCCTGTTTCATGGTGGAGTCTCAATTCCCGTGGATTCCGTTTTCTGGTGTGGTCCCGATTCCTGTGGGATCCCGTTTACCGTTAAGATCACTTTTTGGGGTGTTTTCCTTTTCACCATGTTGTCCCGTTCCTTGTGTTATCCCGTTTTGCGTTAGAATTCCAATCCCGTTAGGATCCCGTTCCTTGTGTTATCCCGTTTTGCGTTAGAATTCCAATCCCGTTAGGATCCCGTTCCTTGTGTTATCCCGTTTTGCGTTAGAATTCCAATCCCGTTAGGATCCCGTTCCTTGTGTTATGCCGTTTTGCGTTAGAATTCCAATCCCGTTAGGATCCCGTTCCTTGTGTCATTCCGTTTCCCCTTGTGATCATCGTCTCCAATGGGATTACGTTTCCAAGCAGGATCTCGATTTGATACCGTTACCCTACGGGAACGCGTTATCAGAGGGTTCTAGTGTAATGTTGGGAGGCGTTCCGCCTTAGATTGTGATTGTGAGTGATTGTAGTTGTGACTTTTTTTTAAAAAATATTATAATGACAATTATGAATTTTAAGATTTAGTAAAAATAACGAATAAATCAAATATTGTATTTCAGATCTTTTAAACAAAAAAAAATAGTATGGGCTGCCCACACAGGCACGCACTTATTACAAGCTGTCTGTTCTCTGTCACAACTTTTTGTCTGGTTCCTGCCCTTATTATCATGCGGAACTTTTTACTGTCTATCGCCCTTTTGAAAGCTCTGTTCCTCCGCAGACACGTGTATTTTTTATGTTCCAAAACCACGCTAAAACCTATTTTGAACGATCTTTTTCTTTCCCTGCCCCCAAAAAATTGAATTATTGCCCACTACACATCCGCAATATAACGACCATCACAGCCTTCAAAACACCCATCTCTTCAAACTGTACTATACTGACTCATTTTGACCCTCTCTAACTAGCTAAACGACTCTCGATTCTGGTGGTTGCTTTCCATGGCTAGACAGGGGAAGATAGTTCTTGGATGGATGAGGTCAATCTTTTCACCAATTGTTGTTTCTAAATGAATAATTTTCTGTAATTGCTAATTTTTATGTGAAGCGCAGTGAGCCTAGTCCTAGGCTGGTGTAATGGGCAATATAAAAGCACAAGATAATAATAGTATATACCTAATATAACATTAGTTACAATAATACTAATCAAGATCCTACAGACACACACACACAAAAACAAAAAACAATATTGTATTATCATTATATATGACTAATATAATTTAGCCTCTATTTTTCTTATTTTTTTTATAAATGTAAAAGGGTTTAAACGCACTTCCAAATTTAATCATCCTCATAGAGTTGTTTAAAGAAGAGTTGGACATTGAAACTAATTGAATACAATAATTATGAGTAATCTTAAGTACGGCCAAAAATACACAAGCTGAAAGTTGCTTGAAACATAAAGGAGTAAATTATGATGTGTTTTATTGAAAATAGAATTGTATCTATTTATCCAACACAAGTCTTTAAGAGCGTCTAAGTGATCAATCAGCTTAAACGAACCTTGTCCTTAAAGCTCTCAACTATCGCTGAAGTGTGTCCTCAGATTATTTTTGTGTACTTCTGTACACCCATTTTGTTAATAATTTTAAAAGTGATCTTCTCAATTTTAAGGCAACAAAATGATCCAGTATTTTATACTAATTTTACTGTTTTTTCAATGTACAGGAAAAGGTAAGTTGATCAATCTCCTACCAATTCTGAAACAAAATATATATTTAATTCAATAATGTTGAAAACATTATATTCTGTTTATCCATAATAAAATTTAAAGCAACATTGTCTAGCTGAAAACTTAAAAAAAAGATAAATAAACATATACACACACAATTAACAAACATATCCAAGAACAATATTTTATATCACTAGTAAAACTTATATTAATTGTGTCTGAAGTGCAAATAGAGACTATTAAAATAACTTTTCTGCATTCATCGTTGTCTTAGAAATTGAATGTGGCGTTGCAGTAGAAGGCAAAAACTACGAGGTGAAATTTAATTTTTCGATAAACATCAGACAAAATCCAATAATATATGTCGACACACCAAAGGAACGTCTTTCAGTCTGCAATTCAACTCAAATAAGATGTACTGACAGGGTTCCAGGTTTATATTCGACACACATAAAACGCTTACCAGGGACATATGTCGTCGCTCTTATTGCAAAAAACACAACAAGCCTTAGGTTGATCTTTGAGGACAAGTTGAGTTTTTCAGCTTCACTTCTCCTGGACTATCAATCTACATATGTCTGCAAACCGAAAGTAGTATGTAGGTACACATTGTACATGTTTTATTACATCTTTTTTCCTAAATTATTATTAAATAATAAAATCATTCATTGATAAATTGTTAATCATTTTTTTTTGTATTCCCGTTTACTCGAATTCTCTCTAATATGATGTTAAAACAAGAACGTACTGTGCATAAATTGTCTCAAGGAAATCAAACATGTATATGAATAAATTTTTTATAAATAATACGTATGTATTTTTAGGGATGCCAGACGACATGGTTTGTAAGAGTGATATAACTGTTACTGGCTTTAAGCTCAAATGCAGTTCACAAAAAATGTACCAAAAGGAAGATGCAATGTTTTGATTTTGAAAAATAAGGTGAAAGTACATTTATTTCACTTTTTATAATAGATATAAATATAGATATTGATATAGATATAGATAAATATATATGTATATATTTATAATGTTATTTATAAATAAAACAAAAGTATTTCATCTAAGGAAACTTTTAGTTTTAAGAGTTAAAAACAAATACTGTATAATAACAAAACTTTCAATAATGTAAGAGAATAAAATAGATTAAATATTTGAAACATCCTAAGAAATTTATATACCCCCGATCATCTCCACCCTGAATTTTGCAATACAAAGAGCGCAATCATTTTAAATTGTGTGCCTTCATTTTAAATCAAAATTACAAAATACAATAATATATTCATTATATTTATTTCAGGCTCATTTAAAAAATATAAACATAACAGAGGAAATAGAAAAACTTGATGAAAAACCAATCTATTTTAAGCACACGTGTTATTTATTTATAAACAAATTTGAACTTATTGCGGGGATTTATGACATTAACGTAACGTTGTACCCTAATATCAGCAACAGCGACACAGATTTACAGTTCGGGAAAGGTTTTACACAATTTTTTATAATCGGTTTGTAAAACAACTTTATTTTTACGTTATACAGCAATTAGCTTTCGTTCTTCTTCTGATGCCTTTCTCCCCCGTCTGAAGCATAGGCTTTCTACTCATCACGGTCCTGTGCTTTCCTTTCCAATTGCTTCCAAGCGTATCTCATATTTTGCATGCCAGCCTCTAGCTCGCGTCTCCATGTATTTTAGGCCTTCCACTCTTTTTTCCTGTGGGTTCGATGTTAGGCATTGTCTGGTGGAGCTATATGAGGGGTTTTTCGAGCGTATGCCCTATCCATCTCCACCTTTTCTTTATGATATCTTCATCAATGGACACCTGGTGTGTCCTCCCTAGTAGATCTTTGTTATTGATTGTATTTGGTCATTTGATTTCATGATCTTTCTAAGGCATGTTATTATGAATGTCTGCACTTTCTGCATAAGGCTAACTGTTGTTTACCAAGTTCTGCACCAAATAGTAGGACTGTTTTGACATTTGTATTAAAGATTCTGACTTTGATTTGCAGTTTCAGCTCCTTCGACTCCCATATTTTCTTTAAAAGCACAAATGCCGATCTAGCTTTTCTAATTCTGGCCCTTATTTTGCATCGGATCCATTTGTGTCTATGGTGCTGCCTAAGTATGTGAAGGACTCCACATCTTCCAGTGCCTTTCCTGACAGATAGATATGCTCATGGTTGGAGGGATTTACCTTCATGATTTTTGTCTTGATTTTATTTATATTGAGACCAAGTTGTGCTGAAAAGTTGCTACGTCTTTTGCCTACATTTGTTCCTGGTTGTGGGACAGAATTGGAATGTGATCTGCATGTCTAAATCATTTAGTTGTTCCCAGATTGTCCACTGTATCCCATTTCTCTTTTTATCTGTGAATTTTTTCATTATCAAGTCAATGGCAAAGATGAATAGAAATAGGGCCAAGAGGCATCCTTGTCTGACTTCTGTTACGACTGTAAAGGAAGCTGTGAGTCTACATTGGTTAACCACACTGCATGTCATTTTTTAGTAAGAGCTCCGAATGATCCTGATTAGTTTCCCTGGCACTCCATAGTGTCGCAGAAGTTTCCACAAGGTTTGTTAGTCCAGGCTATCAAATAGCCTTTTCGTAGTCTATAAAATTTATAAATAAGTGGGAGTTCCATTCGATGTACTGTTCTGCAATTATTCTTAAGCTTTCAATTTGATATGGGCATGATCTGTTTTGGCTGAAGCCGGCCTGTTGATCTCGTAGCTGCATGTCGACCTGGTTTTTCATTCTGTTCAAAATAATTCTGTAAAAGACCTTTCCTGGTACAGACAGCAGTGTGATTCCTCTGTAATTTGATCAATTGCTGAGATCCCTTTGCTTTGGGATCTTGATGAGGTATCCTTCTTTCCAATCTTTTGGAACTCTCTTCTTCCCATATCTTTTCAAACAGAGGGTGCAGCATGTTGACTATTGTATTTATGTCAGCTCTCATCATCTCTGCTGTGATGTTGTCCGGTCCCAGTGATTCCCTTATTTTGAGCTGCTTGATGGCCAGGGCTACGTATTTCGTATTATGTGCGCCTTCTTCTATTTGTTTGTCTTCATTTGCTGGTTGTATGTCTGGTGTGTCTGTGGGTGGGGGGGTCTGTATAATAGTTCCTTAGGGTATTCCATCCATCTTTTTTGTTGATCTTTCCATTCTGTTATAGATCTACCATCTCTATCTTTGACAGGTCTCTCCGGCCTTTTGTATCTCCCTGACAGTTTTCTTGTTATGTCGTAGAGCTCTTTCAATTTGCCCTTCCTGTCTGCTTCTTCTGCTGTCGATGCTAGGCCATCTATGTAGGCATTTTTTTTCTTTTTTTAATGCTGTTTTTTACCTTTTGGTTAGCTTCTTTATATCTCTCTTGCGCTTTCGTTTTCTCCGCCCTGGTGCGGCTGTTGTTAACTATATTTTTCATTTTTTTCTTTCTTTTTTTTTTTTTTTGCTGTGTGTGGTTTTTTTTGAGAGCCATTCAAATTGCCTGATAATTTAAAATAGAATATGGATGATATGTTTAACAAGTTTGTTATAGTTGCAACAATACAATAATTCACATAGAACATTATTTTGTAAACAAGATTTTGTGAACAACTTTGGCTAATAAAGGGCACATACATTGTAGAGCATCCTATATCAATGTTGAACAATATATAATTGTTATGGAATATTTGATACGAATACATGGCCACAGGAGTGGATATTATTAGTTCATATAATAAAAATATTAAAGTAAGTTATATGCAAGGTAAGCCTACAAATCTAAGCCTACATATTCAAGTAAAACCCTTTACTGTCATCTAATGCTACTATTAATTGTAATCCTCTTACATTGCGAAATTAAATTAGAGCCAGTGTTCTTATAATGGAAAACAATTTTGAGTTTAGAACCTACATTATTTGAAGAATTATATTCAAAAGCATTTGTACCCAAATTAATCTTGTTTCAGCCATTTATTCAAATTTTTTTCCATGCACTAAACAAGATATATTTTTGAAGGATCACATTATCATGTCAGTATAGATATATCCTTGTATATAAATTTTGATAAATTTCTAACAATCCATGTAGAAACGTATGCGATACAAACAAATTTAACACATAAATGCTTTGCATAGTTGAAAATAGTACGTAACGTAATAAATGGATGAAACAATCGAAATTTTAATAAGAGATTTAAAAAAAATTAAAGTCATACACTTTATCAAAACTTCTTTAAAACTCATCATTGACATATTAAAATGTTAATGATGTTTTATTGTATTTCTTTGTTAAATGCCTACACCGCTTGTCACGGTAATACTATTATGTCATTATCTAAAAATAACAAAAAGAACAAAACAAACAAACAAAAATGTGATAGAAACGTATATGTGTGGAAATTAAAGAACATAATAATAAATTTACAACATGTAAGTTATTTCATCTAAAAAGGAGGAATAAACTGGGTGCTTTACTGTTCTGTTTGTAATACATTGTACCTATGAGATACTTATATATTCATAAACAGCAACAACTCATTCGGTGGCTTATTTTAACCAAAGGATAATTGGAGCTACTCTTCAAACTTTCGATGTCCCCATCCCCTCACAATTTATATATAAACCTGGTCATAGATATTTATAAAGAAACCCACAAAACAGTAATCCCTAAGTAACGCTGAAGCATCATTTACGAGCGCTTAAAAACTATGGGATAATTCGTATCCAAAGTAAGGCCCCATTTATACCTCTCAAAGAAAAATATAGTAAATAGTTGAAAATGTTAAAAACACATTTGTTATTTTAATAAATCTGCTAAAGTGTTCCAAAGAGATTGAACGTTTCGATTAATTCACCATTTCATTAAATATTAACGTTACATTTTATCTAATACAAAGAAACTCCAACAGTTCAACTTGGAGACTGTCCTAAGACAGTAAGTTACGGCACAGAAGTCAACTGCAGTTGTGAAGGAAAACATCTAGGTACAAACGGGTCCATCAGTTGGTATCACACAAGTGGTGAACTTATAGTCAGTGATCAAACTCGCGTTTTCTTGTTAATTGGTGAAAATAAAAATACAGGTAAGATAGTGAATATTTATTAGTTTTTATAAATTAATATAGATACTTATCTTTATATATATATGTCTGTATTTATTTTTATAATTAATTGTATGCTTGTTATTGGTCCTGTCGTACAATAAAGTTGATAGTCCTTACGGCATATGTATGGCCAAGTGGATGATTGTGCTTAAGTAACTTTTTTTTTTGAATAGTCAGTCACGATCCAATTTCAAAAAGCAATTCCACCTAAATATCAATACTGACAAAAATGTTTGACTCTTTTTCTTTTTTGTGTGGTTGTTATGCAAGAATTAAATTGACAAATGAAATGAAATTAAAAGTTATTTTAAATTGAAAAGCTAAACTTTTAACTACATTTCAAAATAGTCAAAAGATTTATGGTCAAAAGGAATGTTGTGCTTTTTCTACTATACTTTGAAATAAGTACATTTTTATAGCGCAATAGTAAATTTAATTTGCAACTTCATGTTTACTTTTAGACTTTTACTGCGAGGCCAAAAACATTTGGGACTTAAAAAGTAATCAGGCTTATTACAAGATAAACATTATTTGTAAGTTTATAATACTATTATTTCCTTTTAACATTTTAATAAACTTATTGCAAAGTAAACTATAAAACAAATGTATATATATATATATATATATATATATATATATAATCTTTAAAATGTAGGAAAAATCTTAATGCAACTTTTTTGTACAGTTCCAGCACTCATTATAAATCTAAATATCAATGGCAAAAGAAAGAAAAAACAAGAAGTGAATCCAAATTCTAAAATAGAAATTGTATGCGAAATAGAAAATGAATCTGTCCAGGAAATACAACTTTACAACGGTCAATTGCTGCTAAATAAAACAAGTTCTTCAAGTTTTCTTAAATTGATGTATACAATGAGCTGTGAAAGCTTTAATTTGTTCACATGTGAAGCTGTTAAATCCAAAAAACAAATAAATCAAACTGTTACAGTTTTAGCGCAATGTAAGTATATTTGTTTATCATTGTTGTTTAATTTTCACTAAATCTTTAACATTTTAGATATTTAGTTACAAAAAAAAAGTTATAAGTATTTAATTTATTTTCTTTAACAAGCATATTTGATTTTATAAATTTGTTTGCATTAACATAGCTTTAAAAAGGAATTGCTGCATCAATGATTAAATTATAAAATTATTTTTTTATTAAATTTAAAAACAAATACATCTATTAGAATTGTTCGAAGTCCATCTCATTTTTAGAAAAGTAATGCTCATTATTTAAATTTAATTTGAAATTTTAAAGCTATGTATACCGTATTTTCAGGCCCCATTAGGAATAAAATCCCTAACCAGGAAACAAATACAAACGTTTTTGACGGACACAAAAATAGCTCTCTATCAATTACATTGGAAATATACGGCTATCCGAAGCCGAGAAAATACAGTATTTTAAAAAGTTATCTTCCTAAACTCGATTTGATAAGTGACAATCAAGGAGATGTCATAACAAAAGATTTGGTCTTTGAATATACAGAAGATGTCGAACCATACGGGACATTAAATCTGACGTTTACATCCTTAGAACAGGAGGATTTCACAAATTATGTGCTTGCTATTGAAAATGGAGTCAGTCCAGCGTTTTTGTACTCATTTTCAATCCAACATGGTAATTATAACACCGCGTTTCGCGTACTTTTTTTTTTACTAGGAATAAGAAAATTGACATAATAGCATGGACATGTTGCAATAATTTTCGATATTTTGTTCTTTTAATTAAAGGTGCTACTTAAAGGAATGTCAGATCTAACTAAATAGTATACATACTTAAATTTTAAGTGAATCTGAAAGCAACTGCTTTTTTAAAATAATATAATATATATAAGAAACCAAAAATATATATTGTGACTATTAAGAATTTTTGAAGAAAAAAATTTTCAAAACGAAATCATAATAAGATAAATGTTAGACAGTACTCATTATATTACTATAAAATTTGTAGAATTTAATACATGAAAAAATACATTATTAAGTTGTTTTTATTTTTTTTATTTTTATTGTTAATGGAAACTTAATTATTTATTAAATTTTACTTAGTGCTTCCAATTTGTATCGTCTTGTTTGTTTCTAGATAATACGTACGCAATTATATTTGTATTTAAACTCAAATTAAACATATTATTATTTATTATGTTTAATTCATAATTAACCATTTGCACTTCATTTCATTTTTTTACTTTTCATATTTACACAGTTCCTGACTCAAAACTTGACAAAGGAAATATCAATTATACTTACATTGCTGTCAGTCTTGCCAATGCTGCGCTATTTGCTACAGTTACAACTATCATTTGCGTATGGGTTGTACGCAAGAGGAGAAGTACTTTTATTTAAAATTTGATTTAAGTTAAATTAAAGAAATAAATAGCACGACTATAAATCAACTATATTTTATAAAAGTTTGACAAAGTTAAGCGTGTTAAAAGAATGTTTAATTTACAACTACATGCTTTTTTTATGTTTCTTTTACAACTAAATTTACAATCTAAATTGTTTTTATTTTTTTTACCCACAGATCAAAGGAAAATTCAAAATGCAAGAAATATGCGCTTGAAAATAAAGTGGTATGAAAATGAGTCTTGATGAATGAAGTCCTCTACCAAGCCATACATAATGTTTGCATTCATAAACAAACAGACATATGAAACTGTTACGTTAGAAAACGGTAATACATAAAAAAAAAGATAATGCGTTTCAAATTAAATTAATCATATTAAATATTATATATATATATATATATAAGAATATCAATTATTTTTTAAAAAAATGATGATTCTTTCTTGTTTAAGAAATTTAAAAAAAACAGCATTCATGTGTTTATTAGAATATTAAATTGATATGTTGTTGTAACATTATTCATAGTCTTTAAACATTGCATATTTGTATACATTTTTTATAAATTCAGAGCAGTGCCAAAAATATATTTTTTTTCATTTGATTTAAAATTTTAAAAATACAATGGTGCTGTGACTGTCACTTCGATCGTAAGGGAGAGAGGGTGTGTGAGGGTAATCAGAAACGTGTGTAGTCTCGGGGTTTTGGCAATATTTTCTTTTATAAATTTATAATGCTGAGATACGTATACCTGATTTTAGGTGCTCGGAGATCTAAAATAAATAGGTAAGAAGCAGATGAGATGATAAGCGAGTTTTTTTTTTTTAATTTCTTAACTCTTTTTTTAACAAGGTCTCATTATTAATGTTGTTTTATCAATTATATTGTAAACTACTTGATTCATTAAAGAACTAAATTAATAAATTGTCATTGGAAAAAGGTAGTTTAACAATATTATATTTTCCATGCATGTTTACGTCATTTAAAAAAAAAGAGCAAATACCTGTTAACGCTAATTAACACTTAATGCATAATCGTATACCCTAATCTAACAAAATTTTAACTACGCCTAACATATCCATATGTACAGTTAGAATTGTATTTACATTTTTATTTTATTTTTGTTTTTAAATTGAAAGAACACGTTACAACATATTTCCCAAAAATTGATAACAATCTTAAATTTAAAACCACCTACGATTAAGCTGAGCTAAACATGTGGTGTTTGTAAGACATTTCAATAAAAAAATAACATGTGGATATTACAATTTATAAATATATAAAAATGAACGTCTATATCTATGTATCGTTGTATCTTTGTGTGTCTCGTATGCGTTCCTACGCCATTCATGAGATTGCGACAAAACTTTGGTGAATTGTTTTCCGCATAACTGGCCATTTAACTGAGTCATTATAACCCTTGTACAATGTTCTGTGTTCAGCCGTTGGCCCTTAATTCATTTTTTTTTCCAATATGAGCTTTCTAAAAAAAGATTTCCATATGCGCTCCTACGCCATTTATCCGATTCCGATAACACTTTGGTGAGATGTTGCGAGCATGTCCTTAAAAGTTTCTAAACTATTTCAACCGTTTTAAAATATTAAATTTTGAGCCAGAGATCTTTGTTCCATTTTCCTTTTATGAGCTATATAAATATATTTTCACACTGTATGCCCTCCTAAACCATTAATGTGATTGCAACAAATTTTGGGGATGTGGCCCCGCATTTGACTTTGTTGTTTAAACACTTTTAAAATATTCCGTTTTCGGCCGTTTGCCCTTAATTCGTACGTTTTCTCATCTGAGCTTTGTAAAAAAATAATTTTCGTATGCGCTCCTACTTCATTTATTCAATTACAATAAAACTTGGTGAGATGTTGCTGCCAGCACGGCTGCAAATGTTTTTGAATTATTAGAACCATTTCAAAATATTCCGTTTTTAGCCAGGGGCCCAATGTTCTTTTTTTCTTATATAAACTATATGCATATATTTTCCAACCGTATGCACTCCTACACCATTAATGCGATTGCGACAAAACTTTGGTGAGTTATTATCAATAAGCCTGCGCATTTTACTCATTCATTACAACACTTTTAAAATATTCCGTTTTCAGCCGTTGGACCCAAATTAATATTTTTCTTATATGAGTTTGTAAAAGATAATTTCCGTATGCGCTCCTATACCATTTTTCAGAATGCGATAAAACTTTTTGAGATGTTGTGCAATCGCCCACAAAGATTCTTAAATTATTTCAACCGTTTTAAAATATTCAGTTTTGAGCCATGGGCTCTATGTTCTTTTTTTTTCTAATATGAGCTATATAAATATACTTTCAAACTGTATGCGCTCCTACACCATTCAAGCGATTGCGATTAAACTGAGGTGAGTTGTTTTCCACAAGCCAGAGTATTTTTCTAAGTCATTATAACCCTTCTAAATATTCCGTTACGGGCAATTGGCCCCTAAGAGAAAAAGTTAAGAATAGCTTTTAACACCATGAATAGTATCGTACAATGAACATAAACCTGCTCTTAGTGCTCATTTCATTTCTACTGTTAACTGAAAAAGGCTCGATGCCGAAAAGTCTTTATCTTTTTGTCCTCTTTATAATTCACGCTTCCATATACCTCGTTGTGCTATTTCATTCAATTGATCTTATATTGTAAAGACATAGAAATTGTAAGATTCGGTCATTTTAGCGAAGTATAAAAGGCACTTTCCAAATAAGGATCACAGAGGTTTTTTGCCTTTATCCCCAAGTATATTTATTTTTTACGCTTTCGATGATCCTGATTAAAAGTCGAAGAAAATTATCACGTATGCACATTTAAAATGTTTATTAAATCTATTTCTAAGGGGAGTATAAGTTAAAATATATAATGGGAAATAAATAATAATTTAAAATATACATAAGATATTAAAATACTAATTATGGAACACAATGATTTCTTTAAAAAAATGTTATCTTTATATTTTGGTGAAATTATGTTTCTTTTTTATGCAATGACATCATACTTGGTTCTTTCTAAAGCTGAACAGTTTAAATATTGTCTTAAGAGAAACATAATTTATTTATATGCTTCAATTTTATGTTAATTTAGTTAAAGATCCTGATTGCAAATGTATGTTATTGCAAAAGTGATTATCTTTTGGACAGCCTCCTGGAGAGAATTATTGAAAAACTTTACATTTACTGACGTTTTGAGCATAAAAAGTAGCATCAATAGTAATGCTGGGTTGCGGACCACAACCGTTACATCCAAACTTGGGGTACACATTTTCACAGGGTGTAGATATTCTCATCGGAGATACACTCTCAAAATGTGATGAAAACCTCACAGGGGATAACACTAAAGGAAAAAAGTTTACAAATTTACAGAGCTCCACAAAATTGGTTTCATAACAAATCTAAGTTTAATACAAAAATCATGAACCAGCTGCCACCAGAGTAAAGAACCACGATAACAGAATGTCATTACAGCCGGGTGTTACATGTCACCAGCGTCGGTTACCACCAGAGCAGACTGATTCGTAAAAAGTTCATGAAAATGTCGGAATTGTATGACACGTTGATTTTACTAACTGGATGGAGCTAAGACTAGTGACGCAACTAAGCATGCGATCATACAGGCTACAAGTAAAGAAGGGACGTGTACAAAACGAGATGACAGTTCGCCCTGCTGAGTCACTTGTATTGTTGCCTATGACTCTTACAAAAACTAGAAGCTATATCGCCTGCAAGAGAAATCTTTTTTGAAAAAAATTAATAAACATGCTTTATCAAAAATTGTGTTCTTTTGAGTCCTCATGTCACACTTACTGAGTATGATATTTGAAGTAATTGTTATAACGCTTATAACTAATTGATTAATTTAAAGAGAATAAAAAACGTTATTCACTGAAACAATTAATTTTTTTTTAAATGTAATAAACGATGTTAAATCAAAAATGTTTACAATTTAATATTTAAGTTCTTGTTGCTCTTAGCATGTGATCATTAAAACAAAGAGCTCAACATATTTTGAAATTAATTATGTTTCCAAAAAATATTCTTTTACATATATAGTATCATAGTATGCAAAGTAATAATGATATCAAAAAGAAACTTCTGAAACTCGAAATGTTGCAATACCTCTGCAATGAAAAATGAAATCAATTTCTGAAAAAGTAACACATTTCGCTTCATTTTGTGCGTTTCTCTTTACTTCCATAATTTCATTAACAAATTTGGATCTTAATTGTTACACAAAAAATGTTACAAAACGATGCAATTACTTATAATTACCGTCTAGAAGTTTTCAAACTAAGTTCATTTCTATATTTTATTTGAGATTAATTTATGACACAAGTGTAATGAAATTAAAGAAATGCTTATGTCAGCTTTAAGACAATGTTTCAAGCAGTGTACTCTTAGCATTTTGTAATCATTGTTTCACTCTATAATAAAATTAGTCTCGCCTTCCTGCTCAGCCAAATGAGGTGTAAAAATATATGACATTTCATTTTTTTTAAAAATGCATTTGGAAATATACCTAATGAATTTTACATTGAGAAATGAAATCAGCATTAATTTTATATCCAGCACACATAAAAATGTTTATTTATTTGGTTTTAATTATACTATAAAAGGAATATTCCAAACAAAAATTTAATTTAAGGAAGTATTTTTAGCACCATTGGATAACAGGAATCTTTTTATCGCTGTATAACCCGCGTGTCCAGCTATTGTTAAAGCTGTAACATTATTTTCATTGTTGAGGTTGACTTTTGCCTCTTTTTGAACAAGTAATTTAACTGTATCGAAATGGCCCATTTCGCAGGCAAACATTAAGGCTGTCGTTCCGTTAGACGTTTGGAAATTTACATTGTTTATAGTTGAAATCAACAAGGCCGCAATGTCTGTTAACCCGTTTCGACTAGCAATCATTAAAGCTGTCATGTCATCAGCGTCCCTTTTGTTAATAAGAGCTTTATTTTTAATAAGCCTTTCAACTTCTTCTTTATTTTCGTTTCGGACGGCAACGTGTAATGGGGTGTCACCTTGACGAATGCTTAATCCCATCATATTTTCGTTTTGCCAATATGTAGAGATGGAATCTTCCTCATATGATTCTTTTATGGCTGCGTTCCTTTCAGCGTCCTTAATCTCTATTTCGCAAATTCTCTCGTTTGATAAATTACTTTCCTGTAATATTAAAGTGGAAAAAATACCTTTAAACAATTAATATGTTTGTATATCTCATATTTAAAAAAAATATCTTGTATATTAGCTTCCACAATCATTTATACAAAAGTTCATTTATCATAATAACATCACGTTTAATGAATTAAATGATTAATGAATAAATGTATATGTATATTTGTGTGTGTGTGTCTCAAAAGTAATAACCCCATATTTTAATTTCTACTCCCCAAAGACCCTCAAACAACTTCCTCCCCTCTCATCCCGTTAAAATAATACTCTAAAAAAAGAATTAAGACCTTTTGCATTTTGTTTGCCTTAAAGTACGATAGAAAATTATCTGTTTTAATATACATGCGAAAAAAAATATGCGCTTTTAATAAACTAGGAACCTGATTATCCACATTTCATACACTTATATTTAACAAGATGTGTAAGTACTTTTAATGTAATAGTATAAACAACATTGAAGATATTTCTGTTTTGTTTTTGTTTTTTTTAAATGACCTTGTAAACTATCTTCTTAGAAATATATATATATTTATTATTGGGGGAAACGCAGACACGTTAACCGTGTAAAATGCGGGAATAGATGCACGCAGTTCCAGACACACATACTTTAAGTATTTTTGTTCCAAGCTAGACCATTGAATATGTTTCTTCTGATAAAGTTTTTTTTAAAAATTAAGACATGTGTAATTATTGGCATTCTATCACAAACTATTTTATTAGTAATTTTTATAGTTAATGGGGTATCATCGTTGTCAGTTATTAAAGGGAGTAATTTTGTGGTGGAGCAAACTTTTGACTTTCAATGACGTAGACTTGTGTTGCTTTTTTTTTGTGTGTGCATTGGGTGCGTCTATGATCAAAAGCGCGACCGAGGGAATCATCAAATGAGACCACATCGCGGTATCCAATGGGGGTTGGGCGGACATGATCCACTTAGGTTTATTATTATTTTAAATTTTACTTTGTGTGTTTGTTTTTTTCCACGTAAAGGCCAATTACAGTTATTTTTATTTACAATTAAATGATTGAAAATTCAATAATCAGATAAAAGTTTTAGTTTCATTATGGCCAATCTTGAAACAATCTTTATAATTTTATCTTTAACACATTTATATACAAAATTAAGTCCCGTATCTCTTGGAATTAAATCAAAATAGACGATTCAGTAATCTTTTTCTTGTTATTTTAAATATTATTATTATAATTAAAACAATAATTAAATAAGACAAATTGTTGGTTCCATCAAAGGCAGTTAAAATAGCCCAACAAGATTGTCGATGTCTATACACAGGCATCATTAGATTCCTAGAAACCATTTCGTGCTCAAAGCCAGGGCTAGTCAATGCATTGTCAGTTTTAAAAACATCTTTAAAATGCAGAATATAAAACACAACACTAACAAGTCTGTTGCCTTGCAGCCATTTGCAATAATTGTATTACAGCATCTCTCTCACACGACGCAATCACATCCTACGATGACAGAAGAAGACAAACAAATAATTTCTAATTAAAATAATATTGATACTTACGTTAGGGCTTTGAAAAGAACCATCTGTACAATCTTTAATATATTTATTTTCTGTACATTCTGTGTTGGATTTATAAACATATTGTATAATTGATATTAAAGAAAATGCTCATACTAGCACATCTTTCTATGTAATGTTTTTTTTTTCCAAAATCCAAGCAACTTTAAGTTCTGATAACAACTTATCTTCTACCTTACACAGTTAGAAGCATTGGTAAAATAAGCGTGATTATTTTAAAGAAAAATATGGGAGGGGGGGCGAATTAACATTCAATAAGAAAAATAAATTATATTTGGATTTACGTATCAACATACGAAGTTCATACTTATCTTGTGACCGAGTGCGTCACAAAAAGTAAAAATGGAAAAAAATAATCTATGTGTTGCAAAGATAACTCTAAAATATAAATCATATGTCTTTTTAAACGAAAGTTATACATTATATGAATGTTTAGAAAAACACATTGATTTATCGCAAGTTATTAATTTTTAATTTAGTGTTCAAATTTGTGTTAAAAATGTGTATCATCAAAACAATGAATTAAAACATTGGTAATGTTAGTGATAACTTCTTTAAAGTTTCTATTGATTCTTTTTTGAGCCCTTAGTTTAGCCTGGCAACAACTTAACTTTCTAAGTACCATAAATATGTAATATGTATAACATTTAGAATTGATGTCTAGTTGGTCCTCTTCTCAGAGACGAACCCTGACTTCTGTTTCGTGCACCCTCCATCCCCTTCATTCAAAATTGTTCAAATGTTGTTGTTTTTTCATGTATCCCAACTTTAGACCCATCAATATGCGAGGCACCTGCAGCCGCAGGGTTTACATTTCCTGCGCAATGGCAGTATGCATATAGAGGGACATCTGCTTTTTACTACTCGTATACTGCAACTGGTGTATTTTTATTGTTATGAGTTCATATACATTCTTATCTTAAAAGTATCAAAAGGAATGTGGGAGGAACATTTATGCCAGGTTTACAATCCAAAAAGTGCATCAACAGCTGATCATTGCCTTTAATTAAAACTTATTCTCTGCATTAAGTATTATATGTTGTATAGAACCTATAAATATATCTCCTAGTTTAATTTTAATAGTTATTTTATTTTAAGGGACATATTCCATCTTTGTTTCGGATGTTAAGATAAATTTACATTTAAATACAACTATAGGTATTATAAAATTAATAATTTTCTTTATTTTTTTTTTACAAATGCACTTGTATCAAAGAGGAACACATTTTCATTTCTTTAAATGGAATTGCTTTACAATAATATTTACATAAATAAAGCAATTCTTGAATGATTAATGTCCTATTTTGCAGATAATAATCGGTTATTGTTTTTATTGTTCTTTTATTCTTTTGCTGTCTATTATTTTAAAATAAATTTAATATTAACTCTGTGTCTTTAAATATTCGTAGTTCCCTTTTTTTTTTGTTTAATGCTGTTGTTACCTTTCGTGTTTTCATATAAAGCTGTAGTTGGCGTCACTTCTGTAAATGTAAAATAGGCGATATTGGCATGTAACATATGATATCAAATATTTTTTTTTTTTAAATTAAAGAATAGGTTAATATTTTTTTTTTTTTAAATCGTCTTCTTAATTGAAGGATAATGAAGGAATAACTTCGTTCGAGTTATGTGAAGGAGTGAAATATGGTAAGTTATAGCTGTATATATATATATATAAAAAGTGAAAATAAAAAAAAAGAGTACGATTCATCAAAGAGCCTTCTTCATCAAATGGACAAATGAAGAAACAACTTCATTTAGCAAGAAATTTAAAATCTTAAGTGTTTGGAGTTCACCATTATAGCGAGAGGGTGGTTTTATTTACTTAAGTGTGTTAAAAACAATAGTTTTAAACGAAACTTAAACAATCATTCAAAACGTATGTTAAACTTGTTTGGCTACCTGACTTACTTTCTCCCAGAAGAGGTTTACTTTCAGATGATGCTGTAATACATTATAATGTAAATGTCAAAAAAAAAAAAATTAATGTAAAGAAAAATTAAAATACATTGTCGCGCTCGCTACATTCTATTATATATGTTATTTATATTAAATAGTTAATTCATATAAAATAGCATATACTAATTTTAAAAAAATGTTTCTTAGAATTATAATAATTACATTTCTGTAAAAAAAGTTCATGAACTCATAATATCCATTTCTCTGGGGCCCGGGGCCCCAGTTAATTTTTTTCTTTAAATAAGCTATATGAATATCAATAGGGTTAGACAACGGTATAGGTTCTATGTGAATTTATTGATCTAAGCCTAGCTTTGTTCATCACGCTTCTTAGTCCGTATTGAAATATCCGTGGATTTAAAACTAATAATATCCAATCTAGAAATTTTCAGAAAATTTGATAATTTAAAAAAGCTATATTTATTTCATTTTAAATCGATTTTAATGGGACAAATATTACATTTTAATTCTATAATTAATATTATTGATTTTTATAGCCCATCTCAGACATACCTAAAACGTGTTTTTTTTTCTTAAATGGGCCCCCACGGGGCTCCTATTTTAGTTTAAATTTGCTATAGTTATAGTACTGAAAATTAATTGTATAATATTTTGTATTTGAAAAATATTTACTTAGAAAAGTAATTTTTTGCAGATTTCATGGAGCATATTAAATTAAATCTATAATGTTCCAGAAGATTCTGAGTGGTTATATAACATGATCTTAAAGATTATTGGAACCAAATCGCACTGAGCATGATGCCATAGTGGAATAAGATCCTAATGTGGAGCGATATCTATTAGTATACTGGAACCCATTGGTAACGCGATCTCAAACCGGGATTAAACCGGGATCGGGACTATCGGAAACGGAATAAAATTGGAAAAGAGAGTCCCAAGGTGAAATGGGATCCCGTAGAGACCGGTATCCTAACGGGATCGGTAGCCCATAGGGATCCACCAAGCTCGAGATCCCAACAAATTCCAGATATCGTCGGGTTCGGGATCCCAACAGGATCTGGATTCCCCTGGATCCGGAGCAACAAGAAAATGGGATACAACAAGGATTGTGATCACACCTGGAAACGGTTTTGATCTGGGATAGGCGTCAAAATAGGATTGGGGTCTCTTAGGGATAGGAGTCAAATCAGGATCGGGGTCCTAAAGCAATCCAGGGCCACGCGGGTGTATCGGCTAGTATATTGTAAATCAAATTGACAAAAAAAAATGTTTTTGTTAAACATTTACTGTAAATAAAGATAACAATACATTGTTTTCGGTATTTTCTTTTCTTGTAGGTCCTTCGTGTATGGATATATAAGAGAAAACAATAATTGAAATAATGTCTCTCGGAATAAAAATACATCACATTTCTGTAAAAAAAATAATCACAGCTGAGGTTCATTTCCAGTTAATTCTGTAAATCGTGATAAGAGTGCATACAAATAAAGGGATTGATGTTACATTATATATTGCTGTATTTTAAGTATATTTTATTTATAAAATGTTTTTAAAATAGTTTATAAATGAAATTTTAACCGTTATTAAAAACGTATGTAAAACCTATTCGCGTCCCTCACTTATTTTCTACTAGAATATTTTTATTTTTAGTTGATGCTGCAATACTTTATAAAGCAAATTTCAAAAACATATTTTTGGAATTGTTCTTAATTTAAAGAAAGGTAAGGATACATTGGTTGTTCGACCTTCTAGTTTTAGAATAAAAATACATCTCATTTCTGTAAAAAAAATCATTTCAGAGGTTCTTTTTTTTTGAGTTATTTCTGTAAATCTAGGTACATAGCACATACGTATAAAATGTTCAATACAAACTTATATTTTGCTATTATAATAAATACATTTTATTAACTTAAGTATGTTCAAAACAAATAATTTATGAACGAAACTTTAAAAATCATTAAAAAAATGTAATTAAACTTATTTTTATACCTGGCTTATTTTCTCCTTGAAAATGTTTACTTTTTGGCGATGCTGTAAAATAAATAAAGGAAATGTAAAAAAAAAGTTAGAATAAGTTTTTGAAGTATGATAATAATACATTGTTTTCGGTACCTTCTATTCTTTTTGTTCATCATATTAAATTATATATGTATCTATAAAAGCATATTCCAATTGAAATAGTGTTAATTGTGATTTAAAAAATTACATTCCTGTAAAAAAAAATAACAGCAGAGGTTATTTTCCGTTTAATTCTGTAAATATTGATACAGTGTCCAGACATATGAAGTGTTCAACATAATCTTACATTTTAATAGTATTATAAATATATTTAAAGTCATTATAGATGAGGGTTGTTTTATTTGTCATATATTCAATGTCATAACGACTACGGGAATCGATCTACAGGTTTTCACGTTTTTCTTGTCTTGCCAATCAATATTAACGTGATACATCAATTCGGGTTGCTTATGGTGTTTTTATTTGAATAGGATTTTGTAAGAATTTAACAACGGACTTTAATATTTGGATTGACTCAATTTAAAACACTCGGCCACCCGGCACCAATAATAATAATAAAATGGCAATACTACTGAATTTGGTAAACAATATAACGTGTATGAATTTAAAATTTTAATCATCGTCTTTAATGAAACATAGTGCACTTTATGGACGATATTTAAAGCAATTTAAATTTTTTTTCTAAATAAGATTATAATTCCCTAGTATAACAACTATGTGTGGACTTTACAATTGACTATGACATCATCAAAAGAAAATATCTATACGAGACTCTACAGGAGTTTGGAATTCCCAAAAAACTGACAAGACTAATACATGTAACGTTATATAACTCAAAACGCTATAAAAAGAGTTGTAGTGAAAATATTCAAGGGAATTTTAGATTTGACAAAGATAAAGAGGATAAATGTCTTTTATGTTATTTAACCTAATATTAGTGAGAGTTATCGCAAACATACAGATTGACACCCGAGGAGCAATAACAGGATACTTTATGAAGGAAAACCAAAACCCAAAACCAATGGGCACTCTTTACAATCAACCCCTTCAGTATCTTGCATCAATTGTTGATAAGCACTGTTAGGGAAACATATTCAACATATATCAAAAACATTTATTGAATTAGAAGACGCATCACTAAAAAATAAGTTGTCAAGTTTAAAAAAAATAGATGACTATGATCAGAGAAGAAAAGTCGGATGGAACTATTAAAATTATAAACCCATTCCATTACCTAGGATTATTAACGAATGAAAAAAAGAATTACTAAGAAAAATAAAGCAATAAATTTCGACGGTAACAGGGCACACTTCAATAGTATGAAAATACTCAAAAGTAAAAACACTGCAACATAAAAAAAAGAAAACTGTTTATAAAAATGTAATCAGACCAGTTGTAACTTTTGCAAGTGGAACTTGGAACCTAACATTAAACGTCACAAAACTTGTTCAATAAAATTGAGAGAAAAGGACTGCGGGTACTAATATTGAAAAACAAAAGATGACTTTAGATGAAAAATTGAAACGAACCAGGATTGGTATAGTTTTATTTAAGGATACCACGCTAGCAGAAAAATACAAAAGTGCAGGGTACGCAAAGCGGGATAGACAGAGGCGTGAACAGTGTGCACCACAAAATCCGTTTTTCTCTGGGCTTAGCCGGCAGTAAACGCAGTAGATCAAACGAATTTGGCCACGCCTTTCAGGAATGTAGCATCTGCTAGGAATCTAATTTGGGGTCAAGCAAAGTTCACGCACGGGGAAAAAGTGTTATACATAACACTATTGTTAAAACTACATGAATTCAGGATTGAAATCAGCTACTATTTGAAATAATTGATTTAGATTCAACGCAGCATATATGGTCTTTTAATTTGTTGCTGCTAATAAATGATTTACTAATAAAAAATACAATTCTTTTCTGAAATATTGGTAGTGTTATTTTTTTTTTTGGATAAAAGTTTTGCCCAATCTATATATATAAAAATGATTGTTTGTATGTCTGTATGTCTCGTATGCGCTCCTACACCATTCATGCGATTGCAACAAAACTTTGGACAGTTGTTGACCACATAACCGGCCATTTAACTAAGTCATTAAAAAACTTATAAAGAATTCTCTTCCTAACCGTTGGCCCTTAATTTTTTTTTTTAATTCAAAAATTAGCTTTGTAAAAAATTTTTTCCACATGCGCTCCTAAGCAATTTATCCGATTCATATAAAACTTTGGAGAAATGTTGTCAGCATGTCCATAAAGGTTTTTAAATTGCTACAATCGTTTTAAATTATTCAGTTTTGAGCCAGGGGCTCTATGTTGCATTGTCCTTATATGAGCTATATAAATATATTGTCAAACCGTATGCGCTCCTACACCATTCATGTGATTGCTGCAAAACTTAGTGAGTTGTTGTCCATGCGCCAGTGCATTTTACTGTGTTAT
This sequence comes from Lymnaea stagnalis, assembly GCA_964033795.1. Lineage (NCBI taxonomy): Eukaryota > Metazoa > Mollusca > Gastropoda > Lymnaeidae > Lymnaea > Lymnaea stagnalis. The sequence continues at coordinate 321,873 of CAXITT010000436.1, forward strand.
TTAAACACTTTTAAGAACATTCTGTTTTCGGCCGATGGCCCTTAATTCGTTTTTTTTCTCATATGAGCTTTGTAAAAAATATTTTTCAAATGCACTCCTACGCCATTCATCCGATTCCGATAAATTTTTGGTGAAATGTTGCAAGCTTCTCTATAAAGGCTTTTAAACTATTACAACCGTTTTAAAGTATTCAGTTTTGAGCCAGGGGCCTCATATTCGTTTTTCCTAATATGAGCTATATAAATATATTTTCAAACCATATTATGCGCTCCTACACCAATCATGCGATTGCTACAAAACTTAGTGAGTTGTTGTCCATGCGCCAATGCATTTTACTGTGTTATTTAAACACAAAGGGTTTTAAATTATTATAAATTTTTCAAAATATTCCAATTTGAGCCAGCGGCCCTATTTACGTTTTTTTCTTATACGAGCTATATAAATATAATTTCAAATCGTATGCGCTCCTGCACCATACTGTTCAAGTTGTTTTTTTTTCCCCTTAAGACGAAAAAAAATAAGCTTAGTAATAATCAAAGAATAATTTAAATACAATTATATTTTAAATACGGATCGGCTAAATCACTTAACGAGAAATCGAAAATTAAGTTATTTTTTTAAGATCCGACTAGCGGATATTGGTACCATGAAGGACATTTGTTTTCTGTAGACAAATTGATCGTTAAATTTCTTTACATGCGTGTGATAGACGATTAACTAGCTACACACGGCAACATTTAATGAATTAGTACCTTTTTACCTTGGCCTTTGCACGAAAGCGGGCAAAATTGAACAGCCCTCCATTTGATCTACACTCAGTTAGTACAAAATGTAGACTTTTTCTTTAGCAATTGTGAATTATTATGTACCAGCATTGGGTTTTTACCCCTTGATTAGCGAATAATCACGACAAAACAGCATATAAAAATTAATGTTATTCTTTTTTTTTCCAGAAACCATGTGCGAGTCTATCGACATGTCATTAGTTTTAATTTTTTTTATTATTTTTATTTTTAATTTCACCGTAATATATGTTTCTTATTTACCAATTTCTTTTCAACTCCTTTTATTTTCCGTGCCTTTAATATTTTTATTAATAAATGTGTTCAAAGATTTTAAAAAAAACCTTTAATTAACTTAAACAAGTAAATATAAAGTTTTGAATATACATTATGACAACAATTTAGAGAAATAAATAGTTATTTATCAATTATAGATCCATACCATTATCATCGTTTTCTTGAGTGACGCTCTCTTCAGGTAATCTTTCTGTAAAATTAATTTTATTTTCACAAATTCAAAATTGTTTTTAATAGTATTTATTTTCTGTTTTCTGTTATTCTTAGTAAAACGTTTTTTTTTTTAAAATATATAACTAAAAACTAATTAATTGTCTTTACAACGCATTATGATAAATATTAAATTATTTGTTAAAAAATATCGAAAAGTTTCAAAAAAATTATGCAGTAAATTGTTTCCATTATCGTATTGATATTTTGATTTCATTTTAAGGTAATACTTTAAATATATTATTCATTTATAATTTTTTTTTTTCAATAACACTTGTGTGATAATACTTTTCAGCAAATATTTACGATAAAAGGGCTAAAAAGTCATAGTGTTCTGTGTTTCGGAAACCTTTTGATTAAAGGCGTATGTCCTTTATTTTTAATCTTTATCATTTTAAGGTAATACTTTAAATATATTATTCATTTATAATTTTTTTTTTTCAATAACACTTGAGTGATAATACTTTTCAGCAAATATTTACGATAAAAGGGCTAAAAAGTCATAGTGTTCTGTGTTTCGGAAACCTTTTGATTAAAGGCGTATGTCCTTTATTTTTAATCTTTAAAAAAAAAAAAAAAAAAAAAAAAAAAAAAAAAAACATTGTTTTTTAAAGAAGTTATGTATGAGTGAAAGTAAAAAAAAATGTCCAAACTTTTTTAAGCATTAGGTTCAGTATAACTTTTTACCTTCCACTTATGATAGTTCGTTAATAGAGATTTATGGGTAAGGGTAAGCCAACTTTTAACATGTTAATAAGCCACGTATATGATAGAAGAATTCGAATTGTAAATTTGGTTGCAATTTATTGGTTAGTTTTCGTGAAATAATGGAACTATTAATTAACATTGTCATACTTAGCTTCATTAAGTTAATTGTTGAATTTTAAATACATTAAAAAAAAGAAATTGCAACCTGCTTTGGAAGTGTATAAAACTGAAAGTATGTGTACATTTCTCACAAAAATCTCTATATATTACCTCTAATTTGAAGTCTACTTTATAGAAAATAATAAAGTTTGTAATATATTTATTTTTTTGAATTTGGTTCTTCTCTTTAAAGTAGAGGAAATCTTTTGATCATGCACTAATAGCAAAAAAAAAAAAAAATGAAGAAATTCGCGAAAAATCTAAATGCAATATTGTTTCGAAATTGCAGAAACACGATTTAAATACTGTAATTTAATATAAATGTATAAATATATAATAATATGACTATATCCAAACATCTTACATTTTATTATTATTATTTATTGGTTTTGACATATTATTATATCACCTTCAAATTTTGTTTTATTTAATTTAAAACTATAAAAAGGTGTTATTATAAATAAATTTCAATCAAATTTTATGATTGATTTGTCAATACATACTTTCAGGTCCTATATTTTGAGATCTGAAATATAAATGTAATTAAAAAATATAAATTAAAATTCACAAGCAAATTTAATTGTAATGTTGACTACTCATTAAGAAAACCAAATAAATATTTTTTTTTTTTAATTATAAAATTTAAAAAAAAAGGTTGATTATTTATATAATGTTAAACAATAATCACTTATTTTTTTCATTAAAATTATTCCATGATTGTTAACAACAATTCACTAAATCTAGAATAAAAATTTATGTTTTTACTAAATCATGTGCATTCACTTTTTTTTCTAATATAAAAAGTAAAAAAATTTCAAAATACTCCCAACGTGACATTTAAATATTACCTGTAGCCTATGCTCTAATTATTATTTGATCTGCTTTCTTAAACACCACAAATGTAAATATTTTTAATCAGTTTTTCTTTAAATTGCACAGTTATTAAAGGAGCTAGAAAACTCTCTGGAAACGATCAATATGATTTAAAAATAACATGTATATCAAAGTAAGTATTATTTTTTTTATAAGAGCACAGGAAATTCAATATATTTTAAACACTTGTGAAATCAATTCAAACAAGAATATTATACAATTACTATAAGTATGCTCCTTATTATAAGAATATGTTTTCAAAAAATGTATATTGAATTAGCCGCTTCATATTTTGATTGACTTAAAAATTGATACATACGTGTAATGCTAAGTAACTATCGGAAGTATTGTGTGACAAATACTTATAATGTTATGGAACATATATCGAATTTACAAATAAAATGTAATTAATTCATTTTTTTACACATTATCCCGTTCCTGTTGTTGTCTTTTGTAGCAGCAGATTATTTCCTTACATAATTTATTTACTCTTTTTCTGAAAAAAAAAAACGAACTTAAAACAAGTTTAAGTTAAAACGTTAATGAAATAAAGTGATCATATATTTTATGTTTTTCTTTGTAATCAATAACTAAATA